>OU015495.1:125485590-125675590 GCA_907164885.2 Dolomedes plantarius
TATATATATATATATATATATATATATATATATATATATATATATATATATATATATACAGGGTGTCTACTAACATGTAAAGTAATGAAAAGTAACGAAGAGATACGAAATGGGAAAACAGTCACGAAAAGTAAAGAAATTGAAAGGAAAGGTCACGAATTTTTTCAATTTAAAATTTTTTTTATCAATATAATCCTGAATAGAAAATAGGCCTCGTACACACGATACGGTTTCAGTTTTATGATCGTCTCGGTTGCCGTTCCGTTAACAGTAACCAGTGTATTTTGTTTTGTACGTTCACACGTTGAGGTCGAAAACCGCAAGCCAGGGAACAACGAATCGGTAGCAGATGTCGTTCGATTTTGTCTACCGAAACCGGATAGACGGAACCGACGCCAGGCCGTTTCTGTTGCCATTGGTGTATAGATTTGAGAGGGGGAGTATACACGATTCGGTTATTTTGAAGGAAAACGCGTTTAACGACGAATTTAAACGACGTTTAAATCATGTTTATATCTTAATTAGAACAGGAGATATTATTATTATTATTATTTGAACTATTGTAATAGCAGCCAATCTTGGTTTAAACCTGTAAATACGTTTTCTGCATAATGGGTTTTTTCACCATTTCTCATCTTTAAATTGTTATAAGTCAAGAACCGTTAAAGATAAATGGTTGAAACTTGGAACAAGTCTTTTATTCAACTTTAATTTTGATTCAACAAATTTGAAAAATATATTTAATTTTCAAAATGTGAATTTTTAAATATAAGTTAAAAAATTTTTTTTAAATTCTCTAAATATTTTTATTTTTTTTAATTAATATTTTAAAAGCTGCTGAATCGAAATTAAAAAATTATTTCTGTTTAATTAAATGAAAAAAATTTGAAATTCGACAGATAATATTTCGAGTTATAACAATTTTAAATTTCCCCCTTTTTTTATTTTAAATTTTAAAAAAATTTAAAATCTTTATGAGAAGTTTTATGATGTGATTTTTTTTGCAAATTATATGGTTAACCATTACAAAAAATTCAAAGTTTTAACTCAATAAATGTATGTATCGTCATTCGGAAGTAGTTGGAAAATTTCGATTAATCTCTTCTTAATTCAATCATAAGCGTTTGAAAAGATCCCAGACAATATCTGTCCCTCAAATAGGATGTACCCAATACGTTCTATAAATTTTTTTAATGTTGCTTCAACGACGACGATACCAGTACATTACAAGAAAGGTATTTACGTCCATCCTGCAAAGTGAACTAACACTGCAATGATTGCAAAGGTGCCCTGTGCGGACGGGAAAACCGTATGCGGTGAAAGGAAAACCGAATCGAGTGAACACAGCTTTCGGTTGACACCGATACGATTATAAAACCAAAACCGTATCGTGTGTATGAGGCCTTTCGGCAGGGCCCGACTTTGACCCAATGGGGCCCTGGGCAAAGCAGACTTTGGGGGGCCCCTCAAAGGACAGATCCAGAGGGAGGCCATGTGCCCTCCCCCTCCAGGAGTAGATTTCCACATGAACATGTGGGACACTCACCAACCCCCCCCCCCTCCCCATAAATTCGGACCGGAAATTAAAAAAAATTTCGACCAAAAAGTGAAACATTTGAAAAATAATAATTATAATAATAATGTGTTAATTAATTTACTTTTAATGTTAATAAATAAATTCAGGAAATTTTCTTTTGAAATGAATATAGTGGGTGCACTGTGCCCCTCCCAGGACTTTTTTCTGTATCCGCCACTGCCCACCTTTAATGAATTAACCTAAAACCAAATTTTCAAAAATATGTACAATTTAATACTAAATTAGAGGGCCCCATAAATTTGGGGGCCCTGGGCAAGTGCCCCACTTGCCCATGCGGAAATCTGGGCCTGCCTTTCGGTAGACAAAATCGAACGACATGTGCTACCGCTTCGGTTGTTCTCCCGTTTGCGATTTTCGACCCCAACCTGTAAACAGACAAAACAAAATACACTGTTTACAGCAAACGAAACGACAAAACAGAGACGATCATAAAACCGAAACCGTATCGTGTGAACGAAGCCGTGGGGAATTGCATTGTATTCTTCCCCACTGCGGGAATGCTGCCCCCCCCCCCCCCGCCCCCCGAAATTCTGGAGTTTACTGTATTGCATTTTAACATTGAAATAAAAGTACATTTTTAAATGTAAAAATTTTTAAAACTGCATAGTTATTCAAAATTTAATTTTTAAATAAAAATTCAAATTTAAAAATTTTTTATTTACTGTCTTAATTTCAATATTTTTGCTAAAAATTGTTTTATACATTTACTGAAACGTATTACACATGATTGTGCATGGACTTTTAGATTATATAATATAAAATTTATAATTTTTTAATACACTGCTGGCCACCCAAATTGCAACACCAAGAAAGACAAGAGATATCACAACAAAATTTATTTTGTAGATAACATGTTGACCAAGTATCAAATGATTAAATTTATAGACTTCTGTGAAGTGTGGTTCCTGCCAAAATCAGTAGCCAAAGTAGCCGCCATTGTTGGAGATCACCGCTGCCACACACCTCGGCATTGATTCAAAGAGACTTTGGATGAGTTCTTGGGGTACAGCAGACCAAGCAGCTTCCATACGTTGCCAAAGTTGATCTGCTGTGGCAGCTGGGGATGGAATCTGGGTGAATCGTAGAGCAACCATGGACCACATGTTTTCTATCGGGGAAAGATCCGGAGAGCGAGGCGGCCAGGGAAGCAATTCAATCTGGCGATTGACGAAGAACCGTTGGACAATGCGTGCCACGTGTGGTCGCGCATTATCCTGTTGAAATATGGCTGTGGGCAAGCCCTGAAGGTAAGGAAGGACAACTAGCTCCAACACCTCGGAGATGTAGCGCTGGCTGTTTAAAGTACCGGCAATGCGTACTAGAGGTGTGCGAGAGTGATATCCAATACCGCCCCATACCATAATACCCGGTGCAGGACCAGTGTGGAGGTGCATAACGCAGCTGTTCAGCATCCTCTCTTCACGGTGTCTCCAGACTCGAATGCGACCATCATGGTGTTGCAGACAGAAGCGTGACTCGTCAGTAAAGACAATTTCATTCCATTCTGCCGTCCACATCCTTCTGTCATCGCACCATAGGCGGCGGAGACGTCTGTGGTTCTGCGTCAAGGGTAGACAAAGCAAAGGACGTCTTGCGGACTGGCCACTCTGCTGTGAACGGCGTCGAATGGTACGCGCAGACACTGGATGATGCGTTACAGACTGCATGTGCTGTGCTATGGTTCGTGATGTGACTGAGCGATCCGTCACTGCCATGCGCACAATTTGCCTGTCATCACGTCAAGTGGTGCGCTGAGGTGGATGCGATCGAACACGCCGGTCCGTCGTACCCTCCTGCATCCAACGATCACATATCCGCATTACAGTTGTTTGGTTTCGTCCAACACGACTACCGATTTCCCTGAAAGATAATCCACAATCTCGGTAGGCCACTATCCTTCCTCTGTCGAACTCGGATACTTGATCAAAAGATGATCGCTGTTTTCGACGAGGCACAATTGATCGTTTTTTTGAAAATAACCACGAGAAAAACACAATTGCCGAACTTGAAATCGTGAAAATCTCCAAGCCTTAAATAGCGCTTTGAAGTGGCGCCACAGGCGCGCGTGATGTGCGTCTGCGCTGAAATTCTAATCATTTGCATATCTCACCTCCGCTAATGCATGTTGTAAATTTCATGTTATTTGCATGTTTCCTTCAGGGTGTTTCATTTACAGTGGCCAGCAGTGTATTATCATTAAATATTAATATTAAATATTTTATAATTTTTTTAAATTTTATATTATTTTTAGTTAAAAAATAGTGAAATATCGGTGAGGCTCAGTCCAGTTTTAACATTAGTATGTACTTCAATGGACATGAAATTTTATTTTTAAGGTCATGAAAAGTCATGAAATTGACTTTCTCAAAAGTAGTAGACACCGTGCACTAGCATATTAAAATAATTTAATCCCCGCAAAAATATTGTTTCATTCAGTGAAAAGCGTTACAAGAAACAAAAATATTGGTTTCCTTAATGCTCTCTTTAGTCCGTCTGTCCCAAAGATGCACAAAAATTTTCACGGAAGCAGGAACTCCGCGGGATTACATCAGTACAAGTCCTTGAAATTTCGCAAGAGGGGAATTACGCGATTACCTCAAAACAAGTTTTTTTACATGCCGTACAGGATATTGTTTAATCAGCAGGCATTTATTTTATTATTATGATTTACCGAACATAATACTAAATTATACATTAACGAGCTTTTATTAAGCAGTGCTTTCGATATACAGTCGAACTCCGTTATAGCGAACCCGGTATATAATGAACTCAAGGATATAACGAGCGAAAATTTTGGTCCCGTCGTTTTCCTATTGTACGTAATTTAATTAGTATTGTGTTAGTTGAATGTAGTCGATTTTAGTCGATTTAATTCATTAATGAAAATTTTTTAATAGATTTTATCTTTTTTAATACATCATAATTGAATACAAATTGCAACTAATGAGTAATACATTTTGTGAACTCCAGCATTTTTCTTAACGGTTCGGATAAGGCGAACAAAACCTTTGGTCCCTTGAAGTTCGTTATAACGGGGTTTGAGTGCACAGTGTGCTCCCGATTGTCCTGGTTAAGGCCGCTGTGTACTAAACCTATTGGATTCGCTCACTTCAGTGTTAACCTATGAAGAAAATGTGGCTACAATTTACACCTACATATATGCTATTAATCCAATAAAAATGGTATTTTCAGATAGCATGGACTTTTCTACCCCTTGCAACAGGATTCATTTTATAAATTTCGTCCACTAACGGAATTGGGGAGCGTTTAAAACACACTATACCAGATTTTTTCCCGAATAATTTAAAATTTAATATATTTGCATTTAATAAAAAAAAGAAAAAGCCCTAAGGTGTTAAATTTCTTTCTTTATTTCGGAGTACGATTAATATATATATATATATATATATATATATTTAAATCCAAGTCGGCAGTCCTGGGACACATTTTCTCCATAGGGTAACTTTGAGGTGAGCGAATCCAACAGGGCTAGTACACAACATAATTAAGTAGTCCGGGGTCAAATCTCGGTCTTGGCTTTCAATACCTAAGGCCTGATGCAAGGCCTCTCGGATGATTAAAAGATTCTTGATATACAAATCAGTCAGTTTACACCATTAACCTTTTCCTTACGGGGTGGGATAGCTTGTATCCCAAGAATACGGTTCTAAGAATGAATATATATATATATATATATATATATATATATATATATATATATATATATATATACACATACACTCTGTCACAAAAAAATATATGCACCCAGAAGGAAACGAGCTACTAGAACGAAACTTAACGTGTATGTAGTGTATAAGGAGATAAGCAAATGATTGTAAATTCAGAAGAACAGACCGTTTTATTAAGAAGAAATGGCATGAAAAAGGTTACAAATCGGTAAGTATTAAATCCACCTCTGGCAGCTGCACATGCTGAAACACGGCGTGACATCGAATCAATGAGGTCACCTATGACCTGCTGCGGAAGATAATGCCATAATCTTTTCAACTGGGCAGTTGCAACTGGGAACTTCACCAGTATTCCGGGACGGCTGCAGTTGCCTTCCAAGCACGTCCCAGACGTACTCTATTGGCGATAGGTCTGGTGACCTGGCAGGCCATGGGAGTACGTGATATCCTTGAAGACATTGTTGGGAGAGTCGCGCAGTATATGGACGAGCGTTTTCTTGCTCATAAATTGCACTGGGTGACTTGATATAATAGGCAGTACAACTGGCGTTAAAATCTCGTCCACGTAACTGCGTGCCGTCAAAGTGCGTTGAAAGACGACTGAAAGGTGAGTGGCTGAGAGGTGATCGTGTCCCAACAAATCGCTCTCAACACTGTCACACCTTGTGTAATCGCCGTATGTCTCTCGACAACAAATGTCGGATCGGACTGGTGGTCTGGCCGCCTCCACACGCGTATGCGCTGGTCATCAGCATTGAGACTGAATCGGGATTCATCGCTGAAGATCACACGCCTCCAGTCGGTCACAGTCCAGCTTGTGCGAGGTCGGCAAAAATCCAATCGACATTATGATGTGGGGTCAGTGGGAAGAGTGTTAATGGACGTCGGCTCCTTATACCTGCGTCGGCCAGTCGTCTCCGAATGGTTTCCCTTGATACCACCGGATGTCTGGAAGGTGGTAAATGGCGTCGAACCGATTCTAGACACGCTGTTAGTGAGGACGTGGCCGCTCATATGATTACGCGATCCTCGCACGCATTTGTGTTCCTGGGACGCTCTGACCCTCCACGACGGTAGACTATCCCTTCCGTGATCCATTGTTGCCAACACCGAGCAACTACTATATCGCTCGACCGAGGTGGCGGCCGATACGCCTGTTCGACCAACTTGCTTCTCTGAGGCCTACTATACGCCCCCTCTTGAAGTCCGACAATTGTTCGTACTGCCGCCGGTTTCGTCTCAGAGGCATCTCTAGTCACAATGTCGTCCATCCAAGTAGACAGATTTGTTTGAATAATCCTATGGCACGAACAATCATGCTATTAAACTGTCCCAGATGCGCATCTCATATGCACATAGCGCGCTTACCCTTGTCACATTGGCGTCGAAATTTTAGTCATTTGCATATCTCTTACCAGACTACATTCCTACCAAGTTTCGTGATAGTAACTCGATTTCTTCTGGGTGCATATATTTTTTTGTGACAGAGTGTATGTATATATATATATATTATAATTAAACCCTTAGCCCGTAAGCTAAAGGTCACGTGAGCACTTAAAAATGCACTATTTAATGACTTTCAAAAGTTTAAAATAACGAAAAAAAATCCTGCAAATTTCATAATAAATATTGATTACTTTTAACCATAATCGAATACATGTTCGGAAGTCAAATACCTTAAAATGAATAGTTAGAAAATATACGGGCTTGTACCACTGGACATTTCAATTTTCCCATTAATTAGTGAAAATATTTAAGAAAAAAAAACTTTTTTAATATGTATATTTAATTAATAAACAAAAATTGAGATGCACTGAATAATCGAGCATCCCATCTCCTCAGCACGCCATTGTACTCTCCCTCAGCGTAACCTCTTACGTAAACTAATCAATCTTCCGTGATATTCTGGAAAATATCCGGAGAGAGAGAGAGATGCTGGAAAAGAGGAAGAGCAAAAGGAGAGCCAAGTCTGCAGATCTGTCTGCCGACAGTCTATTGTTGGTGTTATACCCCGCTTTTTTCCCCCCATTAATCCCAGGTGAACGATCGAATGTCGCGCTCCTCCATGTCTTCTCCGACATGGGTCGCAGTTAAGTAGGGTTCGTTTGAGGCAGACAAAAATAAAACTTGCGAGGTTCGGTTAAAAAAAAAAATGCTGAACTTTCTTTAATTTTTTTTTCTTCTTCTCTCACAGATGGGAGATGAAATTAGTTTTTAACCCGAAAAAGAATATGCACGAAAAATGAAAAGAATGCGAAATTAAAAGAAAATTATAACATAATTTAATTATTATGCCCAATTAACTTTTTCCGTACTGGGTGGAATAGCATGTACCCAAAGAAATACGGGACCAAGAATGAATGAATGAATGAGTGAATGAATATACATATATATACAGTCGGACCTCTATTTCACGAACCTCTATTTTGCGAATTTCTTTATTTTGCGAACTTTTCCTTGGAACCAAGAACGTTTTGTGAATTTCGTAGTAAAATAACCTCCAAATAGCGAAGTGCATTCTCTATTTAACGAACTTTTTCTTGTGATCCAATATTTTTTTCTCCATATTTCTCAAAATATTTCTGAACATTTCAAACTAATTCTTTCTTTTAACACATTTAACACATACTTTCTTTCAACACATTCCGACGCGGATTACAGTTTGAAGAAAATACGCCTGAATGGGGTTTTTGGTGCATTGCAAAGATGCGAGACGTATTATGAGGGAAAACACTTTTCAAACAAAAATTCAGACAAAATTAACAAACTTTATCTGTAATTAAATTTAAGGACGCACGTGGTAATGTAAGCTTAAAATTACTTGTTATAATAAATGCGATAATGTCATTAAAATTCATTAATTTTAATATAATTTTTTTCATGGAAAAATACAGTGTATTCCCGGACAATGTTTTGTTTTATTCTTGTTTTCCTTGCAGATTTCTGTTTCATAGGTAAGATATATAAAACAAATAGACATTAATTCACAAAATAAAGGTGTGATTAATTACTTTCATTAAGAATATTTAGTGTTTATGAATTTAAAATCAGTCTTATGTAGTTTAAAGTATTTTAAAAGATAAATCTCTATTTAACGAATTTTCCATATAACGAACTTTTTTTCGGGTTTTAGCGACTTCGTTAAATAGAGGTCCGACTGTATATATATATATATATATATCCTCCGTAATGGCGGTTCTTTCAAAGGGGTTTAGAGATTTCCCGTTCAAAGAGGGGACCGGAAAAGTGGACCTCGTAAACTACAGGTAAATGTGATTAAATTTAATTCCCAGCGCTAAATTACCAGAAAAGAGTTAGTTTCTAAGGGAAAATAAAACTTTCTGAAATTTTATTCAAATTTGATTAAAATGATTTTTCAAACAATCAATAGATAATACAAGGAGGGCTAGAGAGAGCTTAGTGGTAGCGCGTTGGGCTTCGGACTAGGGGTGCTCGGTTAGAATTACGGATGTATTAAATGGACGATACCTCCGTGTCTAGGCCTGATACCGCTACATTAAATCTGTAGACCGGAAAGTCCTTCTATGATGTCAGAGGGGATGGGAGAATGTACAAGCCAATCAGATGTTTTTTCACCTGGTGGCGCTCGGTCTAAATTGTGGTGACAGACTATTCGTCGGCAAAGACTTAATTTCAGAAGGCCTCAGTCGCTGTGTCGGCACCGTGTCTGGTACATTGCATGGGAAATATTACACAGTGTTCTAGTTCATGGTGATGAAGGTTCGCTTCTAGAATCTACTGAAAGGATATATATATATATATATATATATATATATATATATATATATATATATATATATATATATATATATATATTATATATTATATATTATATATTATATTATATATAGGCCTCTGTGTCTTCTCGAACGATAAGAAGGCGCCTGGCTGAAGGACAGTTGGTATCGCGGCGCCCATTACGTGTGCTGCCCTTGACGCCCACCCATCGACGCCTCCGTTTGAAGTTTTGCCGCGCACGAGGAAACTGGACTGCGGCGGAATGGAACCAGGTCGTCTTTAGCGACGAATCAAGATTCAATCTCGGCAGTGATGACAATCGTGTTCGTGTGTGGAGAGCCCGTGGTGGACGCTTCAATCCTGCCTTTGCTGTACAGCGACACATCGCTCTCACAGATGGTGTGATGGTATGGGGTGCCATTGCCTACAATACACGGTCACTCCTAGTATTGTTCCGTGGCACCATGACAGCCCAGCGGTATGTTCATGAAATCCTGCAACCACATGTGTTGCCACTCATGCAACGGCTCCCAGGAGCCATTTTTCAACAAGACAATGCTCGGCCTCATACGGCAAGGGTGTCACAAGACTGTCTCCGCACTGTTACTACCCTTCCTTGGCCTGCCCGATCCCCAGATTTGTCTCCAATCGAGCATATCTGGGATCATTTGGGATGACGAGTTGGGCATCCCACGAGTTTGAACGAACTAAAGGCAAGGTTACAGCAAATATGGAACGAAATGTCTCAAGACATCATACAGAACTTATATGACTCAATGCCCGATCGTATCGCATCGTGCATTCGCGCTAGAGGGGGTCCAACGGAGTATTAACTCCTCCGTTCTTTTGCCTTTTTCTCTGAAATAAATTATCCTTTTTCTTTGATTTTCTTATCATTTACTTATATCAAAGCAGTCATTACGTATGTAAAATTTCGTTTCATTTTGACGACTCCTTCTTGGTGCGCTAATATTTTTGTCCATGAGTGTATATGTATGTATGTATGTATATATATATATATATATATGTATATATATATATATATATATGTATATATATATATATATATATATGTATATATATATATATATATATATGTATATATATATATGTATGTATATATATATATATATATATATATATATATATATATATATACCTTTACTTATCTATTTATTTCTCTTTTAATATTTAGGTGTCGGAAAAAGCCTTCCACAAAAAGTAGCATTTAATATATTTCCATCAGAGAATATTTAATTGTTTGCCTGATTGTTTGCTTGCGCACATCTCTCTCATTTGCTTATTTAATGAAAAATGCGTGACTTCCTTTGAACAGTGAAAAAATAATTAAAAACAATTACAATCATATTGAAAATTACTTTCACACAGCAGAAGTTTTCCTGTCACGCCACTGGTTACGTATATGAAGATCCTGAAGGAAATTCGCTGTGACCAAATGGCAACGCCGTGCGATGCAGGCTTATGTATTTTGTCTTCCTGCTTTTTGAGAACAATTCTCTGAATGAAATCGAGAAGATGGTGGGGACTTTCTAATTCACAACAACAAGAACAACAAGAAAAATATTTTCAGGTAGTCTCTTCTAACGAAAGTACCGCGGGTTATGAACGAAGGATTACTTATCGTTGCTTACATCTTTTGTATGTATATATGTATGTTTGTGTTATGTATATATGTATCTATATATATATGTACGTATGTATATAAATTTACACTAGCTGAAAACCCTCCCTTCGCTACGGAGTACATTCAAATTAAATACAACTGTCAATGTAAATATATATATATATATATATATATATATATATATATATATATTTATAATAAATACGACGATCAAAGTATACAATTGATGTAAAAAAAAAATATATATATATCTATAAAAAAATCGTAAGGGATATTTTTATAGACAAAATAATGTAGAAGAAAATATTCAAATGAAATCTAATAGGACATACTGAAGAATATAGTGCAGTTAATATATAGTATAGTTTGAGGAACATAATTACTGTATTTCAATATTTTTTGGATAATATCCAATCGTCTGCCGCATTAGTAAGAAAAAAAACTACTTTTTTTGTCTATTTAGTTGTTAAGCACGTGACGATAAATTTATTTATAGTACCAGAAAAAGAAATCACTTGATCAGCATTTAATAAATTAAATACTAAAAATTAACCTTTAAAAATTCACCAAAAATCAGAAAATAGAGCTAAAGATACGAAAAAGATTTCATTTTAAAGGAATTTTTATGATCTTTCTCGTGATATAAATTTTATAACCATCAAATTATTATTTTAAATTCAAACTTAAAAAAAATTTACAAAAACAGCTTAAAAATTTAATTTAAAAAAATCTAAGGATAATTTTTCAAAAATCTTTCTTAGTGCACCTCTACACTATAAGAAGAATCGCCATGCAAAATTTCAGTCCTTTAAGTCCAGCGGTTTGGTCTGTGCGTTGTATGTCAGTGAGTCAGTCAGTTACGGAACTGTTTTATATATATAGATATATGTGTGTCAAGACTTTGACGGATTTTGGTACTTTTCTGTTTAACTGTTTAATTCTTGCCCCAAGCGATACAGACTGGGTTTGGCGTGCTGCCAAAATTATAACTCGCGAGGACGGACGGACGGACGGTTTTAGTTACGTCTGAAATTTTGGTTTCCGATGGACCGTTATGGAGGAACTTAATTCTACTTTAAAAGTCTGCTGATGATCAATGACATGGCCCGTCGGATCAGTGGCTTTAAAAATTAGACACGTTTCCGAACGTTCCAGGTTCGAGTCCCGTCTTGATCGCAGTCCGTTTTTACCGAGACAGAAAGTATGAACGAGAATGCTTTTTGAGGGCCGCAGTCCGTACAAACGATTTTCTATTACTGTTCAAAAGGATTCATGAAATGGGGCATTTTTCCTTTTCTTTTTTTTTCTCTTCGCTAAACACATTTGGATACATGAACGACACAACTGAAGTGAATACAATTTTAAAGGTTGGAAAAAAAAACGTACAGAAATCACTTTTTTCATTATGGTTAGCCAATATTAAGAAATACGCTTTGACTCTCGAAAAGAACTATAGAAAAAACATTCAGGTAATCTCTTCTAACGAAACTACCTCGGGTTATTAACGTAGGATTACTTATCGTTGCTTACCTCTTTTGTATGTATATATGTATCTCTATATATGCACGTATGTATATACAGTGGAATCTCGATCTATGGTTTTTCATGGGACCGACTGAATTGAACGATAAATGTAGGAGAACGATAGATGCGGGAACATAACAAAGCAATATGATCGTCGGGACTGGGTGAAATAAACGACTCATACGGGAAAACGATGATTCGGAGAACGACCGATCGAGATTCCACTGTATATACATATATGTATGTCAAAATTTTTACGCATCTTGGTACTTCTCTGTTTAACTTGTCCAGGCGATAGACTGGGTTTGGCGCGCTGCCAAAATTATAACTCGCGAGGACGGATGGACGGACGGTTTTAGCGTCTGAAATTTTCCTTTCCAAAGGACCGTTATGGAGGAACGCAACCCTACGTTAAAGCGCTTTGCCTCTCGAAAAGAATGATAACTATAAAAAAAATTAAGCAAATATTTTATAAGTGTTATAGCAAACAATAACATGTTTTTGGAAAGAGCCTCCAGCTCATCACTGGTATCCGGCCAAGCGGCTTGGTCTGGCCGTTGCTCTTTAGTGGTCCGAGACCGATTCAGACTGTCCTGGCTCGTTTACGGAGTGGCCATACAAATAGCATGATGCACTTTCAGAATTCTATCAAGGTTTTTCCCCTTTGTCCCGTTCTGCTACTCCTTCCCATACTGTGGACTGTTTGGGAATCCCTGTCGGCATGCTTGCTGAGGACCAGGATGCTGCTGCCACTCATTTGCTGATGCGACACAGTCTAATGGACCTGGTTTTAGCATTTTCTAGACCAGGGGGCTTAGCAACAACAACAGTAATGATATAGGATTTATTCATATCATGGCATAAATGTGCAATCTTCCTCTGAGGTACAGACCAGTGATGGTTCGCAAACCTGATCCGACCTGAGCATCACCTTTCGCTTAAACTATTAATGTCATTATTCAAATTGCTGGAGTTGGGAGGGAGACTCACACTGTGTTTGCGGATCGATCTCCTAGTGCTGGGGTTCCCAACCTTTTTCCTCCATGGACCCATTTTAAAAGAATGATTTTCTTCATCGACCCCCCCCCCTCACTTTTTTCTCTATAATATGCGGCATACAACATAATTGTAAGACTGTTTTATGTGCAACTAGTAGCTGAAAACCCGCACTTCGCTACGGAGTACATTCAAATTGAATACAACGGTTAATGTATGCAATTAATGCCAAAAACATATATTTATAATAAATGCGATGATCAATGTACACAATTGATGTAATATATATATATATATATATTTATAAAAAAATCGTAAGGGATTATATTTTTTTTGGATAATATCCAATTGTCTGCTGCATTAGAAAGAGAAAAAAAAATATTTTTTTATCTATTTAGTTGTTATGCACATGGCGATAAATTTATTTAAAGTACCAGAAATAGAAATCACGTGATCAGCATTCAATAAATTAAATACTAAAAATTAATCTTTAAGAATTCATCAAAAAATCAGAAAATGGAGGTAAAGATTCGAAAAAGATTTCATTTTAAAGGAATTTTTATGATCTTTCTCGTGATATAAATTTTATAACCCTCGGATTATTATTTTAAATGCGAACTTAAAAAAAGTTACAAAACAGCTTAAAAATTTAATTTTTAAAAAATCTAAGAAGAATTTTTCAAAAAACTTTCTTAGTGCACCCCTACACCATAAGAAGAATCGCCATGCAAAATTTCAGCCCTTTAGGTCCAGCGGTTTAGTCTGTGCGGTGTATGTCAGTGAGTGAGTCAGTGAGTCAGTTGCGGAACTGTTTATATATATAGATTATCAGTGCTGGGGTTCCCAACCTTTTTCCTATATGGACCCCTTTTAAAAGAATGATCTCTTTCATCGACCCCCCTCACATTTTTCTCTATAATATGCAGTATACAACATAATTATAATACTAATAATTGCACATTAAACACCTAAAGATAACAATTTGACTAGGACAATGAAGAAAAAATTAGAAAAAGTGGTTCATTAGTTGTATGTTTTATTATTTTTGTACTATTTTAATTTTTAATTTCACAAATATAAACAAGATTTCAGAAACACAGATTGCAATTGCACAAAATTTCGATTTCAATTGATGAGGTGATTGCGCTTGATGCATTGATACAATTTTTTTTTTATGTTTGGCCTGAAATTGCTTATCATCGTATAGTTACAATAACTAACATAACGAATATAAATATATATTTTACTAAACAATTTTACTAACTTATATGTAATTATGATATAATTTCCTTCGAGGCATATACAAAAGCGTCATGACATTCGACTTTAGATGGGTGGATCACTCCGCTTTATGCAAATCTGTATTTATACATATTAAAACGGATATTATTATCTAATAATTGCATTCCTAAAAAATAAAATTATTTTGAAACAGAAAAATTTATTATCGACCCCCAATAGACCCCTGGAATACTATAGACCCTTTTTAAACTTCCAACGACCCCCAAGGGGTCCACCTGGACCCCGTTGGGTATTCCTGTTCTAGTGGGTACCCTTTTCGAATAGAATCCGTCAGCGTTAGCGTTACTCCTATTGAAATATATTTAACCGATTACAAACCTCCAAACGATTAGCCACGAAATTGTTAGTGCCTGTGATTGGTTTAAAATATGTCAATACGAGTAACGCTGACGCTCACGGATTCCGTGTGAACAGGCCCTTAGAACCTGTTATTTGTGAGTACAATTCGAACATAGTTATCGTGAACACAACTTTCCAGCAGTAAACTCTAACCCAGAAGTGAATAAATCTTTCAGCCTTTTTTATTCAGGTTTAAGTGGAAATCAAATGTACAATCTTTCCCTAACATACACAGCAGTGATAGCCAAATAGAACTCGGCAAACCTGATCCGGCCGGAGCGTTACTTTTATCCTGTTCTATAAACTTTATCATTCGAACTGCTGTAGATTAAAATGGGATTAAGAGAGTTTCACGGTGTTATCTTGTTTTTAGACGCCTTTCGTAGCTATGAGTTGAGAGTACCATTATAATTTATTTGTTGTGAGCACAATTGTTCGGTGGTAGTCTAAGGGCCTGTTCACATAGGAGTCCGTTGCGTTGCGTTAAGGAAAAGATGACGTTGAGACGAAAATAAACCAATCATATGCCTCCAAACGATTAGCAATAAAATTTTTAACGCCTATGATTGGTTTATTTTCGTATCAACGTCATCTTTTCCTTAACGCAACGCAACGGACTTCTATGTGAACAGGCCCTAAATCAGCGGTTCCCAACCGGTGGGTCGCGGAAGGGTTACAGGTGGGTCGCGACTCGATCCTAAAACTATTAAAATGGTCTTTGTGTACTTTTATAATTGTAGTTTTTATATTCACCTAGGAACACTTGTTAGTGAGCATGAAACCACTTATTGCATATATTGCAAACATATATCTATTGGTAAATAAATAACTGTTTTGCTACAAAGTTCTTATATTTTGTCAACCATTTTCAAATCACAACACAAATTGTTTATCAATAATCAATCTGTATCTTCAAAAAAGCATATATATATATATATATATATATATATATATATATATATATATATATATATATATATATATATATTTATTTATTTATATATATATATATATATATATATATATATATATATATATTTGCAATATTTAATGGTAAATTATATATACATAAGGAAGGGATACGATACAAATGAGGTTTTTTACTGCACCATGGACCGATGTGCCGTGGAGGTATTCCGATAAGGAAAGGTGGGTCGCCAGCTGAAAAAGGTTGGGAACCACTGGTCTAAATCAAAGATTTGACTAAAGATTTCCTTATATATATATATATATATATATATATATATATATATATATATATATGTATATATATATATATATGTATATATATATATATATATATATATATATATATATATATATATGTGTGTGTGTGTGTGTATATGTATATGTATATATATATCTATCTATCTATGTATATATATATATATATATATATGTGTGTGTGTGTGTGTGTGTGTGTGTGTGTGTATGTATATGTATATATCTATCTATCTATCTATATATATATATATATATATATGTATATATATATATATGTATGTATGTATGACAACAAACAAATATTAATGACAGCTTTGAGTGGAAATAAATTTACAATCTTTCACTGAGATAAATGACTAGTGACGGGCAAAGAGTGTTCCACATGTGTAATCTGGCTTATTTTGTTAATTTTATCATTCAAATTGCCGGAGTAATTACCTGTACGTACTAATAAATAAATTTGATGCACAACTTCCATTATGAAGATGTTCAAACCCCACAGAGATCACCAAGTACGTGGAGCAAGCAATTCGTCCCCCTCCATCCTCTAAAATAGATAAATAAATAATATTAATAGATTTAAACAGCTTACTGGTTAGCATTAAAATAACATGCAAAATAATCATTAAAACTTTAAAAACAGCTTCTTTAAACTGTCAGTAAAGGAATTTTCAAAAAAAAAAAACCTTTATGAGGTTATGACCGATTATGTTATTATGTTTTTAGTTTCCGACAGCGGTTATAAAATATAAAAAAATAGTCTGAAAATAATTTTTGAGAATGTGATACTTTATCTCACGATTCATTACAATGTGATTAAATTTATTTTTTTTTTTTAAATTGCAGAACAGTTGAAGTGTTATTCATACTTAACCAGAGGTGAAAAGAACATAATACTTAAGATTCTTGGATTCCTGACAATGATTCCATTTTCCTTAAGTCCTGAACAAATTTGTTTTTTGTTAATCTTGCGGTTGCCCCAGACGAGTTCAAACCTCAGCTCCCACGGACAGATTTGACCCAACGCATACGTTTTTTTTCTTGTTTCTTTTAAATAAATTTTTTCTCACGGGAGTTCACGAGATTAAAAATAGTTTTCCCAAGTATAATTACGACTGCATTCATAAGCAAATGTTTTCTATGTGTCACCGCCACTGAAATAAATTAGTCAGTAAATTTAGAACGATGCCATAAAGATCAGATAGCAGAGAGACCCTAGATTTTTCACACAGCTATAATTCGAAGATCTGCATACAAAGACTTGAAAATTAAAACTTTGCAACATAATACTACTCTAAACCAGGCCTGCCGAACTCGAAGTGGGATCGGGGCCTTATTATTTCATGAAAAGTTGCTGCGAAAAATATTTTGTCGAAAAATATATATATATATATATATATATATATATATATATATATATATATATATATATATATATATATATATATATATATATATATATATATATATATATATATATATATATATATATATATATATATATATATATATATATACATATATATACATATATACAGAGAGAGACTCTCAGTTTCGAAGAGGCAACAGTGACCGAGAGGATAGCGTCTTGTTACCAGTCCGAAGTTCCTAAGTTCGATTCCCGTCCTCAACAGATTTTTCTAATACCCCTGATCTCTTTTTCTCACGTTTTAAATTTCTGTAACCTTTGTTTCCGATTCCAGAAGTTTCCAGAACCGTCTTCAATTTTCTAGGACCTTCTAAGGAGGTTATATAAGTCTGTAACCCGACAGTTGGCAGCAGAGTGTACTTAGAGACTGCACTTGAGCAGACTACTGTACTGACTGCACTTGCTAAAAAACTCCTCTTCCCATTATCAATGAATTGTTATTCCAATCACTTCACATCTACATGACGATATATATCTTCTCTCTCTCTAAGAAACATATTATAAAAAAGAAAGAAAAAAAAAAGAAGGAAAAATATATATATATATATATATATATATATATATATATATATATATATCGTAATATTTATAAATGTATAAAAATATACCGTATTTTTCTTATTTATAATATTTTGCTTCTTTAGAAAAGGCTTCGCAGGACAAAAGGTGAGTATGTTGTGCCCGGTTCGATTCCTGGAGATGGCAAATTTGTAGTTCTTTTCAATTTTCTATATTTTTAATCTTTAAATTCTCATTTTATTTTTAAATGATTTTTAACTTGATGAGAGCCTGTTTTCTTTTCTATGTTATTTATACTGTGTTTAGTTTTTTAACGGATTTTGGTAAACAAGCATCCATCATTAAAAAAAAAATCTATATATATATATATATATATATATATATATATATATATATTATTAAATATATAAATATTATTATTAGTTCTTATTTATAATATATATATATATATATATATATATATATATATATATATATATATATATATATCGTAATATTATAAATCTATAGAAATACACCGTATTTCTCTTATTTATAATATTTTGCTTCTTTGCAACAGGCTTCGTAGGCCAAAGAGTATGCTGTGCCCGGTTCGATTCCCGGCAGTGGCAAATTTGTAGTTCTTTTCAATTTTCTATATTTTTAATCTTTAAATTCTCATTTTATTTTTGAATGATTTTTAACTTGATCTTTGCCTGTTTTCTTTTCTATGTAATTTATACTGTGTTTAGTTTTTTAACGGATTTTGGTAAACAAAAATCCATCATCAAAAAAAAAAAATCTATATATGTATATATATTATTAAATATATAAATATATATATATATATATATATATTTATATATATATATATATATATATATATATATATATATATATATATATATATATATATATATATATATATATATATTCATATATATATATATATATATATATATATATATATATATATTTATATATATATATATAGATATATATATATGTATGTATATAAATATATCGTAATATTATCTATATATATAAAACAGTTCCGTAACTGACTCATTCATTCACTGACTGACTGACTGACTGACATACAACGCACAGACCAAACCGTTGGACCTAAAGGGCTGAAATTTTGCATGGCGATTCTTCTAATAGTGTAGGGGTGCATTATTTAAAAAATTCTTAGATTTTTTTAAATTAAAATTTTAAGCTGTTTTTTAAACTTTTTTTACGTTTGCATTTAAAATAATACATTGAGGGTTATAAAATTTATATCACGAGAAAGATCATAAAAATTCCTTCAAAATGAAATTTTTTTCGAATTTTTACCTCCATCTCCTGATTTTTGGGAAATTTTTAAAGATTATTTTTAGAATTTAATTTATTAAATGCTGATCACGGGATTTCTTTTTCTGGTACTTTCAATAAATTTATCGTGACGTGAGTAACAACTAAATTGACAAAAAAAATATTTTTTTCTCTTTCTAATGCAGCAGACGATTGAATATTATCCAAAAAAAAGCATATCCCTTACGATTTTTTTATAAATATATATATATAGATAGATATATATTTTACATCAATTGTATACATTGATCATCGCATTTATTATAAATATATATATTTATTTTTTGGCATAAATTTCATACGTTGACCGTTGTATTTAATTTGAATGTACTCCGTAGCGAAGCGCGGGTTTTCAGCTAGTAAATCTATAAAAATACACCGTATTTTTCTTATTTATAATATTTTGCTTCTTTGCAGCAGGCTTCGAAGGCCAAAATTATGCTGTGCCCGGTTCGATTCCCGGCAGTGGCAAATTTGTAGTTCTTTTCAATTTTCTATATTTTTAATCTTTAAATACTCATTTTATTTTTAAATGATTTTTAACTTGATGAGAGCCTGTTTTCTTTTCTATGTTATTTATACTGTGTTTAGTTTTTTAACGGATTTTGGTAAACAAACATCCATCATAAAAAAAAAAATCTATATATATATATATTATTAAATATATAAATATATACAGTCGAACCTCCATATATCGAAGTAGCAAAATGCGCGAAAAAAATTCGATATATAGAAATTTCGATATATAGAATTGAGCTTAGTCTTATCATAATTCTCCTAAAAGAAAATAAAAAATTAAAGCTAATTTTCGTATACGAAGCTCCATTTCTAATTTATATGCGAATCCCATTAAATGGAAGTTAATAACTAAAAATGAATTAATATGAAAGATTTATTGATTACTACATATCTTTAAAAAAACAATAATGCAGACAGTGGTTACAATGATCACAGTTACATTTTTAAAAAAAAAAACTACGAATATCTTGATGAACAGTTAGTTTTGTGGAAAGTTCAAAGAAATGTTCGTAATTATTCAGTCCACTTAAAACTTCATCAGGGACATTATCCGCGAATTGAAGTCCACGACGTATTGTTTCAAATGCCAAAAATTGGGAGATTTTATTCTAAACTGAAATAAAATCTCCCAATTTGTCTTTAAAAAAATTTCGATATATAGAGATTTTTTCGATATATAGAAACAATTTTTCTATGTAATGAACATGGAGATTTGCTAAGAGTTCGATATATAGAAAATTTCGATATAGGGAAGTTCGATATATGGAGGTTTGACTGTATATATATATATATATATATATATATATATATATATATATATATATATATATATATATATATATATATATATACATATATATATATATATACATATATATATATATATATACATATATATATATATATATATATATATACATATATATATATATATATATATATATATATATATATACATATATGTATATAAATATATCGTGATATTATAAATCTATAAAAATACACCGTATTTCTCTTATTTATAATATTTTGCTTCTTTGCAACAGACTTCGTAGGCCAAAGAGTATGCTGTGCCCGGTTCGATTCCCGGCAGTGGCAAATTTGTAGTTCTTTTCAATTTTCCATATTTTTAATCTTTAAATTCTCATTTGATTTAAAGATTATTTTTACTCGATGAGGGCCTATTTTTGTTCTATGTTATTTATACTGTGTTTAGTTTTTTAAATGGTTCTTGCTAAACAAATATTATTTTTTTTCTGTTCCTTCCATCATGTAGAGTTCTCAAGGCTTTTACCTAGAGATAATGAAAGGCTGAATTTGATGAATTTTGAGTAGTTTATTGTAAATTTATATATTTTTATATTGGGTTTCCATTTTATTCATGTGTATATCAGTTCACATGCTTTTTTTCTATGTTAATAGCAGGGCCCGATTATGAACACTGGGAGCCCCTGGGCAGATATTATTTGGGGCCCCCCCTCTTAGGAACATTTATAAAAATAAGAACTATCAATGGACTATACGTACTATTAGAAGTACTAGGTGCATACGCCAAGCGTGTGAGGAAAAGTTGTTAAAAATTAGGATTAAAAAAATCATTTGATTTAAATTTTGATTCAAATAGGGATTTAAACCAAACTACCCTGCACGTGAGTCCTATATTTGCTGTTACAGTATATGGCTAATAAGATGAAGCATTCATAAACATGTTTCACATCAAATTGAAAATACCTTTCACCTTCTGATGTACGTCTGATACAACCTGGTCGTTTAACATTTTTCCTAAAGCAGAAAGCGAGATTAAAAAATTTCACTTATCTGGCACCCTATTTTAGTGTTAAACAAACCTTAGTTCACTGTTACCTCGGGACTATTAATAAAAAGCTCTTATCGTTAAACTCCATTTTCGTAGCAACCTTACGATCATTTCTTGAGTTTATTTGCCGATTTTGTTTGTACTTAATTTTTTTATCCCCCTCTGGAATGAGTTTCGTTTTGTACCTTATAAGGAAATTATTTATATTGAAAATTCATTTCTGAAAGCCGTGTTTCAGATTAATTGTGGAGTTGTGCAACCATGTTATTTTCAGTTATATACCTCTATCTGTCTATCTCTCTCTCTCTACACACACACACACACACACACACACACACACACACACACACATATATATATATATATATATATATAGAAACAGCCAGTGAAACTTGTTCCGAAAAAAAATTGGCCGTTTTGAGGGGTGGCTGTTGAAAAGAGGTTTTTTTCCATAACATTGACTCTATGGAGTCTTTAATGGGCTCTGAACCAAATATTGCCCTTTAGAGGGGCGGCCGGCTACAGCAGTTTCATTGCATACATACATATGTATAACTTTATTCATTTGCCTCTGTGTGCGTGCGCAAGTCAAATGCATATGCAATTTATGAATATTCGAAGAGAGATATGCATTATACGAATTAATATAGTTTCAGAAGAACACTCACTGTTAACCGGGGAAAAACATGAAAAATTTTATCAGTTATTTTATCGTGACTTAGTGCTGCGAGGGGGGAATGGGGGGAAAGTGCTCATTCATATTAAAAATCATTCTCAAATGCTATGTTTTGTTTCTTTGTTTTACTTTGTCAGTTTAATGATTTGAATTTCACATTTAAAATCTCCATTGATCCATTCTTAATTTTCTTATAATTAAATATGAACTTGAAAGAAAGTTTATTTTGGCTATCATTTTTTTTTTAAAATTGAGCCGAATAATTTAAATTTTAAAATATTAATTGCATTTAAAAAAAAACGAAAAATGTTCAGACATGTAAAATTTCTTTCTCTATGACGGAGTACAATTTTTTTTTTTAAATCTTTGAATCGAAGTCTGCAATCCGTGGACAAATTTTCTCCATAGGTTAACAATGAGGTAAGCGAATCCAATGGGGTTAGTACATAGCGGCCTTAATGCTGCATTTGTTCAAGAACATCTTGTAAAAATCAAACCGATTTTTCCGGGTATAGTATCTTTCGCTTAGGTAGTCCAGTTCCCGTAGTCATCTTTCACTTTACAAATTAACCAGACATTTGGCCAAACCCCTTCCGGCTTTGAATTCCCCAGCATGAAAGCCCACCCAAGTGCATCAAAAAGGTCTCTACTTCAGGTAGTACATCTGCTACTGGTGCAATGAATAGATTATTGTTCGCATTGAATACACAAAATCTGGTCACAGAACAGAATCTTCCCCAACTTATTGTTCCAGTGAATTTCAAAAGGTCGTCACAGTCCATCTTTTAAATTAAAACTTTTCTTAACTTAAAATTTTAACTACAGAGCACACGTACCCATAGGCAAATGCAAATACAATTTATGTCTGGGGGGGGGGGGGAGATCCATCGATCCCCAAGGACCTGGAGTCCTTGGGGGTCGATGGAAGTTTAAGGGGTCATACGACTGTTAAACCGTCAAAAAAAAAAAAAATGCACATGAAAGACTAACCTTTTCTGGGTATTTCACGACAATCCGCTTGAAAAAAATTCTCATAATTACGGAAGTTATGAATAAAAACGTGTCAGATGTTTACTGTAAACAGATTTAAAGTGCAATACTTCAAACGGATTTGTCTCAAAATGTGTTTTTTTCACATAAAGCACTTGTTATCTCTAGAACTATTTCATATTTTTGCATCAAATTTTCCCAGATGGTACATATTATCATTTGCTTGAAACTGAACCTAAATCTTTTTACAGATCTCTAGAGAATGCATTTTTCATGCATAGATAAAATTTAATTTATTTAAAAAAAAATGAACTATTTTCAGTTTCATAGTAAAAATAGAAATAAACCTTAAATATATACAAATTTAGGTTCAAATTAAACTTTGGTTTCTGCAGTATATATTAAAAGCAGAAATTTTGTTTTAAACTCAATTTTTTTAGGAGTATTTATGTGAGTTAGCTTTGATATCACTTTTATCCAAAGGAAACTACTTATTATATATGACTATCCAAAACAAATTATTTTTAACTATCAAACAAGACACAGGTATATATTCATAAATCAAACGTTCTATTAACGCAAAAAAAAAAAATTATGATTTTAAATCTTATATTTTGAAGATATAGAATGTCGAAAGTGACACAATTTTTATACTTTTTCGACTTCTAACAGTCGTATGACCCCTTAAAAAGGATTCATAGTATTCCAGGGGTCTATTGGGGGTCAATGATAAATTTTTCTGTTTTAAAATTTAACCTAGCCCATTTAAGACTGGCGTTGCGAAAACGCAACATTAATTTCTGTATTTTTTAAAGGCATGTTCTAAGATTTGTACGTCTGAAGTAACATTTTTATTTTATTCTCTATACTTTAATTGATCATAATAAATTTTTTGTTTCCACATTTGCCCGCTTTTAGCACTTGCAAAAAATTGTTTTTTTCTGGTGTTTTGAAAGGGGAAAAAATGACTAATTTCAAATAATAACCTTAGATAGCAGCACATGTTAAAATTTCCGATTTGATGCTTGTTCCGAGTTTACTAGAAACTAAAGAACAAAATGGCTTCAACAGGTAAGGCATAAATTTTTTTTTATGTTTCTTAATTCATATTTTTAAAAATGTTGCGAAAACGCAACATCAGTCCAATGTGTATTACTTAATCCCAATGTGTATTATTAGTGCTGTCTAGTTTTTATGCAGTAGATTGGTATTTTTTTTCATTTCAGATAAGTTTGTCTCTAGAAAAAAAAACGATTTTTGACATTGGAAGAGACATTGGATTATTTTTATGGGCTAGATGATGATGATATTTCAGAATCGTCCTCAACAGAAGCTAATGATGAACCATAATTCGTCAGTATCCCTCCAGATCCGGATGATTTGACGGATGAAGAAGCTATTGATGATAATATTTTATGTGAAAATGTCGAATCACCTAAAGACATAGCAGGTGAAATCGACATTTTTTTCTAATAAATGTAAAATTAAGCAATATAGTAAGAAAAAGGAGCATATTGTATGGGAAAAATGGAGACTCTACATGGATGTAATGAATTTGATTGAATGAAATTGTAATGAATTTGTAATGAAAAATCAGGTTTTTGTTCAGTCGGGGAATATGATCCCCTCCCTCCCCGTAATAAATATAAAAAAAAAGATAAATTATTATGCACTTTTACGCTTTTGATATAAATAGAACAAATTTAATAAGAGCCTTTTTAAATGCAGTAAGTTATTTGGATCGCCGAAAATTTATCTTCAATAGATTTTGAAATTTTTCTGAAGGTCTTCGCGATTCTCAGTAAGTGAACCCGATTCAGATGGAAATAATCCTCATAATCAGAAACTTTGGAACCCAGGTGTTTATTATCTTTGAGTCATGTGTATATCTTTTCGACTATAAAAGACCCTTTCTTTGCTCATCCACTCCATGACACCTCAACAAACAGTGGGCTCGCCTTGTCAATCTTCAGACCGAACAACCTGTCTAGACGTGTACGGATACATCGTGTTAATACTGATTAACGACTTAGTTGTGTTCTCTTTTCTTATCCTCTCTATTGTACTACCATAAACTCTATTGCACTAACATAAACGGAAGACTCTTGTTGAATACCTAAACACAAATACGTTCCAAGATGTGAAGAAAGGTGTGCAATTTGGACCCAATGGATCACCTGCTTCTTATTGCCTCCATAAAGGAAAACAAAAACATGCATGAAGGCTGGCAACTGCTTTGTAAATAAATCCATTGAAGCCCTTTCGGACACATTCATAGCTCCGGTCCATACGGAAAGAATACTGGGCATTCTTTCCGTAGGAACCAGAAGAAAGGATTCCTGAAATCTTATCAAAAGAGCAGGATTTCTCAAAGTGTGCAATACTGGTCCTTGGGAACGCCTGGAACGGTCCCAGATGGAGAGGGGGGGGGGGGGGGTTATGATTCAAACTCAACTACCAACAGGTGCTGTGAAAACAAGATAACGATACTTCATCCCGGATTATATACCACTGTACAAAAGTTTCCAAGCATTTCCTTCATCGTATTTAGTGACACATGGGTTCAGTTTAGCCACAAATCTGCTTACTAAAGACGGAAACCGACAATAAACAGCTAATCGCAATGATTTAAAAATGTTGCTGACAAAAACAGATCCGAACATAAATAAATTGATAGAAGCGCACCAAGTTCATCTTTCTCACTAGTATTATTTTTAATGTTATTCGCAATTTTTACTTTAATATTATCCTCCGTTATCCTAATATTCCGGGTGTAATGCAAATGTTACTATGGTTGGTTTTAATGAATAATTTTATAATTTCAAGCTTCAGGGTGTCTTATTTTCAACGTCCTTCTTTACTATGTTGAAGGACATTAGTTACTAAGGAGAATTTCCAGGGGGCGCCGGGTAATTTTTTTTTCTAAAAATGGGGGCGGCAGGCCTAATACGTTTGGGAACCCCTGGCATACAGTTACTGAAGTTATTGGAACAGATTGTAACGTCCACGTAGATTTACTCCCACTTTAGGTATCCTAAGTCAGTGGTACTTATAAACGTTGTACCCAGTGGCGTAGCATGGGGTGGACAAGGGGGTCTATCATGCCCCGGGAGCCAAATGGTCCTTTTCACTAATTCTATATACTATATTACTATATGTTTTCCGGAAAGGGGGGACGCCAAAAAAGTATCGTGCTCCGCGCGCCAGTTATGCTTGCTACGTCACTGAATGAGACTGGTTTACTGTTATTATTTATTTTTTTTGTGAAAATAGTCAAAGAACCTAACATTTTTGAAGACACTGGTGAACAATATCAATCAACCTGCAACAGGTTTCTATATACATGCTAAATAATCTAAACCCGCAATCGACATTGTGTAAACTGACTGATATGATGTTTCTTCCCAGTGAAAAAAATTCTAGTTTACTAAACTGATTACATAACTATTAATTCGCACATTAATTTCCATTGTTCTTATCAAAACGCGTGTAGGGGGAAAGGGGAAGTATTAGTAACTTTCCTCAGGAAATCTAAAGATAAAAAACAAAATAAAAGTTGATTCTGGAGTTAATCGTCACGCCACACCTGGAACAAACCCCCCAGTACCTGCATCCCCGTTCAAGTGGGTGATTTTCGTAACGCAGCTGGTTTTAACCAACAATGTTAAGTTTTTTCATCTTAATCAGACAGAAATCAGAGATACTGATGTTTTTTTTCATTTACTTCGTATACATATTGACTTATGTTTTGTTTCTTGGTATAGTACAAGAAATCTCTTTCCATATTTGCTTTAGTTTCTACATGTTGAGCAATATATTCATGATTAAAGGTGTTGGACAATATGATTGTAAGAAGAAAGAATTTTTATATGTAATCCAAGTAAAAAATAAACATAAAACAAGGACCTCGATATAATCGTAACATTATGCAAATTTTCTTACGTCGTACAAATACTGGATAAAGTGTTTCACCTATGGCTCTTGCCAAAAAAATTTTGGTACTTTTCCGTTAACCGGGCGCAAGTGATATATCACCAAATAGGGTTCACTAGTCGCATTTTCAGCTATTTCGCTTAATTAACTGTAACTACCGTGATACATGTGCATGAAAGAATAAAATATATAAAAAACAGGAACTTTATTCTTTAAGTAAATATTTAGTTAGGAGGCGAAAAATTTTTAATATCCTTCAAGATGTCTTCAAAAGGACCCTCTTTTTTTTTTTTGTCTACACAGAAATTCAGCTTGGTACGTTTGGAAATGGCGACGAGCCGTTCCTCCATGTTTTTTATATCTACATTTGGTGCTTCATCACAATTGCATAATCTTTCGTAAGATTGTGAAGAAAGCAAGGGCAGTCTGTGGTTCATTAGTTTCCAATTTTTATTCGTGTGAAATTTCGGTGTTATTTAGCTGGATTTCTAAAGGCTGTTAGGTTGGCGACTTTTCATTCTTGCCAATGGTGATACTTGTTAGCAGGGCCCGATTATGAACGCTGGGGGCCCCTGGGCAGATGCTATTTGGGGGCCCCTCCTTACGAACATTTATAAAAATAAGAACTATATAGGGGCTATACATACTATTAGAAGTACTAGGTGCATACACCAAGGGGGTTTTGGGGCCCCCTAGCATCAGGGGGCCCTGGGCAAAGTCCCGATTTGCCCATGCGATAAAAAGGCCCTGCTTGTTAGGGCAAACGCCACATGCGCCCGGCTAACGGAAAAGTACCAAAATTTTAGTGTTACAGTGCAGTCTATTAGTCGAAATTGTAGATACTATTCTCGTTTAAATTACCCTTTTTTCTTGATAGGAATGTTCAGTACAAGTCACTACAAAGTTTTAATTTAATATCCACTAGTATTGCAGCGCCATCTATTAGCAGTTTTAGCATTCACAGTTTTACTTAGCGATATTTCTCTCTCTTAGATTTAAGTATTGCATATTATTTCTTTATTATTCATTTGTAAGTTATGGATATCATTTAATAGAAACAAACCGTAAATAAAATCAGAAAGAAACGACTGAATCAAATAACGTTAGGTTTTAAACAAAATGAAGCTATGGCATGTAGCGGGATTGTAGCGCCACCTATTAGCGATAACCGCAACGATAGATTCCCTTAAAAAAAATTTTCTAATACATCACATTAAGGTATAAATAGATTAGTTTAAACTATTTTACGCGAGTAATTTTGATTTAGTTTCACTCCGGTTTATTAAAATAAAATAAATTTTAATTCTGAATTTGACGATTTATCTTATTTTGAAGCTCTGAATTGCCCTCCCAAACTTTTTTTCCGCTTAAATCATGTTTCTAACTTAATTAGAACAGGAAATATTAATTTATTAGATTTGGTTTGTTTCTAGATTTCAAGCAGTGGTTGTCATGGAAATAACTTCCTTTGAAATGTAAACACGCTTTTTTGCGGCAAGTTTTTCCAAAGTTAAAGTATATTATTTTTTTAATTTTAAAGGAATTTATAATTAAATCTTGTATTTTATGTATATACACTTCTACTTGTTATACAGTAAAGTGAAGTGAAGTGGTATATTGTTTGTTTAGATTTTGGTTAGCTTTCGAATAATTGTTATATTTCAAACTTAGCATTTATTTAAGTATTTTTGAGTAAAAATCTTTAGACGCTTTAGATTCTTAGGATCTTTAGATCTTAATTCTTTGTTTAAAGCTTCAAATGCCTAGGAAAAGAAAATCTGTAAGGGCTAAAACAGAAAAAAACTCAACATGCACAATCAAATTGTAGCACTTAAGTTCCTACAAAGAGTGAAATTGTAAAGCGGTTAGATCAACTGAGACATTTAAACAGTACAGAAAGAAGGTGGAAATGACAAAAATAAAACTGAATCAGAATTTTAAGCTACAGGAAAAAGTTACTTACTCATCTCGTAGCTTTTAAAAAGCATTTAAATATCCTATTAGCAGCCAATCATTGTTTAAAGCTTCAAATAAGTTTTTCTGAATGATAATATGTTTCTGCATGATAATAATGCTTTATCCTCAAATGGTACAGTGGGGTTCTGATCCAACCCAAGGGTGTCTCCCCCCTCCCGTACTCTCCCATCTCATTGCAAGAGATCGAGTTGACAAGGAACCCTACCAGATAGACAGACTAGACCACCCTACTAGATATAAAAATAAGTAAATACGAGTGTCTTTGTTAAAAAACATTATTCATGATCACTAGTCATTTAAATTTTTTGATTTTGATTTTGAACAACAAAAATGTCAGTATATACTATTTTTTACATTTTTGTGCTCGGAAAGTTGGTTTCACTAACTTTTGAAACTAGGTAGATTAAATTACATATTAGATCTAATATATACAGCATTCTATGTAAATGCCAAAGGGATTTTCTTTGTTTAACCCTCCAGCAGTGCGCCAATTTTTGGAACATCATCAGGCATGCGTGGCATAAAGTGCAACGCCCCTTTCAACCTTGATTATTCCTGTTATAATAAATCTTTCATTTTGCCTTATTTCAAAACTGTCCGGTTTGTTGGATCTAAGGACAACTTGCGAATCGATTCCTATTATGTCCAAAAACCTATTAAAAAAAAAAAAAAAAAATTGTCCACCTTCATGATTTGCGAGATATCGTTTAATAGCTGCACATTTGATAGACTACATAAACTCCTGCTTTTGTTGTATTATAATCCAGTATAATCGCTGGTTTACCATGGTTAAATCCTGACTAACAATGAACGGAAAGGAATACAAGGGTCAGAAAATCAGAATTGCATTAGAAAGGGTATAACTATAAATAGAAACTGCCTAAAACACTCACACCTTACATGTAAAAACAAACCATTCAAAATTACAAAAATGTCGTACTTTGTACACAGGCGCGTCTGCTGAAGGGTTAATAAATCTGCTTACAATTCGTTGGTCATTTTTCCTACAAAAATGGTTTTACTTCATGTAAAATATTATCAATAAATATTATACAACAAAAATGCTTACCGTGTATTTATTTCTACCAAAAACCTCATCAAAAAAGAGATTGGGTCAGATCAGACACAACCGTACCATCTATTTCGTGTCAAACCACTGTACTTTTTGAGGGTTGAATGTGATTTTCTGCATTGTTTTTTTTCACCTTTTCTCACCATAAATTGTTATAAGTCAAAAACCGTTAAAGATAAATGGTTCAAATTAGGAACATGCCTTTTTCAATTATCTTACTTTAATTTTAACTCAGCAAATTCGAAAAAAAAAATATTTATTTTTGAAAATATGAATTTTTAAAAATAAGTTACACCATTTAAAAAATGCTGAATCAAAATTAAAACATATTTCTGTTTAATTAAATGAAATTTTTTTGTAATCCTACAAATAATATTTTGAGTTATAACAATTTCGAAAATCTTAAGAAGTTTTTTGTGATGTGATTTTGTTTACAAATTATATGGTTAACCATCACAAAAAATTAAGACTCAATAAATAAAGTTTTTTAAAAAAAAAGATGTCCCGGACCCCCAAGTTTTCAAATACCCATCAGGTACTGTACCTCATATTCTCGACCTCCCTAAGGTAAGGTGACCAGATTTTAACATTGGTAAAGCGGGACACATTGACCGCGCAGGGGGGTGTTTCTTGATAAAAAATTTGGTCTATATGGAGCAACAAAAATTTTCATAGAATGCAAAAATTGTATTGTAATATATTTTTTAAAATTTCAACATGAGTACAATTTACAAATATAATAAATAAAAAAAATTATGTATATTATTAACTTATTCTTTGGCATATGTCTCATTTGAGTGAATTTTTTTTTTTAGGAAATTGTTGTCGTTGTTTAAAAGGTCATGAAATTTTTTACAAGAATTTGTTAAATTATATTTCACACATAAAATGACTTTCAAAGTCTCAACACTTAATTGTGATTTTTCCGGTGTCCACACTTTACTTACCGTAGAAAAAACGCATTCAGTCGCAACATTAGTTCCTGGTAAAGACAGCACATATTCCACAATTTTTAGTGCATTATTGTAAGGAACATGGTTTGTTTCAAAATGAAATATTTCTAACCATTTGGTCTCTATTGTGATCTTGATGCTCAAGATTTAACCTTTTCCTTATCAATAATTTTGTTACTAATGATACCTCATTAAAAAGATTATGTTCGGAAATATACAATTATTTGTTATTATTAAAGATTAACATTATAAAATTAACAAAAATAATATAAAACTCATATCCTGGCTAAATAGCCACATGGCCACTGAAAATGTATACTCCCTTCCCATTCCCCCAAACGTTCCCTAGCTTGTGCATTCTTTCAAAAAATCGGGACTGTCCTGCAAAAAGCGGGACATCTGGTCACCTTACCCTAAGGGCACATAGTAAATAACTAATATCCAATTGTTGCCCTGAAGGTAACAAGTGCATCATATAGGCTAGATGTCAATAATTTCATACTTATGTCACATCTGAGAGGGTTATTTGGGAGCATACATGCATTCACTCTGTATAATCAGAATTCTAAATACACTGCATGCATAATTTACATACAATTAGCTAAATATCAATTTATATTACAATTCTAATAAAAAATTCTAGAAGCAAAATTTTAATTCTGCCTGAATAAACAAGTCTAGAAATTAACTCTCATAAACTGTTTAATTCAAAACCATGTATTAAATTTCTCATCCTCCTACATAGAGGAAATTCTTGTACCTAGGGCCGGCTATTTTCAAATGGCAGTATCTTTACTTATAACTAACTTACAATAATAAAAATAGTTTGTATACATTACGTGCTTTATTCTCTTTAAATAAAAATCACATCAAGTGTAGAAAAAAAATTTGTAATGATATTCAAAATTTTAAAAAAATTACAAATGGCCCTAGGTACAATAACACTATTGTACCTAGGGCCAGTTATTTCACAAAAAACTGAAATTATTGTCTACAATAAAAAATAAAAAAAAATTGTATGCATTATTTCTTTCATGCACAACTTCTAAAATCTTCGTAAGGAAGAAATGTTAACTGTAGGCAATGTCTTAAAGGAAGAAATGTTCATCGCTTTCTAATGTATGTTTTTTACCCATTGTCTTCTTAATGATCCCATATAATTTTTCTGTTTCAAACACATACTTCGTAACTTTTTTTTAACAATTACTTTTTTCAATATTTGTGCTTGACTTTCATTTTTCTCAGTGAGAATTCTACAATTGCCAAGTTTTCGTCCACCTTTTTTTTTATCAGAGGCCATGGCCCCAGGTACAAGATGTTGTTGTTTTTGGCAAAATGGCTTCCATAGACAAAGGCCTGCCGAAACCAAACTTTGTTTTTATATCATTTTTTCCTTTAATGATAACAAAAATTATCTGCTATACATTAAAAGATAAGTTTGCACTTACTTTCACAAAATAAGACTTCAAATTGAAGTCAAAAAATTTAGTTTTGATCATCAAATTAAGGCCTTCTTATCTATTTAACTATAGCTTCTTCTTGCTTTCATTAAAAATGGCTGTTATGATTTGAAACATTGTTGTCACTCACTCCAATGAGGAAAAATGCTGTAATATAATAATTATTTAAATAAAGCATGGTGGCTCTAAGTACAAGAGTTTCCCCTACATATGCACATGATTTTTGGACTTCGAAAATTTTCAATGTGAATTTTAATCTTCAGCTACGAAATTCTAAGGATACAACTCTGTTTTATTCAAAGTTTCCTGTGCCCATAGGGAAACAATTGCAATGCAGTCGAACCATGTTATAGCGAAGCCTGTATATAACGAACGAAAATTTTGGTGCCGCCATTTTCCTATTATATTTTATGCTAATTTATACTTTTATACTGAACGCTGAAATCTTAAGAATTGGCTATAATGAACTTTGTTTTCAGTCGACTACTGAATTTTAAAAAAACTTTTAAACTTTTTAAGAATGTTGAAGATGATGAAGATTTACCTATCACGATGTGGGCAGAAAAGCACAAAATTTCACCCTTCTTAGATTGTGACATGCAATTGTTTGAAACATGATGATGAAGTCATTGCATGTGAAAATCCGACTGATGAAGATATTGTGGAAGAAATTAAAATGAATCATTCTGCATCTGATGCTAATGAAGAGGAGCACATAAATGACAAAATCCCCACTATCTCATATGCTAGAACAGTGATGCGAGTTATTAATAAGTTTTTGTCTACACAAGCAGTGGAAGAAAGTTTTGGAGTCATTTGGTGTATTAAAAAAGAAATTCATAAAATGTTTTTGAAATCAGCATCACGTCAACAGAAGATTACCGATTATTTCTGTATCAAAACAGTGGGCAACAATTGAAGGTAAAATGAATTTATTCCCAATTGTCTTAATTTTTTTGTTAATTTAATTCATTAATGATCATTTTTAACAGACTTTCATCATTTTTTAAAATACATCATTATTGAATACACATAGCAACTAATAAGTTATACATTTTGTGAAGTCTAATATTTTTCATATCGGTTCAGATATAGCGAACAAAACCTTTGGTCCCTTGAAGTTCGTTATAATGGGGTTCGACTGTAATGTTCACTTGCTAACCATTAATGGATAACAACTTGTTTTGAAATCAAAAGTAAATAAACTTGTAAAGAAAAAGAAGTTTTTACTTTTAATCACACAGATATGTTACAAGTACCAAGAAACATGACATGATTCATAAAAAAATTCATTGGAAGTAGAATTATTATTTACATAACAAATCCTACACTGTACAGTTTTAGTTTCTTAAATATTACTTTTGTCTTTATTGAAATTATAAAAGTTTTGATCAATGAGAACTAATTTTAAAAGAAATGTTCCAATAAAAATGACAGAAGGAAATTCTTGGTAGTGTCATCTTTTATTGTTCAAAGTTTGATTCAACAGCCACTGTAGAGAAATCATCTTAGGGCCAGTGTATAGAAATAATCAGTCAGTGTAGAGAAATCATCTTTTTAGGAGATTCCAAAAGACTAGAACTCCTGTGCTGCCCAATAAGGAATCTGCAAATGAGGTATGCAGCAGTGAGCATTTAACACAGAATAACAACATTTTAAGTTAACAATATTATAAACAGTAAATAAAGAACTCAATTTTTAATTCACACTTATACAGACAAACAGTGGAACCTTGATCAATCCCCAAATAATTGTTTTCCCATTTACTCCATCCAGTCCCAATCATATTCCTTTATTATGTTCCTGCACCTATTGTTTACACCTATGGATAGTTCAGTGCAATAGGTCCTTTTAAAAATGATAGATCAAGGTTCCTCTGTATACAGAATTTTAAAATTTTCATCTTATTAATAAAAGCGAATGTTTGTGTGTGTGTGCGGCCCCCAGGCAAATCTATGAAACTTACAGCCATGAAATTTGGCACACGGGTAGTGCAGACTATGGGAAAGTGCACCTCCAAGCCATTTTTTTCATTAATCCTCTTCTACTGGGTTAATTCCCAGTATACGGATTACCGTTGAAACTCTTTGGAATATTTCTGTGACAGTCATGGAATAATGTTATTTTGTAGTTATTTGGTGTTATTTAAAGTTAATTTTCTAATATTAGTCCTTTTGTTTTCTTTTTCATTAATCCTTTTTTACTGGGATAATTCCCAGTATACGGATCACCGTTACAACTCTCTTTGGAATATTTCTGTGATATAATTGGGTTAAGCTTTGATTACTGCTATTCCATGATTGCTGAAGGGAGCGGGTCCCTAAACCGACCAGCTAGATGGGCGAAGCACGGCTAAGTAAATTTGACATTTTTACTCTTCAGATTTTAGTGCTACAATGATGAAAGGCTGAAATTCTGAGATGTGTATAACATTTCACATACATTTTTCCTATGTTATTTATACTGTGTTAAATTTTAAATTGATTTTGGTTAACAAACATTCTTAAAATCCCGGGCATCGCCGGGTACTTCAGCTAGTACACTAATAAAATAAAATTTCAGACAATTCTTCTCAATAACAATGTCAATCAGTGATAGCGTTACATCTGTTACGATAAAACAGAAATATATAGAGTAAAAGAATTTTTTAAACCCCTAAGACATTTATATTTTTCTTCACATTAAAAATTTTTTTTTCTACCTAAATCCAAATACAAAAAATACAATATATTTTAAAAGATAAAAAAAATGAATTATATGCTTCATCAAATAAGAGAGAAGTCATACAGATACTTAAGGAAATTCTAAAATTCTCTGACATGCAACACTCTGCTGTGAAACATAAATCATGTTTAACTTAACTTTTAAGAACTATAAAGCCTGAAAGATCTCTTTGATTGAAAATTCAAAAACTTTCAGTAGAAAGTTACATTTTAAAAATATTTTTGTTCATTAAACAGAACAGCAATACTGAATCTATAAGCACAAGTGTACGGACCTTAATTCAATGAGAAAACAAAAAATTAACTTTAAATCTGCAAGGTTAAGGAAAAGGAAAAGGGTAACCTTAACACAGCAACAAACCATATGGTCATCCAGGATTCCATATATACTAATTACAGAGAAAGCTTAGCTCATGTTTGCATTCAGAACAGAAACAATTTGAACCCCAAGATTCAGCAGTAGTAACCTTGGTGTTTTAGTTTAAATTATATATAGGGGTACTCATCACAGCGTTTTTGCCGAAAAGTAGTAAGAAAATAGTTTTTGCATTTATCTGCATCTATTTCATAAATACATAAATTACGTATCACTAATTATATACAATCTCAAGAATCTTACCCTTTCAGGATGATTTGCGGCTACTTTCTTTTCAACATTTGTAACTAATAACTGAGCTCTAAACTGCAAAACTTTTGTCTTTTCAATTAACTGTTGGTATGGTGATAATTTCTTGGTGCCCATAACAACATGACCCTATAAAAAGCAAACACAAACAAATTGAAAAATATATGAAAGTAATACTAAGTAGAACACACAGTTACATAAAACATAATAAACACAGAAAATGATGAATTTTTAAAAGAAAAAGGTTTGAACATAATAGAAGTATATTTAAGAGTTGTTGTAGAACTTGAGATTATTATCCTCAGTTTAGCTACTTTTTCATTCATCTTATGCTTAAGTTTTTGACTGCATGAACAAAAACTTAAGCATAACTCCTGAGAGTTCAATGCAATCTTATAAATAAATGACTAAAATAAGGGGGGAGGGGATACAAAATTTCCCTATAATTTAGAATAGCAAAGTGAATATTTATTCCACTAATTAAAATTTTTATATGATTATGTTACAACAATGATAGTAATTTCTCTAACAATATGTAACAAAAAATTTCATTAACAAAACATAACAAAATCACACACAAATATTGTAAGATTCCTAGATACTAGGCTGATTGTTATATAACTGTAATATTGTAAATCTGAAATCAAAGAACCCTTTTTAGCTTAGAGAAAATAAAGGAATCAATAATACAGGCATTCCTGAAATTTAAATAAGCCCTTTATATTGAAATTCACTTTTTTATGTCAAGGAGGGGTGCTCAACTTTGGAGCTCTTTTCCCAACAATCCTTTGTTTAACTTAAGCTTGTTACAACGTCCATTGAGATAAAATATAACCATACATCTTTACTATTACAGGTACTTTATATGAATTGTGAAGAGATTGGGGTGGGTGTTCAACTATGGTGCACCTGTCATTTGGGGATTTTTAATTTAAAGAATCTTTTTATGATTATTATCTTTTGTTCACAATTTGCAAAGTTTTACACAGAAAATAATTAATTTTGAAAACTATAACAAAACATACCAGTTGGGAATCAATTTTAGCATCAAGGCGTGCATTTCTGATAAGATTTACAATCCATTTTTCAGCATGATCTGGAGTCATGTTCAGTTTCTCAGCAAGCATGCTAAAAGTAAAAATTACATCCAGTTATATAAATATTTGATAAAAATGAACTTTTTAACTAATACCTGGATCTTATTTATTTTTCTCAAAATGAAATGGCAAGACAAATACAATCTGAAATGAATTTAAAAAGTTACATAAGTTTGCAAATAAACCAGGGGTGGCAAAACCGCAGCTTTGGGCTGCATGCAGATTTTTTTTTCACTTTCTTAGATTTTTTATTTTTTTTTGCTTTCTTTTCTCAAACTTGTTCCAAAATAAAAAAATATTAAATTAAAATTAACAAACAATTCCCATCTTTGGTACAATTTATAGCTGTAAATCTTTGCGTTCTACATTAAGGTTGATAAAAAATAAATGCTCAATGTTGACAAATCATCTATAAATGAATTGTTATAAACAGCAACAACACAATTTATGCCAGATTTGAATAATTTGCAGTTTCTATTTATAGTTATACCCTTTCTAATGCAGGTCTGATTTTCTGACCCTCGTATTCCTTTCCATTCAATGGTAGTCATGATTTAACCGTGGTAAACCAGCGATTATACTGGATTACAATACGACAAAAGCAGGAGTTGATCAAATGTGCAGCTATTACACGGTATCCCGCATATCATGAAGATGGACAATCTCGTGGTTTTTAAGGTTATAGGACATAATAGGAATCCATTCGCAAGTTGTCCTTAGTTCCAATAAACCGGGCAGTTTTGAAATAAGGTGATTGTATCTACATTCTTTGGCCTTTAATTATAAATATATCTCAATATTATCAACATCTTGTCATAAAAATCAGAATTATTATTTTCAATTTGAAAAAAAAAAAAGTTTATTACAAAAGGAATAATCAAGGTTGAAAGAGACTATGCACTTTGTGACATGCGTGCCTGCTGGTGTTCTAAAAATTGGCGCACCCGCTGAAGGGTTAAAGGTATTTAAGATATTAGAAATACTAATATTTCTAATAGGTGAATGATAGTAACATTAATAATTTTAATAAAAACATTAAAAAACCCCATGCTGCTTAAAATTTCTATCACATCAAATACAACCTTACTCTATTCTTGGCTCTTCTAAATGTGTAGACATTCCCAGATGGCTCTTAATACTGTTAACTTAGCCACCCGTGATATGTACAATATCAATACACAGAAAAAAGATTTAGATTACAAAACTGTTTTCAAAAAAAATTGAATTTTAACACTATCAAATTTATTAATAAAATAAATTAGTATCAATTATATAAACTGATAAAACAAAGCACTGAAAATATAAAATTAATTACAAATTACCATAAAAGTTTTTAAAAAAAAGTTTATCAAGAACATAAAAGGAATGTAAAAAAATAGACAAAAATAAAAATCCAAAAATAACCATGTTATATGAATTGGAAGCTCTAGGGATTTTTGAAAAAGAGATTCTGAGTTGCATAATTGGTGGGGTCGAAGTTAATGGATCATGGAGCAGAAGATCTAACCCAGAACCCAGGGCTGTTGAGCCATTGAAGAAGATGAATTGATTTGAGAAGATGAACCGATATTTTTCTAACCTTATACATATTTTAAAATATCCACACCTTGTCTTATTTTCTCTCTGATCAGCGAGAAAGATGGGTTATTATTATTACACGGTTCTAGGGTTTGAAAATTTAAGGATTTGCAAGGACTAAAAAATATTTTAAAGGACCTTCAAATATTCAAAAGTTTGTAATTATCGCTATATACAAACTTTTCTACATGGAGCATCATACATAACATTAAAAAATCAGAACAATTTAACTGCACTTAGAAAAAGAATTATACACATTAATTAACCTTTTATATATTTAGATAAAATCATACTTTATAGATAGACACTGATGAATGCAGCAAAAGGTTTCAAAAATGACCAAACGAGCATTTTCGATGAAAGAATTTAAGCAAGACACGAGGAAGAAATCACTATCCAGGACTTGTTCACATTCTCTTAGCTTTTGTTGAGCTCCATCAAAATCAAAATTAACATAAAGACACTCTACAAATTCAGTGATTGGATCTCTGTATTGGTATGATTCCTGGAATAAATGACAAAGTTTAGGTCAATCAATGTTAGAGGAATAGAAAACTAAAAAATTACAATAAAGCAACTTAACATCTATTGCACTAAGTGGTATTTCATAAAGGAATTAGAACTACAATCCAAATATACTTTCATCTGCTACACCATAATGACAACGTAAATAAGATGGGGTTTATTATTTATAAAAGTATTGTCATGTTCAATGTTTATGCAGCAAATAAATATTTCAGCTATATATACTATATCTCTACTTATTGTTTAAACATTTAACAGACATAATTTCTCAGTAAAATTTCCTATGTAAATAAATAAAGAATAATAATAACAGCTAACATCAAACTAATACCCATCATCACATAAAAACATTCTTCTACCATGAATTACCAAATATATAACACAATATGTATATATTATTGAGCTCACATAAATGTTTAAAAAATGTAGTAAAACAATTTTAAAAGCCTTAAAATTTAAGATGGCATGGGATCTGAAATAAAAGCACAAACTAACCTGTTGAATCACCTTTACAAGTTCCTTCATAACTGATGGTCTCTGTTTGTTTGTAATTACAGCAGTTGTCAAGTATCGCAAAATGTGAGGACAAATTGTCTGAATAGCATTTAAATATCTGTAAAAGATTTAAAATTACATTTATACAGCTACCAGAAAAATTTGAAATATTCTACAAACATTTATTTCTAACAATGCCTGTTCCAGACCAATTGTTTAACTTCCAAAACAATTCATAAGAATTAAATGACCACATAATGTAATCTACAAACTTGCATTATTTTCTAAGCAACAAATAAACAAGATTAGCATACTAATATTCTTGTCACAAGTACATGTAACAAACAAAACCCTTATACTCAAACACGTAAGTTATAAAAATTACAGGTATTTCCCTTTGAATCTTTGATATTTTTTATCTCTTTACATAATGCTGATTTATGTTATTTTAACCAACACTAAACACTGGAGAGGCAATGAATGTCAACAATAATACTATTTTTCAACAATATACTATTTTTTTTTCACAATTAATTTTCTGTCGGATTTAAAAGAAGCCATTAATGAAAACTTCCCTTTTATGGTAACTGATCTAAAAGTAAACTTTTTAGGAAACACCAAACATTTTGAGATGGACTTCATTACTACACTCACAAACAAACATAACTATAGCCAGAGGATAACATGCTAAAACAAAAATACTACTTGTTACACTATGAATTATACAGAAACTGATCTTTAGCTGTCATGGAGAAAACTAAATAATTTTAGAGCCAGATTTCAATGTGCCTTAATTTTGTCACTGGATTAGAAATACGAGGGAGGACGGGAAATTAATAACAGTAAAAATAACTTCAATGATCACAATAAAAAATGAAATAAAATGGAAGGAGTTCTGCATTGTTAAAAGGGTGGGTATCAAACAAGGCAAAACACCTGATTTTTTTAGCCGAACCCCGTTATAGTAAACCCGGTATATAACGAATGAAAATTTTGGTCCCGCCGTTTTCCTATTGTATTTATTGCTTATACTTTTATAGCAAGCCTCCAAAATCTTAAGAATCGGCTAAAATGAACTATTTTTCAGTCAACACATGATTTTTTATAAAATTTTAAAAACTTTTTAAGAATGTTGAAGATTTACCTATCGTAATGTGGATAGAAAAGCGCAAAATTTCATCATTCTAAGATTGTGGTGTGCAATTGTTCGAAACATGTGATGATGAAGTCATTACACGTGAAAATCCGACTGATGAAGATATTGTGGAAGAAATTAAAATGAATCATTCTGAAATTGAAGTTTCTGCTTCTGATGCTGATGAAGAGGAGCACATAAATGACGAAATCTCCACCATCTCAGATGCTACAGCAGCGATGCGTGTAATTAATAAGTTTTTGTCTACACAAACAGTGGAAGAAAGAGTGTTGGAGTCATTTGATGTATTGGACAAAGAAATTCATAAAATGTTTTTAAAATCGGCATCACGTCAGCAGAAGATTACCAATCATTTCTGTATTAAAGCAGTGAGCAACAATTAAGGATAAAACCAATTTATTTCTATTTGTCTTCATTTTTAGTTAATTTAATTAGTATTGTGTCTGTTTAATGTAATCGATTTTAGTCAATTTAATTCATTAACGATCATTTTAAATAGATTTTGTCATTCTTTCAAAACATCATTATTGAATATACATAGCAACTAATGAGTTATACATTTTGTGAACTCTAACACTTTACTTAATTGTTCGGGTATAGCGAACAAAACCTTTTGGTCCCTTGAAGTTCGTTATAACGGGGTTTCACTGTACTTAGCTTTAAGCCCAAATAACTCTTTCACTGATTTACATTGCTTTGCCTTAATATGGAAGACAAGGAAAAAAGACCAAAAAGTACATGGGGTTAATTATCTAGAATAATTTCTAGAGAATGAGAAAGTGACCCAATTAGCAGTCTCATTATATCCCCAAAAGTGTGCCATAGAACCAAAGCCCAATTAAAGTAACCAACCATCTGGAATCATTTTAGACTGCAAACAGACTGGAAGAAAAAAAAAAAAATTAATGGCAGAGGAACAGCAAGCATAATTTAGTGTCATCTTAAAGAGCTTGATTCATAATTTTCCAACAAATTTTCATAAAGTTGATTCAAATGGATATTCACTGCAATATATATATATATATAAAATAGCCGTTGTCTCTGTATAACACTTCCGGGCTGTACTCATCTTTCAACTGAAGTCCTCAGTAAACAAATGACCGGTTAGGCTTAATTTCAATTTCAGATGTGGATCAAATTTTTCTTATCTAAAAACTAATATCTTCTCCATCAAATCACGTTTCTTCAGCCTATTTTTCTATAAAACATTCAGAACTAAAAAAAATTGGACGTTTTTAGCTGCATATTTAACAGTTTTTAAAAATCTGTTTACTTCTGCGAAGAATTCTGAAAGTAAACAAACTTGAATGTGAATGAATCAAGTAACTCAAGTATTCATATCGCGTAGTTAGCTGTAAAAAACTGGATGGGAGTCTACTACTTCAATCGCATGAAAAACTAAATAAATAAAAAATAATGAACGAGTTTGCTTTTACAAGGTGTGGATTAAATGCAACATTGTTAGATAATTCGGATATTTTTTAACTTTCATATACTTTTCCCATTATGACGTCAAAATGACGGGTTGGATGGCAGTCTACTACTCCAATCGCATGAAAAACTAAATAAATAAAAAATAATGAAAGGGTTTGCTTTTACAAGGTGTGGATTAAATGCAATATTGTTAGGTAATTCGGGATATTTTTTAACTTTCATATACTTTTTCCATTATGACGTCAAAATTATAGGTTACCTTCTAGTATATATATATATATATATATATATATACACACACACAGTGGAATCTCGATCGATCGTTTTCGGATCCATCTTTTTCCGTATGTGTCGTTCACTTTACCCAGTCCTAACGATCATATTGCTTTGTTATGTTTCCGCAGTGATTGTTTTCTCGCATTTATCGCTCATTTCAATCGGTCCCTTGAAAAATGATAGATCTAGATTCCACTGTATATAAAAGTGTGAAGTATGATATACATATATAGGCCACTCATAATAAACGGGGAATTATTTTTCAAAACCTTTTAAATCAACTTACTGTTGTTGGAATAAGAACATATCAATCAGAAGATCTGGTCCTTTAGCATGATTAAAAAATACAAAGAGACTCCAATGAATCAACCATGTGCGCTGCTGGAGGGCAACAAGAGTGGCAGAGCCAAAAGGCTGAAAAGAAATCAATATAAAATGATGTAATGCATTAAATAGTACAAAACATTAGACAAACTTAATTTATAAAACTTTAATTATAATCCTGACACATACTAAAAATATGTTTATGATATTAATTGGAATAATTTTATAAAATCTATATAATTAGGTAACTTTACTGATGCAGACATATGTTAAATTACATAAAAACCACGTTTCTACTCACAGATATGTCACCACTTCTAAAGAGTAGTAACCACAGTGACTGAGTTCAAATAACCTTTTGGAAAATATAAAATAAGTAGTTTTTAAGGATTCTTCAAAAATATGTTACTTAATATAAAGTACTAGCTGAAAACCCGCACTTCGTTACGGAGTACATTCAAATTAAATACAACAGTCAATGTATGCAATTAATGCCAAAAAATATAAATATATATATATTTATAACAAATACGACGATCAGTGTATACAATAGATGTAAAAAAAAAATTTATAAAAAAATCGTAAGGGATATTTTTATAGACAAAATAATGTCCAATCATCTACCGCATTAGCAAGAAAAAAAAAATTTTTTCTCTATTTAGTTTTTATGCACGTGACGATAAATTTATTTAAAGTACCAGAAAAAGAAATCACATGATCAGCATTTAATAAATTAAATTCTAAAAAATTAATCTGTAAAAATTCACCAAATATCAGAAAAGGGAGGTAAAGATTCGAAAAAGATCTCACTTTGAAGGAATTTTTATGATCTTTATCGTGATATAAATTTTATAACCCTCAAATTATTATTTTAAATGCAAACTTAAAAAAAAGATACAAAAACAGCTTAAAATAGATACTACTGTAATTTTTTATATTTCACTGTTGGTATTTTTATTTATGTAAGCACACACACATATATATATTTAAATCTTAATAAACAACTACATATTTAAATACCACATCAAATAAAAATTATAAAGTAGAAGAATTTTTAAATTTTAACATTATAAAGAAATACAATAGAAAAATAATAGTATTAAATTATAAATAACTGACATAGCAACAATTCCTAAAATAATTTTAAAATCCGATGGAAAATTTAAGCTAGTGGGATATTTGCATTTGTTTCTTGCTTGAAAGTAATTGAATATTTGAATCAAGCTTCGTAACGCGAAGCCTGTGTACATACATTCATGCCGTTCTTTATTTAATTCCATTGATTTGCAAATTGTTGTAATCTATAAAATTAAATATTAATTAATACAAATGCTAGCTTTTATGAAGGCTGCACAAGATCATGCAGGCCCAATGTGGCCTTAAGACCACACGTTCCCCACCTCTAGTATATAATTTTAATACTTTTCTCCACCTACCATCAATACTGCCCTAAAACTACAATTACTTTCTAAAACTGCACTTCAAATTTTTCGGATCTTTTACCTTTACTCCAAGTTGAGGTTTAGAGCAAAAATACCAACCTCACATAAGCTCTACTCAGGCGTTAATACTAAATTTCAGAAGATTCTCAAGATGATTATATAAACATTTTCCATTTTTCTATAGATTATATTAACATATTAAAATATTATACTTGTATATGCACAGTCTTGCATCTGAGAGGATGCGTGTGCACATGTTTACCATAATTTTGGGTAAATAAGCTGAGGCTAATATGATTTAAAATGCTAAATTTTGTCAACAAAGATGAATATTACAGTGTAGCATTTATGAGAGAAATTTCTAGTTTCCCTATACTCAGAAAACATAACTGTTAACATCATAGGTGTAGCATGCTTCTAACTTTTTTTTTTTTTTGGCAGTGGTGGTGGTGGTGGTGGTGGTGGTGTGTGTGTGTTGGTTGGGGGGGGGGGGGAGGGGGAGGGCACGAGTTGAATTCAGTTAGGGCCCTCCTCCGTGCATTGACTGCCATGCGGTCCTTAAAATATGAATTATGATTTTCTTAATTGAATAACAATAGAATTCATGTTTGAGTGGTATTCAAAAGTTATACGAGGAGTAAAATAAATATAATATAAATAAAATGAGAAGAAAATATAGCATTGAATTTTTGTTATGGATCATATTGTTAAAAACTATGTTAAGGCATCATCGGAACCTCCAGTTTCACAGCATGGAAAAGAGGGAAAAAACCAACTTTCATAAAAGTTTTCTACAATTTACCGATTTTAACTGAACTTCTATTAACATTTTAATTTATTTCAAGTTACGCTACACCTATGGTTCATATATTTTGTTTTATTTTAAACCAGAGAATACGACAAGTACAAAAATAGGCATGTTAAAAGATTGGGGGGGATTAGTCTTAATTTCTGTGGGATTTAGATTTTTACTCATTAAATTTTAAAAAGTTAAAAAAAGGGCATATTTATGTAATTTTCTTTTTAAATTCTTAGAACTGATTTCAATACTTCTTTTTTACCTATTGATTAATAGGAATCAGAATCCTAGAGTGTCTCCAGCAAACTAGGTTTCTCAAAAAAAAAAAAATAATAATAAATAAATAAATAAATAAATAAAAAAGTCAGTTTTGGAGAAGTGTTAAATTTGTAGGGGAAGTTTCTCTGATAAATAATTTGGCATTTGCATTTCCAAATGCCAATTTCTCAAACAGAGGGGTAACAAATCACACTCCTTTGCAAACCAGTAACATACTGGAAGAACAAAATAGCTGAGAAGAGGAGAAAAAAAATGGACAATCAAGAACATGATTTCAAATACGTGGATTCTTGCAGCAAAAAATGAGTAAAATAGCTATAATGTGGAAATGCAACCCATGTATTACATTTGATGTTTGTTTAAAAAATTATGGACATTAAATATCACCATTCAAATATTAAACACTTAAAAATAAAGAAAATTCTTTAGGACTTAAATGAAATGAGAACACTCCACAGGTACAGTAAGATAAAAGCTATAAACACACAAACAAAGCCCTGTATGCAGTAACAAATACAGTGCAAATTATACTACTAGATAAATTGAGGATAAAAAGTACCCTTGGTTTTACTTATTGAAATGCCTTATAGCTCATGCTTACCAAAATGAAATGGCAAAATAACAACACCAAAATTATTTCTGTATCTCTCACATTTAGGTTAAATTATTCTTTTTGAAAATAATAAATTATCTCTTCTTAGGCCAATACACTCATGTCTCTCCCTCTATATATATACATATTAGCTGAATACCTGTACTAGCTACGGAATACATTCACATTAAATACAACGATTAATGTATGCAATTGGTGTAAAAAAAATTATAAAAAAATCATAACGGATATTTTTATAGACAAAATAACGCAGAAGAAAATAATCAAATTAAATCTAATAGAACATACTAAAGAATATAGTACAGTTTGAGGAACATATCTTTTACTGTCATCGCACCATTGGTGACGGAGACGTCTGTGGTTCTGCGTCAAGGGTACCGATTTCCCTGAAAGATAATCCACAATCTTGGCAGGACACTATCCTTCCTCTGTCGAACTCGGATACTTGATCAAAAGATGATCGCTGTTTTCGACGAGGCATAATTGATCGTTTTTTGAAAAAAAACACAATTGCCGAATTTGAAATCGTCGAGCTTTAAATAGCGCTTTGAAGTGGCGCCACTGGCGCGCTTGATGTGCGTCTGCGCTGAAATTCTAATTATTTGCATATCTCACCTCCGCTAATGCATGTTGTAAATTTCATGTTATTTGCATGTTTCCTTCAGGGTGTTGCATTTACAGTGGCCAGCAGTGTATAAGAAGAATCGCCATGCAAAATTTCAGCCCTTAAGGTCTAGCGGTTCGGTCTGTGCATTGTAAGTGAGTCAACCATTTACAGATGTGTTTTATATATATAGATAATACATCAATATAAAATTTAGATATTTATCACAGATTGAAAATAAGTTTGATGCTTTTCCACTCTTCTGTAAGTAAAGGAGATAAAGTAATTTCATTAATTTAAATACAAAAGAGGGAAAATGAAAAAATACTTACATTACTGTCAATAAACTCTTTGAGTCTATTAAAGTCGTCCAATGCAGAATCCCAATTCTGCATCAAGATCTCAGATGCCAGCTTACCCCACATTCCATTCAAATAGTTCTTGTCGGTAGAAGGAACCTAACATGATATTCAACAGAAAAATTAAAATCATAGCTAAGATCTGAAACTACTTGTAGAAACTTAAACTTCAAAACATCCATACATTTACCAAGACCTTTGATGAGAATTGTGTCAACATGACCACATCAAATAGCTTTTTCAAAGACTAAATTAATTTTTATATTAACATTTAAACAATACAACAAACTCATATTATATCAGATACAAAAGTCTTATGGAAAAAATTAAGGCAGAAATTACACAACGAAAACTTTGAAAGATATTTTAAGGATGTTTTGGTAGCTTTCGTAGAGCACCATCAACTATCAAAATAATACAACTGTTCTAAGATTTTTAAGGAGCAAATGAATCAATGTGCATAATGTATGTTGCATTTAAAAAACAAATTTAGCATATTTACAAAATTATATCAAAGTGTGATTTGAATCTTGATTTTAATTCCTGACTTTGACAGTACCTGCTTTTGGGGAAAATTCAGCTTTGCTACACTTTTTATAATAAAGAGAAAAAATAATAATAAGGCTAGACATAATTCAAGCAAATATACATAATTTACCATTGCAATCAACTTATAATTTTTATGAAATACATTTTTTTAAAAGAGAACTGCTTAATCTATGAAAGTTTTTTAAAAAATGGAAAGCACAGATCTATGCAGGGAAGTGCAGAGATTGCCTTTGATTAAATAATTATAAGCTGGCAGTGTAAGCCAATGCAGTAAAAATTCCAAAAACTAAGCACTTTTAAGAATTCTTTCTCAAAAGGTTACACAAAAACAAGTATGTATTTCAAAAGACCTATTTCTAACTACCTCAACAAATGAATACATGTTTTGTCATATACACACTTTCTCTTAAACATACAATTGTAAAAAGGCAAAAGTTAAATCCCTTTTAAGTAACTTTAATAAAATACAGGAATTATAAGTTTGAAGGTTTATATTATTTCTCATGTTAAACCTCTGTACAGCTTGAACAAAAAATTATGCAATAAAGCTTTTGGCACCGATATATCGCAAAGAGAGCGATATATCAGTGTTCACAAAATCACAATTTAGAAAGGTCAATGCACAAATCAGTTACGTAAAAATTGTCATACTTTTCTTCAATAAGATACATACTAATTTTCTTTAATAAGATGCTGTTACCTTTATCAGAATAAAAATGCAAATGTACATACCAGCAAGCGATACAAATACAAGTACTCTGTGGCAGCCATGTAGTTTCCACAATCATATTGATTCTTAGCGAAATTGTAAACAGATTCCATAGCATCAACATTAAACTAAAGACAAAAATGTATACATTATAAATATATTATATAAACACTTAAAAATATTTCAAAATGTATATTTAAAAACAACTTTATCTTTCCAAAAGTAAATATATTTAAGGAATGTGTTTATCAATGTATTTAACATAATTACAACCATACCATTAGCCAAAAACATTTTATAGAATTAAGTTACTCAGCCATGGATGAAGATTTAAAACTTATTTTGTTCCCTAAATTGTGTATTCTTCTTTGAGCATGTAATAAAAATTTCTAAAACTAATTACAAAATCGTATCTATAAAGACTTTTGGTATTTCTCTACTCTTAACAGCATTTACATGAAAGTTATTTACACTAATTTAATGATAAATTTTGGGTCTACAGAGAAATAAAAACCTCTTGATCAAATAATCTGATCTTAGCAAAACATTTGATTTGAGTATGATATTCAATTAATAGGCAAACAAGATCTTTGTTCATAAATAAAAGTAGAATGTTTCAGTAATCAAAATTTTAAAGATGTATGTCCATTTTAAAATCACTGCATAAGAAAAAGAAGAAGAAAAAAATCATTAAGAGCATGTCAACTTATAAAGCTGTAATCACTGCATTACATTTACAGTCACAGTTTTCACAGTTCCTAACAGTTACAGTAACAGTTTTCACAGTTCCTAACAGTTACAGTAACAGTTTTCACAGTTCCTAAACAAAATAGCTGCATATTTTCTAACTTTGAATATTCAAACATATGTAATTTTATAAACAATACAAATGAACAAAACATTAGCAAGTTTTGTTGTCAGATAATTATAGATATCCAGTTTCTGTTTGTAAAACTTTAAAAGAAATCATAATTTTAATAATAATAATGACAATGGCAAATTTTTTAGCATTTTCATGAAAGTTATCTTACTTTAGTAATAAATTTTGTTTCTTTAGGGCCTATCTTACTATTAACAGCTGAAGGTAAACAAACGTATGTTTGTTAGTGAGCAGACGGACGAGACGGGATAATCTCACGAACCGAACATAGCTGGATATCACGACTGGTACCGATGGACGCAGACGGACGAGACGTGTGCACTGATACCATCCTCAACTTTCAAAACTTTAAACTTTTTTAATTATTAAATTAAAACTGCCAAACTCAAAAGAAGCGGACAACAGAAACAGCTGTCATTCCGGATGGGCCAGCTCCTTTCTGTTTCGAAAATGTCCACTATTTTCATGCATGCAAAATTGAACTTTTACGACCACCAATCGACAAATTTTTTATTTCCATGTGTTCTACAACTCTTCATCTTTAAGCACATGCACATTTTTAAAAAGTTAAAAATGTTTTTCACTGCAAACGAAGCTTTTCCCCCAAAGCAGTTTTCCGAATTTCACGAAATCGACAATTTTGATAGACAAATATTTCGATTTTCTTAATCTATTAATGTCAACTTTATGACTTATCGGCATTTTCTTGATGTTCAGCTTCCAAAATATGCCAAATACATTTAATAAAAAAAAGTTATTCTTAAAAAGGTACTTACAAAACCCACTTTTGAAATTTCATGCGTGGATCGCCATTGTATCTTAATGTAACATGAATGCCGAGTTCGTAATTTTTCAACTTATTATTTTACTCACTAATAATTCCAGTAAGTTCGTGAAATTTTTTCTAATTAATGAGGAAGTGATGAGGATTCTCCTGTTACCAATTTTGAATTAATCAGAAATGTCTTTCTATTTTGAAAATAAATCTCTTTTTGAAAATAAATTTCTAATATATTTTTAAAAGTGATTAAACAGTTTTAAATCTTTAAGAAATGAAACTATGTCATTTTAAATCGAAAAGGCAACACATCGGGTTGCCACTCAGCTAGTAGAGAAATAACCTCTGTCCAAAAAATTTGATCTTAGCTAAACATTTGATTTGAGTACAGTATTCAAGTAATAGGAAAACAAGATCTTTGTTCATATATAAAAACAGAATGTCTTAATAATCAAAATTTTAAAGATGTCTATTAAAAAATTACTATTGCAAAAATAAAGAAACAATTATTAAGAGCATGGCAACTCATATGAAAATCACAACATTTACAATAACACTTAAATTATACTTAACTATAAATATTTGTTTTCACAGTTCCTAAACAGTATAGCTGCATATTTTCTAACTTTGAATATTCAAACACACATAATTTTATAAACAAGGGAGAACAAATGAGCAAAACCTTACCAAGTTTTGTTTTTACATAATTATAGATACTCAGTTTCTGTTTGTAAAACTAAATAATAATAATGACAATGGCATAGTTTTTAACACACTTCCATAATAATTTTTAACAATGTGCATATTATAAACAACTGCAAAAATTTCAGGTGAAGTCAAAAGAATGATTCGATAGACGCATCATCTAATACTGTGAACTAATGCTCTGAAACAAAGGAGAGCAAAACAGTATGCAAATATCAGCAAAATATGCTACAGATAAAATGAAACTAGATTTCATTATTTATGCTTATTTAGCTACAGACTGAGCAATTTATTGATTGGAACCTAATCTTCAGTAATAATACCTATGCATACAGGTTAAGAAATTTTGGTGATTTATAAAAACATTTATATCTCTAAAGAGTTATGAACTTACATTAGGGGAATCAAACACTTTAAAGTGTAAAGATATGTATGATAAATGTGCTTCATATAAAATAAGATAGCAAATAATTATCTAAGAATTTCCCCAAACATGATTAAGAAAGAAATAACAGCAAATCAAAGTCAATTTTACTTTTTCAAAATGAATATTGGTTTGTTTTTTGAGCACTATGGACATTTTTCTGCTTTCATGACTTTTTAAAAAATAAAAACTTTAAACCATTCCAACATGAAATGGAAAATGTTGATAAAATATTACAGAATCATGCAATATAAAAGCAAACACATGATAAAAAAAAACACTTACATCATAATTCTTCACTAAGAAATCTAACAGCATACGGCCATCTCTGGAATAACACAAGCATAAAAAAATTAATTTCCCATGCCAAAAAAGATTATACTCTTAAACACTTTGTTAAGGGTGCAACTAAACACAATTTGAACTTATTTATTTACACAAGAGCTTCTTACTAAATGAACTATTGAAAACAAATTCTTTGATTGGAATATGATGCACAATATGAGATGAGATAATAATTATTAACAGCAGTTTCAACACTGAGTATGTTTTGAAATTCTTAACTTAAAAAAATCTAAAGAACAATTGGGAAATGAAACTCTTAACTACAAATTAAAAATAATTATATGATATATTAATTTACCTACAATGAAATACACCATAAGGAAATCTCTAATTAATTTCAGGTTCATTAATGTTTTATAAAAAAAGGAACATATCTCTACACATACCACTGATGTACCAAAGCTCATACATTGTGCAAAATACCACAAATACTTCTACCAGAGATGTATTGAATTTTGGGATTCATACCAGCAAACTTACTCTTTTCAACAATAAAGTTCACTAAAATTTTAAAGCTGTCTAATGAAGCCTGTATCTGCTCTTACTGATGAAGAATATTTTTACTTTACATATCACAGTAGATATATATTCTGTAGATAGTTTTGCTCTAAAAATATAACACTTACTTTGAATTTATAACAAGTAATTTTCAGATTATGTATGAACACATCATTTAAGAGTAAACTGCAGCATTTGTAGCTATAAGGAGTATGTGTACAGATTAAGTTCATTAGCACATTTTTTAAAGTATGATATTATTCCAGTAGCTCATTGCAGGCCCGCCGTCAGGGTGGGGCAAAATTCCCGGGGCCTGGTTAAAATAAGAGTTGACTAAAAAAAGTATACAATGTTCAAATATTGAGTGGAGAGGGGGGCCTGCTGTATTAGTTTGCCCCGGGCCCTGGCTCATTGCTTAAATTAATATGTCATTTACTTTAACAGAGATCAAGAATAAATTATACTTTAGAAATGCACAGCTTGCACTATGATTGTTTCTTTTTAATTAAATTTTAATGTTTAACATTATAAATATTTGCGGTGTATAATCTCCCCACCTCCCACATCTAAAAAAAAAAAAAAAAATTATAATATTTGATGCTAAATAAATCAACACACAGAAAGATTTTTTTTTAAAGGGAAAATATCTATGTAAAAGTATTAAAGAGAGCTCAATTATTTAATAATTAAAGGGAAAAAACATCAATTCTTTATGGTTATAAATTTCTAAGATACTCTCATACTAGATATGTCTTACTTTTTATTTTAATAGGCTGTTTATATAAACAATGACTATTACATTTACAGAAAATGCAGTAAGACAAAAATTGATTTGCCTATATATACTAGTAATATAAAATGTTTTACCTGAGATATTTTTACCCTTTTATTCAAAGTGTAGATAAACCAGATTTCAAATCTAATCTTCATTTGTATATATACAATATATAGGTGAACAAATACTTTTTTACCCCCCCCCCCCCCCCGAGCAAAAGAAAGTTATTGCCAAATTTCAGTAATTGTAAAAAGCTCTTAATCAGTTACATAAAATTTTAAATAAGGTTGGTTGAGATCCCTACAGTCATTTTTCTGCTACACAAGGGCTCATTGGACCGGGACCTATTGCTTAAAGCCAATTCCAAATGGCTACAAACATTCATGCCAATAGTGGGACTTGAACCCACAGTCGGGTACTGAATGCCAGTACCCTAGCCATTCAGCCATATTTGAAATATTAGACAGTATGACATTTGTTCTACTTAGTAGCACAGCAGAGGACATTATACTCAATTTAAACTTGCTGCATAAAGAGATATGGTTTCTTTTTAATCAAATAGTATTTATTTCTTTAGGATTTCTGTTCTTAGGATGTGTAATGATAGAATCTGTGTTTTCAACTACTGCAAACAGCTTAAAAGATAAGAAAATAAATAAAAGCAAGATAGTGAGATAAAAAAATCAACAACATAAAATTACCTGGTTTTCTCAATTTCTTTGGATACAACTTCAGATGCAAATAACTGTCTTATGTGATTCGTTTCATCTTGAGAAATTTTTAACTCGCATAATACTTTATTCCTTTTTTCTAACAATTCTAATAAAAAAAAGAGACAAATTAGAGAATTAACTTTATAAAGCATAGTTATATAATAAATGCTCACATTTCAACAAAAAGTAGCAAAATTTAGATAAAACAATAAAACTTTTTTTATAACTTTTATAAATATACACTAAATGGCATTTAGTTAATGCTAACTTATAAAGAGTGTCCCCTAGAAGCCAGAGGAACAGAAGTTTACCAAATGAATGATGCATACAAGCTCACTATGCTTTAACAAGGTTATCAATGACATATAACAATAGGCATAAAAAATTTAAACTCTGTAATCTGCTCTTAAGATAGCCAAATTGACTTTTTAAATATTTTTACTTTGGTTTGAAGCACTGTGGTCATTTTGGCTACAGGAGGGCAAATTAGACCGGGACCCCATAGCTTAAAGCTGATTCCAAACAGCTACAAACATCCATGTCAAGAGTGGGGACTCGAACCTACAGACCGAGTGCCAGCACCCTAGCCATTCGGCTATCGTCCAAAATATAGCCAAATTGATAAATCGATGTTAACTTATCCGTTTGGCTATGTAGGTTGAATATATATATATATATATATATATACACATACACACACTTTATATTTAATAACACCCTTCTTACAATCTATTTAACTGAATTCTTTTTATTTATTAGTTTATAACATAAAAATTTCAAGATTTAAAAAATTACATGGAATTAAAATATATTTCTGGCATTTTATATACACAGACCCCTCCCCCATTTGCTCTATATTTTTAAGCAGCATTTAAAAAATATTTAACTCTCATGAGGTCTTCTAAAAGCTACTTATTGTCATTTCAACCTCAGAAGTCATACTTTATTCTACACTATACGGAAGGGAGATATTTAAAATCCCGTTATTACTTAGAAGATTGATGTTTAGGAGATGGAGCATATTGGAATGGGGAACAAAACATATCCATATTCAATGGGTCAAAACCATCCATATGAAGGACACAGCAAAGTGTAATGAAGCTTAAAAATGAAGATGAGGTACATGTTGCTGACTGCTTTAGTTAGAATGTTGATGTGAAGACAGACCCACACACACATATATGGGTCATTCTCAAATAAAGGGATGTCCTTGACAAAAAAAAAAATATTGAAATTTATTGAGTCTAACATGAATGTTTTAATTTTATTTTAAGAAATACTGTAAAGAACTGCATTGCGCAATAGTTTGAACGAGGAAAAAAAAATAATTTGAACATAGAAAAATAAAAATAAGTAAAAAGTTTCAAATGTCGTTACGATGGCATGTCCCTAACTTCAAATTTAATAATTCAAAATTATAGTTTGAAGCATTGGAAAGCCTTAGAGTAAGGACAATATTAGTGTAATAAATTTTCCTCTCTTTGCTTCTAATATAATTAGCATTTTAGCTCTAATACAAAATATTTTAAATTATCTTTAATTAAACTTTGTCCCTAGTGTTAATTGTTATTACCCTGGTGTAAAGTGTTTGCTTTCTTATCTCATCACTAAAGCGTGCTAAAGTACTCTTAAAGTTGCTACATTGTAGGGTAACACGTCTTAACAAGCAGTGATGTCTTTCTTTGTAGCAAGAAGTACTATTTCATTTTGACACTTTTATTAAAAAATTGGGAACAATGTGTTTCTTGTGTGTCATTACCATGTTTCATATTACTTAAATATAATAATAAAAATTAACAATTTTATTGACTGAATTATAAAGAGCTCTGGAACTATTTTCAAAGTAAATATACCATAAAACTTCAATTGCTAAAATGAGCTTAACATTAAAAATGTCATTACCATGTCTTTTTGAAAACATGGTAATGACCAACAGACCATGGTAATGACAAATTTGAAGATTTTTAAAATTTTGTAATATTTTCCCACAAAAACTACTGTCAATATTTTATATATAAATTTGAGTTTATACAAGGATTTTAATTTACTGACTTATTCTTTAAAAAGCAAATTTTACAAAAATATAATCATAAAAAGTTTTTTTTCCTTTCCTGAAAACAATATTTAATTTTTATCAAAAATGGAGGGAAAGGATTTAGATTTTACATTATTTAATCGTGTATAGATTTATATTTACTTTATAAATGATACTAATAAGTGGGTTAATGGTTAAAAACAAATATCTTAATTTTTAATTTACTGAGATGTTGTGAATTTAGATAATAAAGAGATTAGTTTGATATCCACTTATTATATGACAACAATACTAGTTGATTCACACCATAAGAGCTTTAGTATTGTCTTTTATGTTTCACGATAATTAGTATTGCGGCTATGTAATAAGCTGGTAAGAAGCCAATTTCTATACTGCTTTTTAAAACTTGTTTATTGTTTAATATTTGATATGGCCTCATTAGTCCATATAACTGAAGTTTCTTTTAACTCATTTAAGATCAAACCATAATGAGAAAAGTGTTAATGGAATTCTTTTTCCACTTCACTTACAGTTTATCATCAAATTTAGCCATTCCTTGTTTATTAAAAACTAGTAGGTAGCACGTCATTTTGACGTCATAATGGAAAAAGTATATGAAAGTTAAAAAATATCCCGAATTATCTAAAATATTGCATTTAATCCACACCTTGTAAAAGCAAACCCTTTCATTATTTTTTTATTTATTTAGTTTTTCATGCGATTGGAGTAGTAGACTGCCATCCAACCCGTCATTTTGACGTCATAATACTAAAAATGACGTCATAATGGAAAAAGTATATGAAAGTTAAAAACTTTTTTTACAGTTCACTTCACGATTCATTCACATTCAAGTTTATTTACTTTCAGAATTCATCGCAAAAGTAAACAGATTTTTTAAAACTGTTAAATATACAGCTAAAAACATCCAATTTTTTTTTTGTTCTGAATGTTTTATAGAAAAATAGGCTGAACAAATGTGATTTGATGGAGAAGATATTTGTTTTTAGGTAAGAAAAAATTCTGATCCACATCTGAAATTGAAATGAAGCCTATTTGGCGGTTTGTTTACTGAGGGCTTCAATTGAAAGATGAGTACAGCCCGGAAGTGTCATACAGAGACAACGGCTATTATATATAGGATGGGCAAGGTGAAAAAATTAACCACTGATTTAAAAACTTCTTTGGAAACAAGAGAGGTAAAGAAAACAGTGAAAAAATTAAAAATGATCCAATTGCATATTCTGAAGCTAAAATAAAAGCATGAAAGATATCTAAGAAGAAAGGAAGAAAAGAAGATCAAGAGTATATCAAGTCTATCGGCAAGAGATTAGAGACAGACAGGAAAAAAGATGAACTACAACAGCTAAATATAGGCAGAAGCAAAACAATTCAAATCAAGTGACTTTTATAGCATAAGCAACATGTGAAGGTGTTGATAATCCTCTTGAAATTTTTTCAAGTTCTTTGTCATTACAAAATAACTCAAGATATACTTCCATCAACTAGTTTCTCTGAAAGTCCATGAAGTATATCAACAGTTCGTGCTGGTAGAAAAAGAATTTGCTGAGATAGATCTTCCCTATACTAGAAATTGATAAAGATTAAGGCTGAACTGAGAGTTGAAAATCAAGAAGCGAAAAATAGTGAGTTGTTGAAAAGTCAATTGCAGAAAAGTTATATCTACTGTAAAACAGATAAAGCAAAACAACTTTTTACAAAAGCCACAGGAGGAAAACATTTCAAAAAAGCATAAAATGTTAAACTCTCGTACAGATTTCCTCCCTTTCAAAAGGTACCAATAAAATGTGAATTGTAAATCACTGTTCAGAAATGAAAGAAAGCAAAGATCAACATTGTCAATCCGACTTCAAAAATCAGTTAGGGATATTTTGGAAGCTGATATAAACAGCACCCAATATCCCAGGAAAAAGACAGTTACTTTGAATAAGCAGAGATGAATAAAAATAATATAAAAACTGAATGATACTCTGATAAACCTCCACAACAAATATGTTTCAGAAACAAATATCATAGTTTGGAATTATAAAGCATAAAGATCTCAGTCAATTGTATAAAAAAGTTTGCTGCAATCCCCTAACAGAAAGTTGCTTTTTTGGAGTTTGTTCAAAATGCTCTTTAAAGTAATCAATAATTAATTCCAACAAAGTTGAAATGTTCGATTATATAAGTTATTATCAGTGGAGCATAACAAAATTTGCTTCCATAAAAGGTGTTGAAAAGGTTATTTTTCAGTAACCATTGGAAAACTAATTAACCATTTCACAGAATCTATTCCAAAACTATTGAAACATGAAGGAAATCACAGACATCAATATGGAGTTTTAACAAATTTGAAAAATATTTCCAAAGATGAAGTAGTTTTTCATATTGATTACAGTGAAAATTATTCTTGTAAATCAAATGCAGAACCCCAATCTTTTCATTTTGGAGGTTATCGAAAGCAAGTCACATCACATACAGGAATGATTTTTTATAAAACTATTGACAAATATGTGAAACAAGGGTTTTGCACTATTTCAGACAGTTTATGCCAGGACCCATGCATTATATGGGCTCACTTAAAGCCAATTTTGAATCATATTATGTTAAATCCTCAAGTTAAAAAGGTTCACTTCATATGAGATTCACCAACAAACCAATATCGGAATAAACTAAACTTTTACCTTTTTACCAAAGAAATTACAAAGTACTTTTCAGCATTGAATGGCCTATTAAGAAAGATTGCCTGAAGATACCTGCAATGAACATTGTTTTAAAACTTTCAGCACCATATCCAATATCATCCTATCATTTTGCTTTTGCCAAAAGTGTTGATATTGAGAAAATGTTATAAAATAATTTTTTTTGTAGAAATATGATATTTTAAAACATTAAGTGTTTCTAATATATCATAAAAGTAATTAATTACTTAACATAAAATGTAACGTATGTTATCATTTTGCATGTCATTACCTGATCATACCTGTCATTACGATGCCACAATAGAAAACAAATTAATTAAAGTCATAAATCAGGCAAACGATTTCTGCTGATATTTTTCTCATAAGCCAGATATGCAAACATTCCATTTGGACAAAAAAGAGGATTAAAAACAAAAAGCATTTTTTTTTCAAAGCTAAAACTTCCCTTTGTCTGAGAATGACCTATATACAAAGAAACTTCTATGGCAGACAATTACGGTTTCGAGTTTAAAAAAAAAAAAAGAGAGAGAGAGGTGGAGTGACAATGAAAACATTTAGAAAACACAAAATAATTACTTGTAATAGTGTTACACACTTTAAAATTCAACATTATTCTTATCTAAACAAATGAAAAATGAATTTAAAACCTTATTCATTTCAATGCCAGAGCAAAGGAAATTTTAAAACAGGACTATCAGAACTAAAAAAACTCAAAAAGTTGATTATTTATTTTGCTTGACTAAATGAACCATGCTGGTTTTTAATTCATTGATTCAGACAACTGACACTTTACATTGATGATTTCTTCACAAGTTTTATGATATCAAATAAAGTTAAGGCTCTATACTTTAGAAAAACTACTAACAATAGTAAATAACTCTGTTAAGGTTATAAATCTCTACCCATTAGGTGAAAATAAACAGCTAGTAATGAATATACAGTTGCTGTTAAGCACATTAAAAAGGAAATATTCTTATTCAAATTATACATATATTGAGGTATCATTAGTGTATAACCAATCAATAACAGTTCATAAATCACCGAGAAAACATAGCTCTTTACATTCACGATACAGAATGTTGTAGATTTACAAAGTTAAATACTGCTGTAAGAGATTCTCATTGCTACAACAGTATCACTTTCAATTAATAGGTGATACAACACACATACAAAATACAAATGATAGAACTAATTCCTCAGCTTATACTTTCATTAACAGTAATTGTGAAAAGTATTAATAATCAATTATGGCTAAACTGAATTCTACAGTTCCAGGCGATTAATGTCAAACATGGCAATCCTTTTAAGTGATAAGTAGCTGAATTTTCATATTTTGACAGGAATAGCCTTAGAGGGTTATTACAAAATTTAAACTGAAGTTGGTAATGCTTCATTCGTATGAGGTTAAAATTGAATGCCTAACATTCATAAGATATTGAAGTTAGTGCATATTTTTACTTATTCTCTTTAGATTAAATTGTACCTTCTCACATGGTTTATTGGCAAACATGACAATATTTTATAACCAAAGCCAATGTATATTGTGTTATGTTTTATTGATTGCTATTGCCAGCAGATTCCTGGCATAGACAGATACATGTTATGTAACAGTATTGCTATAGCATAGCAGAGGTAACCATGCAAGCACTAGTGAACATGCTAACTCAGGGTATACAGCCAGGGGTAAATTTGTTTAACTACTGCATAGTATCACACTTGTATTTGAACTTGTGATATACCAATACAGTAGTTGCCTTTTCCGCAACATGAAACAAAAAAACGTGGGAACAGCTTCGAAATTGTCCCAGTTGCTCGCCAAGACAATTTTTTTGCATTATTATTGTTTATCCCAGCCCTCCACACAGCAAGTGAGTAGGACTGGTTCTTAAACTCTGCTCCTTCGCGCTACTTGTCCGATAACATGCAACATAGCTTATTTATTAACCTTTTTCAATAAAATAAGAGTATAAGGAAATTTATTAATAAACACAACTTACTTGTAAATACTTTTAAAAATAACATTGAAAATTATTACTAAATAAACGTTCTTCACGAGAAAAAAAAAATGATTACTGAAGATTTTGCAATCCGAATTGGACAGTCTAACTAATGCAGCCTGATATTTAGACACAATACTGCCAATGGGCAACATAACTATTTAGTTTAATCTAATAAAGTTGAGAATTTTTTACAAAGTAAAAATAATTTTGTAAAATGATATTCAATTGACAAACTTATCACTACAAATAAAGTAAAAAAAATTCAAATTTAACAATCTAATTCAATCTATTTCAATTTAATATAAATATATTATATATTAATATATTATCCTACATATATGTATAAATATGCTATGTATAAATATATTAAGCAAGAATAAAATATATAAACTAAAGAAAATCATACAAATTACTCATGTGCAAAAAAATTGTGCAATCAATTTAAATTGAATATAAATATATTGTAGATTAATATAATAAGCTATTTATATATGTATAAATGTTATATAAAAAATATTTAGCTTAAATAAAATATATAAACTATAAAAATGAGATTATAAAATTTTATAGTTACCAAACACGTGTTAGATATGGAATAGATAAAGATAATCCAATTGCGGTCAAGCAGCAAATACAGCAGTGAAAAAAAATCTGTGCACTGACTTCTGAACCAGCTAGCTTACTATTACTGCAATCTTTGTGACATACAGTGGCTCCCAAACGTGTTCATACATTTACAATTTTCAATAAAATAGGGGTCTATCCATGAATTAAAATGAATATTTCAGAATGGGAATTTAATAATAAGATCTATAATCTATTCTTATCAAAACTACATGAAATATTTTGAAAACATAGTAAAACTTTATTTTTAAGAAACCAGTAATCAAAAAGTAACAAAAACTTTATCTCACAAAAGTCATCGGTGAAATATTTTCGGATATATTCATAATTAAAATTATTGCATGTCGCTTTATTTTTATTTTTTAATTGTGGTCACATTTAAAATATCACTTGGCTTTAATTTTTGCTTGCCTTCTCCGCAATATTCTATTTATTATTTAAAAATGGCTTGTAGTCATAAAGAAACAACAAACAGCACTCGAAAATTGATTATTTTTCATCATAGTAGTGGTAAATCAGTTCGGAATATTGCTAAATTACTTAATTTATCCCATTCTACTGTGCAGTATGTGATAAAATGCTTTAAAGAAGAAAATCGGCTCGAAAACAAGGCAAGAAAAGGTAGTCCAGCAAAGTTAACAAAACGTGATCAAAGCTACATAATTAGAAAAGATGTGAAAAATCCACATTTGAGTGCTGTAAAAGTTTCTGCAGAATTTAATGAAACATTTTCTACTTCAATTTCACCTGAAACTGTTCAACGAGTACTCAGAGCAGCTAGATTACATGGGCATTCTGCCTGTAGAAAATTTTTTGTGAATGAGAAAAACAAAAAGCTTAGTTTTCCTTTGCACTATCAATGATAAATAAGCCCCAAACGTATTGGAATAATGTTTTATTTGCCGAAGAAAGTAAGTTTAACATTTTTGGTTCCAATGGGCGTATAATTGTACGGAGAAGAAAAAATGAGGAACTTAATCCCAAGAACTTAGTAGGAACAGTTAAGCATGGCGGTGGAGGTGTCCTTGTGTGGGGGGTGCATGTCAGTATCAGGACTAGGAAATTTGGTATTTATTGATGGCATAATGAATCATGCTGTTTTTATAAATATTTAAAGAGACAATTTAAAATTTTGGGTATTGCAAACAACTTTTTTTTTAAAAATCAAGATAATGATCCTAACCACACAGCTCTCAACGTTTGCCACTGGTGTCTTTATAATTGTTCACAAGTTTTGAAAACACCACCTCAATCGCCAGATTTAAATGCAATAGAACAGATTTGGAGAGAACTGGAGGTTCAAGTATGAAAACACGACATTCACACGAAAAGCGAACTAAAAACAATTATGATGGAAGAATGGATGAACACTGATGCAGAAATTACAAAAGAACTAGTGCAATCTATTCCCAGGCATTTAAAAGCTGTTGTGGAAGCTAAAGGATATTCTACTAAATATTAATTTAACGAACAATTAGAATATTTACTAATATGTAGAGATTTTTTACAAGTGTACGATGACTTTTGTGGGATAAAGTTTTTGTTACTTTTTGATTATTGGTTTTTTAAAAATAAAGTTTTACTATTTTTTAAAAATATTTCATGTAGTTTTGTTAAGAATAGATTATAGATCTTATTATTAAATACCCATTCTGAAATATTCATTATAATTCATGGATAGATCCGTATTTTATTGAAAATCGTAAGTGTAAGAACACTTTTGGGAGCCACTGTAGCTCACCGGGGCTGGTTTTCCGAGCTGAGAGAATGAGCCATGTAACAAGGATTGGCATAAAATCATCTTGGAGAGCAACTGGGATAATAAGGAATCTTAGCCAAAACATGAAGCAGTGCTTAAATTTTCAATTCTAGCAAGCACAGGAACACACCAAGCCTTTGCCGCAAAAATGGCTTGGTGAGATTTTGGCAAGAATGTGGGACTGTACAATGCAGTTTTACTTCAATTATATTAACATAAAAATATCACGAGTATACAAACATCATTAATTGAAAAAAGAAAAACTGAAGAAAAACAAAGCATCTTACCTCCTGGAATTTCTTTGTCAGCATATAATAACTTATAGATATCAATAGCATAATCAATCATTCTTGTATTTTTAACCACTTCAAGTTTTCCCAACAATAGTTCTCTTTCATTATATACCTATATCAGATTAAGATAAAACTGTTATACATAAAAAAGATGTAAGAAATAAAAATTTGTAATTCATAGATTTTTATCGCTGATATGATTATATAAATGAAAATATATGGGAAGAGAAGAGATAATAGAACAAATTGAAAGCAGTTTTTCTGATTTATTCATAAAATCTACAGTTAGATTACCAAAATTATCACATAATGCCTTGTATAAGTCTGTTAATCAAGCCCTTAAGAATGAATTCTTGAGAGTCATATGCAGCCAGTGGCTCTCACCACTTCCTAAACCAAAACTGAATAACAGTAATAATAGATAACTGTATACACAGCTAGTTCAAATTAAGATGTCTTGACAATGAGGTGCATCTAACACATCTGTACCCGAATATTATCGTGGGCTATAGCAGGGTTCATCAGAGCTGGTCCTACAGTTTACAGGCCATTCTAAAACATACATGCATACAGTATAACTCAAGCCCGCACTCATTAGTTTATCGCCCAGCTATTTTCAATAATCTGAATCTATTCTCAGCATCAATTATAATATTTAAATAACAATTAATGGCAAATTAATTTTACAATATATTTTAAGAATTTCCAAATCATGTGATTTTTGGTAAGTTGTCATCCAAAATATTAAAGATCAAGGATTTCCCAAAACAAGGGATTAGATAAATATTTTTAAAAAATTACGCTTCATTTAAAAACACAGTAACGAACATCATATTAAACGTTCAATGAACTGTCTGAAGATAACAGAATTGTATTGCAAACAGCAAACTTCAGATATTAAGCAAGCGATCTAGGCTTAGACGTCACAATAATGGTTCTCAAAACTAATAAAATGGAAATCCGTCGACCTAAAGTCGTTGAAATTAATCATATGCGCAAAATTTGGTAAAAAGAAAAATCAGATTCAGACATGAAATTACATTGAACACTACATTAAACATAAATACAAACTTCGATCACGTTGACTGTTTACATACACAGGTTCACACGCCACGTCGTGTTTGGTTACTTTTTATTACAAATTTGACATTTTTGAGTATAATCTATAATATGAATTTAACACATAGAGAAAAGAAAACAAATGAGAAAAACGGTTTTCTTGCAAATCGCTGAATTTGCATCAATATGGATCAAAAGATACAAAATAAAAACAAACCTGTTTCGTAGATAAGAACTCAAGTAATGGAAAAACTAAATGTCTATCTAAATAGGCGCCAATTTTTGATGTCAAATCCCACTGAGCCATGTTGAAATACTAAAAATTTATAAAAAATTATTTAGCGGGCAAACGGCATGCAACGAAATGACGGCATATGGCAGTTTAACAATGATTGTTGCCAAATATGAAAAAGAAATGTTGTGCATTTCTTTCCAAGCAGTATTCAACTATGTTAAATTTGTAATCGCAGCCCATGAACCTATAACAAGGAACGCAAGATTCAATGGGGAATTCCTTGAAAAATGGACCGCTTATGGTCGCTCACCAGCAGATGACGCGACATGTAACAGAGGCGCCGATTTTTCATTGAGGCATAGACGCGTGTTTTTGAAAACTGTTTTACAAATTTTAAAATTTATTCTGTGAACAGATATGTTAACATGTTTTGCACCTGGTTGTACTAGTGGCTATCGATCAGACATAAAAAGAAACAAAGAAACTGGACAGAGAAATCCTAGTTTGTTTACTACTCCTAAGGTAAGAACATTATTATTGTATTGTTTTTATATAAGATGTATAATAGTGAGAGAAAAATACTTTGTGTTTAGAAGTCATTAATATTCTAAAAAATTGCAGTAATCGAAACACTAAATTATAATAAACTAAATAATAAATTAATTTTTTAAGTGATAAAAAAAATTTATACTGGTCCTTCTATGCCAGTAATAGGTTTCAATGAGCAACATAACATTAATTTAATTCAAAATGTTATTAACTTTTTTCTCATTACGCGCATGCATTTTACATGCAAACAAGAAAATAAAAATTCTCAACTCTACGCTAATGTTAAAAAATTAAGAAAACAATCAAAATTATAAATCACATTATTTATTATTAAATTTAAGCTTTTATTTTATATTTCTTTTGAATTGAATTACGTATTCTACTCATTTTATAATTTAACTCAATAATTTCCTCGTGACTTTTACGCTGCTGTGGGAGACTTTGACTTCCCTTCCAAGGGGTGTGACTGCGATGTCAAGGACACACATAGCGAAATCTTCAGCGAATTTTGTTTCTTAATTATCTGAATGCTCTCGTAATAGACCAACTCAGGCTCATCACGAGATAAAAAGAGACAGACCATCTCTAAAACCATACCATCTAAAAAAGGGCAGAAAATTTAAACTCCTTTGGATGACATAATCAGGAGGCATCATTTTAATATATACATTAAATAGCTAGTACATATGCGAGGTGTATAATTATGTGTCATGGCATCATTCGGTCAGAATTCTGCTCAATACATTTTAAATTGCAGCGAAATTTGAGTCAACTCCGTATGCTATTATTTGAGTTAAAGATGAAGTATAAGGAATCCGAGAGAGTGCCATAAACACGGATTGACTACATAAATTTGCGAACGAAAATTTTTTGACATGAAGTATGACCAGGAGTCACTTGGCTGTTTTATTTAGGCCACTTTTTGAACATATATAACTCTGAAAATAGCCCATAAGTAGTCCAATTTTCAATGCATCAGACAGGGCCCGACATAGCGACTAAGGCCTTTCGGGACTGAATCACTGCCGGTGAAAAGGCTGTCACCACAATTTAGACCGAGCAGCCCCAGGGGAGACATCTGGTGGGCTAGTACATTCTCCTACCCTGTCTGAACTCATAGAAGGACTTTCTGGTCTACAGATTCAATGTGCCCATATCCGGCCTAGACACGAAAGTATTTAATGGCGTAGTCGGAATTTGAACCGAGTACTCCCACTCCGAAACTCAACGCGCTACCATTAGGTTACCTCGGGCCCAAGGCGATAAGAATTCAGAAATACCCATGATCCTTGTAAATATCGTGCAATATTAAATTATAGCTTTCTTCAATTATTGCTTTTCAAATTCGCCCTGACAAACACGACACACACACATATACACTGAAGTGCCACTGAATTAGAGATAGCAAAGCCTATGCAAGTTGTGTAGCGCTGTGCATCATGTATGCGCAAGTGAGGGCGCTGTGGTAACTGCATATATAGCGCGTACTGTGGTTGTTCTGAATTAGTTATTGGAATTGCCAGTATGGATAAACTGCCTGATTTAGACGCCTTCGATCGCGGACAAATCGTAGGTGCGCGACGCATGGGCCATTCAATTTCCGAAATCGTCAGACAGCTAGGATTTTCAAGGTCGACAGTGTCAAGAGTATACCAAGAATACATGGATGGTGGAAAAAAACTAGCGATCGGGCAAAGTGCAAAGGACAATTAGCCTTGACAGTGCGTGGTGAGAGACGGCTCAGGCGTATTGTACGTAGCCAGCGAAGCCAAACATTAGCTCAAATTACCACCCAGTTTAATGACGGTGCCAGTCGTACAGTCAGTAAACGGACTGTGCAACGTTCGCTTCACCGTATGGGTTTCGGGAGCCGTCGACCTACGAGAGTACCATTGCTCTATACTCGCTATCGGACTGCACGTCTTGTCTGGGCAAGAGAGCACAGAGACTGGAGTGTAGAGGACTGGAAACGAGTAGCATGGAGTGATGAGTCTCGATTACGACTACTTAACGCCGACGGGAGACTGAGAATTTGGCGTCAGGCTCATGAAGCCATGGATCCTGCATGCCTGGCTGGAACTGTACAAGGGCATGGTGGATCAATCATGGTCTGGGGTGTTTTTTCGTGGCACAGTTTGGGATCTTTGGTGCGTGTACCAATCTCCCTCAATGCAATTCGGTACGTAGAGTTGCTGGGTGATCACCTCCATTCGTTTATGCTGTCCTGTTATCCGCACGGTAATGGAGTTTTCCAGCAAGACAACTGTACCTCTCACAAGTCCCGGTTGGCTACTGGCTGGTTGGATGAGCATTCCTCTGACTTCTGTGTCATGAATTGGCCACCTAGAAGCCCAGACTTAAATCCTATTGAGCATCTTTGGGATGTTTTGGAACAAGGCGTGAAAGGCCATCACACAGCACCAAAGAACCTTACTGAATTATGGACAGCTTTAGCCAATATTTGGCAAGCTATTCCCGTCGAACGTTTCCAGAAACTTGTTGAATCTATGCCTCGTCGTGTGGCAGCCGTTATCAAGGCCAGAGGAGATCCAACTCGTTACTAGGTAGGTATCCCTAATTCAGTGGCACTTTAGTGTATAATATATATATATATATATATATATATATATATATATATATATATATATATATATATATATATATATATATATATATATATATATATATATACATATATATATATATATATATATATATATATATATATATATATATATATATATATATATATATATATATATATATGTATATATATATGTATATATATATATATATATATGTATATATATATGTATATGTTCGGTATTAAGGCACCCTTCTATGTGAAATTGTCTGCAACGCCCTCTAGCGAGGAGCGCTACTGTTAGTCAGTCGTTTATTGTCGTTCGAATGGCACTGACCTATCGTGCGTCAGTTCGCCATAACCTTCGTATTCGTTTCGTAATTTTGAAATAAAATCAGCATCGATCTATTAAATATACAAAACACCAGTCTAGTCACTTTTGTTTGAACCAGCGCACATGAAATCGACGGAAGAAAATACATTTGGACCGCTCGCGGAGTAAAAATTGAACTCTGACTGGTGACTTTCGTTTTACAAGAGTGCCAAAAAATGGCTGATCCAGATTTGACTGTTTTGAATAGGAGAAAAGGCAATATAAAAGCAAGAATAACGAAATTTAAATCTTTAATTTCAAAGGAAGCTAGCAGCAGTGAAGCTGAACTTAAGTCTCGTTTAGAAATTCTTGAAACGATAATAGAAACTTCCGAACAGTTAAAGGTGGAATATTATGAAACGTCATCAGATAAACAAATTAAGGATATTGAAGTGGACCTTGTTGCTATTGATGATGACTTACAAGAATTAAAGGTAAGTCTAACTACCTTATTATACAACTGTAAAAAAGAAGCTAGTAATTCGTCTAGTATTGTTGATTCGAGTAATTCCACGAAGAATGATAGCGTAGCAATTAAGCTACCAGAGATACCTTTGCCAATATTTTATGGTAAATTCGAAGATTAGAGTTCCTTTATATGTCAATTTCAAAATTTAATGAACGATAATCCGTGTTTGACGGAAAACCAAAAGTTGTATTACTTACGTGCCTCTCTAAAGGGAGAAGCATCACAAATCGAAACTACAGATGATAGTTATAGTTCACTTCTGAAAGCACTTCAGCAGAGATATGAAAACAAAAGAATTATCATAGATACATACGTCAAAAATATAATTAATCACGGAAAACTAACGTCAGAATCTGGAAAAGACTTACGTAGTTTTTTAGACTGTATTAAGAAAAATATTCGAGCTTTAAAATTGTTAACTTTGGAACGTGACAAATTATCAAACGTTCTGCTTATGAATATTATACTTCAAAAATTAGATAATGAAACTAGAAAGTTGTATGAATCAACATTAACAAATAATGATGTGCCAGACTTTGATGCGCTTTTAGAGTTTCTAGAAAGACGTTGTCAAATTCTGGATAGTATTAATCGTACAGTACCATTTACGTATAAGCAGAAACAAGTCTCGGTGAATAAAGGTAGAACCTTTTTAAATACAAATACGTCTTCAAATCCTTGCACGGTTTGCAAATTGCCTAATCATTCAATTTATAAGTGCAGTATTTTTCAAAATATGAAGGTTTCGGATCGATTTAATTATGTAAAAAGGCAAAAATTCTGTCTTTCCTGTTTGAAGGGTTCCCATCAAGTAAAACAATGCTTTTAAAAGAATAGATGTCAGGTATGCTCTAGCAAATTGCATCATACTTTATTACATATTTTCGAACCGCAAGTTCCCAAAATCACAGTCGAGCAAAGCAACGCGTTAGAATGTCAGTTGGCGCCAGTAAAAGCGAAAACTGATGAGTCATTACATCAGGCGGAAAGCGCGGTAGCATTCTCAAACTGTTTAGCCTCGAAAAGAAAAAATACTCTGCTACCGACAGCGATTGTTTATCTTAAAAAGGGGAACGGCGATTATTTACGATGTAGAGCGTTATTAGACAGTGGCTCTCAACTGAATTTCGTATCGACTAAAACCGCAAATAAATTAGAAATAAAAAAGGAGAAAACACGTGCTTCAATATCTGGACTCGGAGAAATCTCACTAACTGTTAACCAAAAAATAAATTCATTAGTTTCAAACAGCTGCGGAGGTTTTTCGCAACATCTAGAGCTATTAATTGTGCCTTCCGTTACAAATTTGACTTCAATAAACCCCATTGATATAACTGAAATAAATATACCATCTCACATACAACTTGCTGACCCGGAATTTAACCTCTCGGGAGAAATTGACTTACTCATAGGCTGTGAGCTATTTTTTGATTTATTGAAACCTAATCAGTTTAGATCCTCATGTGGGAAATTACTTTTCCAAGAAACTGTATTTGGCTATATTGTTACAGGAAAAACAAATTCGTCGACAACAAGTCTTTATTGCGGTTTGAATACAAGTTTTGAAAATATAGATAGAACATTACAAACATTTTGGGAAACAGAAAATATTAATGACTTGGATGTAAAATTAAGTAAGGAAGAGCAAATTTGCGAAACCCACTTTGAACAGACACATTATCGAAATTCTGATGGGCGATATGTTGTATCGATGCCCTTAGAAGCTGCGGAATTACTAGGAGAATCTCGAAACTTAGCAGAAAAACGGCTTAATCAACTGTGGCAGCGTTTGCACAGAGATTCTAATATGCAACACCTCTACTCGGAATTCATGGAGGAGTATAAAAAATTGAATCACATGGAATTAATTGAGGGTTCCGATACTGAAACTGGTTGTTATTATTTACCTCATCACGGCGTCTACCGACCTGAAAAAACTAGTACGTGTTTAAGAGTAGTTTTCAACGCATCAGCAGCGACAACGTCCGGTCTGTCATTAAATAATATTCTTTTGAAGGGGAAAATTCCTCAACAAGAACTATTTTCTATAATGATACGATTTCGCAAGCATCGGTATGCCTTCACGGCAGATGTAGAAAAGATGTATCGTATGATACAAGTAAACCCAGCCCAACGGGACCTTCTCAGAATCTTATGGAAGGACAGTATTAATTCGCCAGTACAAGTTTATAGACTTAATACTGTGACTTATGGGACGTCCAGTGCTCCCTACCTTGCCACTCGTACTTTGAAGCAATTAGCCTTAGATGAAGGGCACAAATTACCTTTAGCATCGTCTGTTGCATTAAAGGATTTTTATATGGATGATATTTTATCTGGTGAATCGTCACTGGAAAAAGCAAAATCATTGCAAAGAGAATTAATAGAATTGTTGCAATTGGGTAAAATGAAGTTGCACAAATGGTGTGCAAACCATCCAGATCTCAGTGTTCCATCAAGCAAAGTCGGTGTCGAATATAGTTTCGATGAACAACCAGAACACGAGGCAATCAAAACTTTGGGTGTTCTATGGAATCCTAAACTTGACTGTTTTCAGTTCAAAATTAATGCTCCAGAAACAACTTCTTATATAAAACGAGATGTTCTTTCTCTAATTGCAAGAGTTTTCGATCCACTTGGGTTAATAGGACCAGTTATGACCAAAGCTAAAATCTTCATGCAGCGTTTGTGGTTATCCAAAATTGATTGGAATGAGCCGTTGCCAGATCCTTTAGCGAAGGAATGGACTGATTTCGTATCAACTCTTTCTGAATTAGAAAATCTCAAGATTCCTAGATTTGTTTTCCAAGAAAATCGCATCGTGATACATGGATTCTCAGATGCATCTTCGTTAGCATATGCGGCTGCTGTTTATGTTCAGCCCTTGAGCCATGGTGAATCTTCGGCTGCTCAATTATTATGCAGCAAATCAAGAGTTGCACCTATCAAAACTCTCTTGATTCCACGGCTGGAGTTAAACGCATGTCTCTTGCTGTCTAAATTGATGAATAAAGTCTTACACTCCTTGAATGTTAATCCGGACAAGATAATTCTATGGACAGATAGCACAATTGCTCTTGCATGGATTAGAAAATCGCCTCATTTGTTGAAAACTTTCGTCAGTAATAGAGTTGCATTAATACATCTCACTGAATCCTTTGAATGGAGGCACATCTCTTCTGAAAATAATCAGGCTGACGTCATTTCTCGAGGATTAGATGCCAAGGACATTTTAACGTGTGATATCTGGTGGTGTATCCCACAATTGCCTTCTGATGAACAATTGGATGAACAAAAATTTGACTCTCTAAATTCCAATGACTATAGTAAAGAACTCAAGCCATTATTGAACTCTAATTTTGCTATTATGAAACCAAATTCACTCGTAACTGGTTTGCTGAATCTTAGTAATAATTATATGAAACTAATCAGAATTCTTAGTTTTATTTTTAGGTTTATTTCTAACGTTAGGAAGAAGAAGGAATTTCGTAAATCTAGACCTATCCTTTTGGAAGAAGTTAAGGGGGCAGAATTGTTTTTAATAAAGGAGGTTCAAAGGGAAACCTTTGCTTCTGAAATATCCGCAATTGAAAGGGGTAATCAGGTAAATAAAAAAAGTAAATTAAAATCTCTGAACAGTTTTTTAGATAAGGAAGGTATTTTACGCGTCGGTGGGAGACTAGCTATGTCTCAGGTAAGTTTTAACTCTAAATTTCCTATTGTTTTGCCTGCTAAACATGAATTAACTCACTTAATTTTCCAGTACCATCATTTGAAATACTTGCATCTTGGGCCAAAAGCCTTATTGAACGCTGTCAGGCAAAAATATTGGCCAATTAGTGGCAGAAATCTTGCTAGGAAAATCGTACACAATTGTGTACAATGTTTCAAATATAAACCCGTGCCGATAGATCAATTAATGGGCAACTTGCCTCCAGAGCGAGTGCAGATTCAACCCACTTTTAATAAGTGTGGAATAGACTTTTGTGGTCCTTTTCTTATACGAATAAAAAATCAAAGAAAGGGAACTTTCCAAAAAATGTATGTCGCGGTGTTTGTATGCTTGGTAACACGAGCAATTCATCTCGAAATTGTCTCTGATTTATCTACTGAGGCTCTAATTGCCACTTTAAAAAGATTCTTCTCAAGAAGAGGAAAATGTTCGACCATATATAGCGACAACGCTACAAACTTTATTGGAGCTCGAAATGAATTGAAAAAAAATGTTTGAGCTAGTTAACCTTCCAGAACCAGGTTTGACGAACTTTCTATTGACCGAGGAAATAGAATGGAAATTCATACCCCCCAAGGCACCTCACTTTGGAGGACTTTGGGAAGCGGGAGTAAAGTCTTTTAAAACACATCTTAAAAAGATTGTTGGGGACTCGAAATTAACTGTCGAAGAATTTATGACCCTGGTAACTCAAATTGAAGGTATATTGAATTCGCGGCCTATTACACCTCTATCTTCAGATGCAAATGATCTTAATGCCTTAACACCAGGCCATTTTTTAATCGGCCGACCTATACTAGCCCCTGTAGAGCCTGATATTACCAACAGACCAGAAAATAGACTGTCCAGATGGGAAAGGGTTACCAAAATGGTTCAAAGTATTTGGAAACACTGGCAAAGAGACTATTTGTCTCAATTGCACGAACGAACAAAATGGCAGTTTCAGAAAAACGACATAAAACCCGGCACGATGGTGATTTTAAGGGAAGATAACTTGCCTGTCTGCCATTGGGTGTTAGGTAGAGTTGAAGAAGTTACACTTGGTTCAGATAAAAGGGTAAGAGTAGTTCAAGTGCGAACCTCTAAGGGTCTCTATAAAAGACCTATTCATAAATTAAGTATTTTACCCTTTGATAACGTAATTGACTCATAATTATTTCATGTTTGTTTATATCTAGTAATTATACTGTATTAGTTCTAGTATATTGTTAAAGTAATCGAAATTTATTGTATTGTTTGCATTTTTAACTATTGTATGGTAATATTGCAATTGTAAATTGTCTTATCGTATTGTATTATTGAAATAATATTTCAATGGGGCCGGTATGTTCGGTATTAAGGCACCCTCCTATGTGAAATTGTCTGCAACGCCCTCTAGCGAGGAGCGCTACTGTTAGTCAGTCGTTTATTGTCGTTCGAATGGCACTGACCTATCGTGCGTCAGTTCGTCATAACCTTCGTATTCGTTTCGTAATTTTGAAATAAAATCAGCATCGATCTATTAAATATACAAAACACCAGTCTAGTCACTTTTGTTTAAACCAGCGCACATGAAATCGACGGAAGAAAATACATGTATATGTATGTATGTATATATATATATATATATATATATATATATATATATATATATATATATATATATATATATATATATATATATATATATATATATATATATATATATGACAGGCGTGTGGTTTGCATTAGCAGTCATCATGTTAATACTGGTGGCGAGTGGTAAGTAGTCTAAATCCAATTAATAAACATAGTTCAAGCTTTTCCAATTTATTTCATTTTCCAGCAACCACTGATCCAAGTAGCGCATATTTGAGCTCTCGCCATTCTCAAATTAGGGACCCAGCTGACACGCGTCCACTAGCAATGAATTAAATCCCGCCGTCTGATTACACGCTATTGTTTTTCTCCATCCAAAGCCACCGCGCATGCCTACATGGTCTCTGTGACGTATACACCGGCGATGAACCATGGGTGGAGCTACAGATGTCACTCACTCCAAAGGGAAATTCCCCGATATTCCCCGATATCTCTCGATGTATTTCGAACCAAGATATGAGAATAGTGGCGAATTACGCCACGACAATAAATTAATTACTAAGCCCCCTTTAAATTTAGAATAATTATTTCGTTCCCGCTTAAGTCCGACAACTTTCCCCCCTCCCCTTGAAGGCGTGCACACAAGGAGTAGCTAATTCCCTGTGGCAACAACCCCTACGATAAAAAAAACATTACATCAGTAGACTGGAAAACATGCTGAGTAGGGACGTCTCTCTACACAACAGGTTCCAGTGAAAACCCCCTTAATTAAAAATCAACCGTTCCCTTAACAACCCCTGGATTGATTCTTTCTGTTCTGTAAGACTTGGAGCAGTGGTTTAAAAATACACAGTTTACAATTTTTCAAGTTACACAAAAATTCTTGAGTTGTACAATTTTATATCACTGATGACTTAAGGCAAAAAGGAAAATATTACAGCATTATCTCAAAATATATCACTATAAATTCAAAATATCACTTTAATTATACCAATATATAATCTCAATAGGACATCACCTGAAAAACAATGTCACTTCAAAAACTCACCTAGGAACAAATTAATTGAAAATCACAAAATAACTATTACCCATTAACGTGGAATGTTAGTAGCATTTTACAATCTAAAGTCCAGGCTTGAATACTTTCATCAGCCTCGTTGAGTGGTAATGTAATCAACAGTCTTGTATGCTGTCCACTCATCTTATAATTTTATAACAGTTCCAGTTTAAAATTCTACAAGTATGACTTTATTTACACAGATTATGGTAATGTGAAAATGGAGGTACATGAAAAAAATATTTAAATATATGAAAGACAAAACTAAATGCGGTCGACCGGCTTGTTTGGAGGCCTCCTTGACATGGTTGACCCTGTAAAATACTCAGAGACACAACATATTAATAATTGAAAAAAAAATATAAATATTGATCAATTTCCCATGGGATTATTTTTCTCGTATCTTGTACTTGCCGAACGACACAAATGTATTTTGACATCAATTACAATACAGTTTATCTTTTTATAGCTCTGTTATACCTTCGACTTACTTATGAAATACAAACATATGAAATTACACATGAAATTCAAAATTCTCTACATATTATTTACACTTCAAAATTTTTCCATAACACAAAAATCTGATTCAAATTTATCACAATTCAAAGTTATCAAACATTTTATAATTTACACTTTATTCACCTTAATATTTCACAATGATAGATTCATTATGTAAAACGATTCACTTTTGGTACTGGTGTACCATTCTTTCATCTGTGTACATTCTGTTTAATTCAAGGTGTATGTTTTTTGTTTGTGTGTATTTGTGTAGTTGAGTGAACAAGTGCATGGTTGGGTCAGAGGAGAGCAGGTTCAACAAATTCCCACAGTCTTAACCACAACCGACAACTCTAAACAAAATTCAGAGTGAAAATTGGTGCGTATAGTGCACGACACTGAAACTCTAGGTTGGGAAAGGCTCAAAAGAGATCAGTACACAACGTTTAACCATATAAGTGGAGTCAAGAGGGTGTTAGGCACCCAACATATAAAATCAATTAAGAGATGGATCTCTGGGATAGGCAATTTGGTCATATTCGGGAAAATGTAGATACAGCTCCACACATTAATGTAACAAAACATTGCAAAGATGGTAACAAAATTTTCAAAATAATTTAGGTTTAGCCAAAGTTCTTTCATAAGTTATTAAATTTCAATTCAAAAATACATAATTATTAACATCCAATAAATTCAATACAAATCATCTTCTAGTTTACTTTCACAATATTACTTCATCAGTTCCAATGTTATTATTTTATTTACTCATTAACAATCATAACTTTATAATTTCAATTTTTTACTTGTAACTCGTATCAACATTTTATCTTAATTTCCCCCCCCCCTCCCCAAAATTGTGGATGAAACAACATTATTGTAATTTAAACTCACTATATGGATGAAAATGCCTTAATCTAGTTGAGTGCACAATTTCACTCTTTTTTCCAGTGTATTGGTTTGGTTTATCAATTTCGAAATTAACATTAGAAATCTGGCTTAAAATTTTATAAGGGCCTGAATAGGGTGGATCTAATTTTCTTGAATTTGGGTATTTGAATTCTTCGTACATCACTAAGTCACCAATTTTGAAGTTTGACTGTATAAAATTTCTATCATATCTTTGTTTATTAATTTTATGGTGCTGAATTGTTCTTTGCACTGCAATCTTTCTTGCTTCTTCAACTGGCGGATAATGTAATGAAGTTATTTTAGGTAATGGTGAGTTATATGGCAAATTTCCAAATAGGAGGTAGTTCGGGGAAAATCCAGTTACTCTATGGGGTTGATTATTATATTCGGAAGTCACTTGTTCTAAAATTTTTGTCCATGGAATTTTTTTCGAAGAAGTATTAACTTTACACCTTAATTTGGATACAATCGTTTGATTACATCTCTCATTTTTGCCATTACACTGGGGTCTGTGGGCTGAGGTAAGTAGTTGTCTCGTATTGTGATGTTTTAGGAATTTCTTAAACCTTGAGGAAGTAAATGCAGCATTTCTGTCACTTAATATTTGTTTCGGAACTTTAATTTTGAAAATTTGTTTTAAACAGTTTGTGTATGTCTCACTTGTCACACTTTTTGAAGGAAAAGTCCAAATATATCTTGTTGCATGATCAATCACCAGATGAAGATATTTTTTTGTCGAATTATAATAGTTAAAACCTCCAACTGTATCAACTGAGATTAGGTCAAATGGTTCATAAGCAATTGGCACTTGTTCCATCAGTCCATACTTTCTCTGAGTCGATTTCTTGTTTTTCTGACATGTTTCACAACAACGAACAAAATTTGAAATGTCTAATATTATGTCTTGCCAATAGTAAATAGGGGAAATTAATTGTAACATCTTTCTCACACCTGGGTGGCCAAATTTTTCATGTGCAGCGGTTATTAATTTTAGTCTTAATGATGGCGGGACTACAATTTTGATTAGATTTTTCTTTTTTACTGTTAGAACTCCACTATATTTTTTGTACTTTACATTATTAACATTATCGTTTAATTGTGCCTGAATAATTTCATCTGTGGTTAGAAAATAAGAATATTGTGATACAAAGTGGCTTATTGGGTTCCTTGATAGCATATCAGCTTCATAATTATATTTACCTTTAATGTGCACTATTTCATAATCATACATGGAAAGTTTTAAAGACCATCTAAACAGTCGTCCAGTTAAATGTTTAATATTTTTGAGCCATTGTAAGGCTGAATGATCCGAATGTATTGTGAATTTTTTCCCATGTAAGTAACAATGGAAACGGTCAATAGAATCAACAATCGCCAAGCATTCAAGCTCAGTGACAGCATAGTTTCTTTCGTGTTTTTTCAGTTGTCTTGAGTGAAAAGCTATTGGGTGTAGTTGGCCATTAGGGTGCTTTTGCTTTAGGACAGCAGCAACTGCTTCTTGACTTGCGTCGACAAAAAGGTGGCATGGGTAATTTGGGTTAAAAAGGGTTAAAATCGGTTTTGATATGAGTTCATCTTTTAGTCTTTGGTAGGAATTTTGACATTCTTGGGACCAATCCCATTTTACATCCTTTCTAAGTAATTTGTTTAATGGAAGTCTCAATTTTGCATAGTCTTGTATAAACTTCTGATAGACATTTATGGATCCCAAAAATCTCTGCAATTCTTTAACATTTTTGGGTGGTAGTAATTTTTTTATTGTTTCAATGTTTACATTATGAGGTGAATATTGTCCTTTAGAAATCTCATATCCTAAAAATTTTATTTCTTTCTTAGCAAATTGGCATTTTGATTGGTTTAATTTGATATTTTCCTTTTCACAAATTTTAAAAATTTCTTCTAAATGTTTCATATGTTCATTAAAGGTTTGTGAAAATATTATTATATCATCAAAATAGTTCAAAGCATAATTGATTTGGTATTTATTTAGAATTTGCCTAATTGCTCTCTGGAAGACACTTGGTGCATTTTTCCAACCAAACGGTAGTCTTGTCCATTCATAAAGTCCAAAGTTTGTTGTGAATGCCAATTTTTCAGTGTCACGGTCATGTATTTCTATGTGCCAATACCCTGAAGTTAGATCTAATGTTGAAAAAAATTTGGCATGGGCTAGTTGATCTAATAAGTCATCAATTCGTGGAATAGGTTCAGAATCAGTTTTAGTAATTACATTTAATTTTCTGTAGTCTATGCATAGCCTAGTTTTTCCTTGGCCTTTTTTCATTGCTAATGTTACTGGGGCGCTAAATGGAGAATGTGAGGGCTTTATAAAACCTGCTTTTAACAATTCGTCTATTTTTTTTTTATTTCAGCATTTTCAGTTTGAGATGTGCGATATGGTCGTTGTGCAATTGGGAGCTCTGAAGTTAAGTGTATTTTTTGGGGTTCTAATTTTATTTTTCCAACGTCATATTTATTTTTTGAAAAGATATGGTCGAAAGTTTCTAGAATGTTTTCTAAATGGGGCCAGTCCTCGGGTATTTGCTCTGGTGTTTGGAAGTCCAAGGCATCACCGGGCTCTTTAAATAGAGTTTTAAATGCCTGTTGTGTTAATTACGATATAAAAATATTTTTCAGGCAAATGTCATGTAATGTACAGAAAATATCAAAGGAGAAAAAAAAATCGCTGTAAAAAATTAGTGATGTGTACTTAACTAAATTTAGATAGAATTTGTATAAACATAGAAGATATACATGTATCCCAGTAAAACATTTAGTTACACTATCAACATTTTATAATCATATTCGGAATGAAAAATTTCGAAAGTGAGCATAATATAATAAAGTGAGTATAATATAATAATTAGAGAGTGAGTAGTTAGTTAGTATAATATAATAATTAGATTAGTGAGTATAATATAATAACAAGATAGTGTAACTAAATGTCTACTGGGAGTTCAAATAAGCGGCGCATGTATTGCAGTGAAAATGGAATTAATGGGTCGGCTTGATTCAATCTCCGAAGAACCACAGTCTGATTACACGCTATTGTTTTTCTCCATCCAAAGCCACCGCGCATGTCTACATGGTCTCTGTGACGCATACACCGGCGATGAACCATGGGTGGAGCTACAGATGTCAATCACTCCAAAGGGAAATTCCCCGATATCTCTCGATGTATTTCGAATATTTCGAATGTATTTCGAATATTTCGATGTATTTCGAATAGATGTCAAATATTTAGGAAAATTTAGTTAATATCAATGTGGTTGAATCAAGTCGTAATTAGGAATAATTTTGTGGGGTTTCTTCTGAGTTTGCTGTGCGGGGAGGGCCCGCCCTGAGCAGCAATTTTCAGTTGATGAGTCATTAAGTTTTTTTGTTGTTTTTCTCTTCTGGAGACGTGTTGCAGAGAACTGGCCATTCTTTGTGGGCACGCCTTCAGGAGAACGACAAAAGTCGACAGCGATTCTGCAACCTTTTCGCTGTGGGAACCCAGCCTTTAAAATTTACGAAATCAAAAAATTTTCATCGTATTAAGAAAAAATCTTCGGCTTGTGTCATCATTTTTCTGCGCTTCAAAAATTAAGGCAGTGATGTCATCTGTGTTTAAAATTATGAAATTAGTAAAATTTTTCGTCGTGTCGGCTGCTCATCGTTAAAAGTGTTCTACATTTTGTGCTACAAAAAACAGTTAAATATTAGTCATCGTTTTTCAAAATTAATTGAATAAGGTTGTCCTCAAGCGGCAACATGGCTGTTATGAGATGTGTCAGCGGTGTTGTGCCATCTTTTGTCATCGAAAATATTTTGTGTGCGAAACAAGATTTCCGTGGCTCTCCGGGACTGTCTGCCGTTTTCAGGATCAATTTTAAGAAGAAAATTGTTGTGAAATCTAAACAAATAAATAGGTAAAAAATTAAATTAAGTTAAATTGGGATAAAATTAAGGTAAGCGTTTTGATTTAAATTTACAAAATAAAGATGCCAAATAGTTTTGAGGTGTAATGTTACATGAATTAATAATAATGTTAATAACTATGTCGCGATAAATTAAAAACAAATGGTTCTAAAAAAATGTTAAAAATGAGAAATATGAAAAATTACTAAATTGGTTAAATTAGCAATTGTACAAGTTGAAGATGTGAATTACTTTTGACTTTAAGGTATTGAAATTTTAAAAATTGAAATTGTATTGATGAAAATTGAAATAAGTAACTATTATATGTAAAATGTGAAAATTTTTTGTAAATTTTGGAAATTGTGGTTAAAATACAAAAGTTAAAATTCAGTAAAAAATGTTCTGACAATTTGAAACTATTGGTAGTAAAAAATGAAAATTTTAATATTGTTAAAATTAAGTACATGTTGAAAATTGTTTTTTGGGGATGATCATTCCAGTCAATCCTATTTGGTTTTCGGGGAGGGGGGAAAGCTAGATAGCAGAATAATAGTAACAAATATTGGTAAAATTTTTAAAATTGTAATTTCATTTTGTTTTGAAAATTTATGAGTTTTGGTATAATTATTGGAAAATTTTAGAACATAATAGGGTTAAATTGTTCATTTTGGTTTTGTTGCTGTTGGCAGTCTCGTCATTTTGTAAATATTTTTAAGGTTTATTGATTAAAAGTGCTTATTTTTCAGTATATTGCATATCGGTGCTCAAGTGTATATAATTGATAAATTTTGGATATAATTTTATAAGTGTTTATTAGTGTATTGATATAAATTTATTTGATATATGATATTTGTGAGGTAGGGAATTGAGTTGTATTGATAAAGATGTAAGGTCTGAAGTTTTCATTTTTGAAATTGGTAGAATTGTGAGTTTTGATCAAAATGTGAGAGTATTAACATGTTTTATCAAATTGTGTCTAGAAGCAGAACTAAGCATGAGTTCAACCATGTTTACTTCAAACTTGAGTAGGTTTTAAAATTGGTTTTTGAATGAAATGAAAAGTTTATGGTATTAAAATGTATAGGAAAGTGTTGTATTGAAAGTTAATTTCATACCTCAATGATTTAATTGCCTTTTTCATATTCATAAATATTGTGTATTTTGAGTATAATCATTTAAAGTTGATCTTTTAAAATTGTTATTGTGCTTTTGGTTAATAATTTGATATTCATTTCTTGTGTGTTTTTGGTCGCCACTTCATTTACTAGTTTTGGAGGTCTCCCTGTAATTTTCAGATAAGCATGAGTGTAGAGACATGCTTCACTATTTTGTAAAACTCAGAGGTATAATATTTTGTACATCATGGTGAAAACGAAAATTTTTTTGAAATATTAGAGAATTTGAAATATGTATTAGGGTTATGTTTTTCACTAGTGATTTTGTTGTGTCAAATTTTAAGTTTCGGAGGAATCAGGTATCCCCGATGATACGCTGAAAGCTCTTAATAAAATTCCCACTGCTGTTGTGGAGTATGACCACCATAACAGACATCTGAGGAAGGGTTTTAAATGCTAATAATGGAATAGGAAATAAAGTTATTTTTTTTAAGTTTGGTGACACCCCAATTTTTGCAAGAACTGTATGTGTTTCAAGAACTCTGAACTTTGTCAATTTTAAAGTCAGGACTCATTTTTTAGGTAGTGGACTCAAGGTGCACAAAGCGTTTTTCTTGAGCTAAAAAGAATAGTGCGGGTGTTCACAGAAATTTTAATTACCATTTTCTTACAAGTTCAAGTTATATTTTGTGTTTATTAAATTTAATTTTAGTGTTCTATTAATAATGTTGATGTAATATTCTTTTACAATTAATTTTGATATTTTAATAATTACTGCTGTATTATTGTTGTCATAATATTTTAAGTGATTCAATGTAACTTCTGTCTCGAATGGAGACATTTATGTAACTTGTATTTTTCTCAGCTCCATTGGGTTAGGTGCACGATTTAGTATAGTAAATAAGAATTTTAATTTTAGTTTTTTTTAAAAATTAGATGTCAAATATTTAGGAAAATTTAGTTAATATCAATGTGGTTGAATCAAGTCGTAATTAGGAATAATTTTGTGGGGTTTCTTCTGAGTTTGCTGTGCGGGGAGGGCCCGCCCTGAGCAGCAATTTTCAGTTGATGAGTCATTAAGTTTTTTTGTTGTTTTTCTCTTCTGGAGACGTGTTGCAGAGAACTGGCCATTCTTTGTGGGCACGCCTTCAGGAGAACGATCGCCCTATTCTAATCGTAAATGTAATTTAATTTTAGTTTGTTTAAATGGGTTAACAAGATGATGATGAGTTTCAGTAGCTAGGGTTATTAGTTAATTTTTGTAGTGTGGGAGACGTCCCAACTCAGCATATTTTCCAGTGGGTTAGAAAAAATCTTTGAAATTGAATTTTGTGTTTTCTCTTCTGAGGACGTGCTGCAGAGAATTAGCTACTCCTTGTGTGCATGCCTTCAGGGGGACGGGGGGGAAAGTTGTGAGGCTTAAATATGGGGGGCGATCACGCGACCTTAAAATGGGATTTTAGTTATTAAAATATAGGATTTAACAATTAAAAAGTCTGGGAGTTCAAATAAGCGGCGCATGTATTGCAGTGAAAATGGAATTAATGGGTCGGCTTGATTCAATCTCCGAAGAACCACAGATTCTAGAGGGAAATTCCCCTTTTCATTATATAATCTTGGCGCATCTGTGGTTTGAGTGTCGAAGAGAAAGGAAATGCTGAGTTAGCAATAAGATCCGATATGACATCACGCATAACTAATGAGCGTCACTAAGCGTTCGTTAAAAGCTATGAACAAAGGATTTATTGCCAGAGTCATGGATGGATAGGAAATGATAGGACGTGCCGCTCGACGGTACGTATTTTTGGGAAGGGTTGGGAAGTAATTTTATTAATTATGGAGTTGAGAGGTTTAAAGAAATTTAATAAAGATGTTTAGGAAGATCATTTGAAGTGTTTTATGCCTGTTGTGTTAACATCTTGCTGTTTGATGGATTTAATTAATGAATGTCTACGCCACCGGTTCACCGACTGCATCATGGTTCTCAAGTTTCGGATTAAGATGTATTTCGATCGGGCGTGAAGCTCCAATGTCCGACATATATATATATATATATATATATATATATATATATATATATATATATATATATATATATATATATATATATATATATATATATATATATATATATATATATATATGTAATGATAACAATAGGTGTAAGCTCGGGGTGTATAATTAATACATATAATTTGGCCGTTGAAATCATCAGTTTTGTAGTCGTAGCTAAGGCAAATGGAAACTGTGGCGGGGCGAAGCAATGGCCGGGAGCTTCAAACATTTCGGATCCATACTGTGTAATCGAAGTAGCGAGTGCCGCGGTAGATGGAGAGGACAATAAAACCCCTCGGAACACGTCAGGAAAAAGGCAGCTAGTTCATACATAGTCTTTATTTCCGACACTGTTTCTTAGAACATCAATTAAATTTATGCGAACACATCGCGTGACACTGGCCGGGACGGGGAAACGGCCCCTCCCGTACAAATTTGACAGGAACGAAAACTACATGTTATCTGGCTGTGAGCAAACAGACAAAGAGCTAGAGAAGGCACGCAATTGTCTCCCGAGTACGGGTCGACGAAACTTCTAATTTGTCAGAAACTAACACGTGATTAAGTCGCGTCATATGGCGGGATGGTTTTCGAAGGTTCCACGCCGTTCGTGTTATATAACTGTTATATAAGCTTTGGCCACACGTGCCTTAGGGGAAAAACTAATAAATTATTTCGGTTTGGATTTAGGTCGCGATTCAAAGGTTAAGGGGACGGTATTCTGTTGCGTTAGGATGAAGAATTTGGAAAGGGCGTGTTAAATAATAAAAAGGGTTTTAAATTTATTTCATATATATATATATATATATATATATATGAAATAAATTTCAAACCTTTTCATTACACAGGTCTGCGATGAAAAAAATACAAGAGATCTGACAGCTGAACTTTATGTATTTTTTGGGGCTAATTTTAAAAAAAATAAGAAAAATTTCTATCACGTCACGTTTTTTTGAAAAATTCAATTTTACTTTGATTTTTATGAACATTTACCATAAATTTTTTTATCGGCATTGTATGTCTTCCCTCCCTGCCTGTATATCATTCTACCGTGGTGAAACCTACAGAATACCCCTCTGTGACACCTCCCCTAGCATTACAGACTGTGTAAGACAACTTTATCTTGCGTATTTTGGCATGAAACTCAGAGATTAGGACAAATCGTGGGTTCCTCATAAAGTTTGTGTGCAGTGTCTCAATGATCTACGCTTATGCTCAAAGGAAAGAAGACTGCTGTACGATTTGGAATTCCTTTGATATGGAGGGAGCCGAAAAACCACTCTGATGATTGTTACTTTTGTTCCTGCCATGTCCGTGGTTATAACCGCAAAAATCAAAAGCTAATCTCTTATCCTGATAACATTCCATCGGCCATACGCCCCGTTCCTCATGGAGCTGATGTGCGAGTGTCTTTGCCTCCAAGTGAATTGCCAGTCATCTCTTCAGAGTCTTCAGACTCGGAACATCCAGAAGTACAAAGCTCCGCTACCGAATATAAGCCCTCTGGAGGCGAGGACCTCCAGAGGGGAACTTAGGAGGCCTTTTACCTTTCTCTCAGGTTGAATTTAATGATCTGACTAGAGATTTGGGCCTTTCGAAAGAGGCAGTTGTATTGTTGGGCTCCAGATTGAAAGAAAAAACTTACTGGCCAAAGGAACCTCTTTTTATTGGTACAGGAATCGAGAAAAGGAATTTGTTAAGTACTTTGAGGAAGAGGAGAACCTGGTCTATTGTGCTGATGTTCCCGGATTCACGAGTAAATTTAATATCACATAAGATAAAGATGAATGGAGGCTGTTTATAGATTCATTGAAAAAGAACCTTAAAGCTGTCCTTCTTCATCACGGAAGCCAGTATGCCTCTGTACCAGTTGAAGACTATGTGCATTTAAAAGAACGCTATGAAAACCTGGCTCTCGTCCTCAACAAAATAAAATATGCCCACCACGGTTGGACCATTTGCGGTGATTTGAAAGTTATCTCCATGCTTTTTGGTCAATAAGGCGAATGGCCGAAAAGACAAAATCTTGAACCTGCAAAATTTCTGGGGAATTATAAGGATCCTGATTATAAAGAAATTGTTATGAATATGTTGGACAAATTTAAAACGTTGGGTTGCTCCATGAGTGTCAAAATACATTTCCTTCACTCACATGGGGACTTTTCCCCCGCAAATTTAGGATCAGTCAGCGAAGAACAGGGTGAAAGGTTCCACCATTCACCCTGTTAAGCTAGAAGGACAGGGGAAAGGTGGTGGGTAAATCGTGGGGTAAATCGACAGGGTAAATCGTGGTAAATAAAGGACTTTATAATCAGTTAACTGCAGGATCATGTTTTATCGCCTTTCCTTACTGGTGGAGAACTTTAAATTTATTCGCCGTGCCAGCCACTCGTTTCTGACACCAGCTAGGACTACAGCTTAAAGCAAGATGGCCTGGGACGCTGCGTTGGCTCGTCCCTGATGCTACTTCCTGTTATCCAACATCCAGTGTATGAAAGTATTACTCACACACACACACACACACACACACACACACACACACATATATATATATATATATATATATATATATATATATATATATAATATATATATATATATATATATATATATATATATATATATATATATATATATATACACACACACACCGGGAGGTCATAAAGAAACTTTGCCGATATATGGACCTCTAGCGGCTGTTCCGTTCAACCGATCGAGATGAGATTTCAGATATAGTTATTCAGAGGTATGAGCTCGAGATTCTGTGAATGGCAACCAAGTGGAGCTCACGCTTACGGTTATAGGTATAGAAATTCGAAATTTTCAAATGGCAACACCCATTTTTTCCCATCGCAAAATGATCAGCGTATGCGAAAACCCTAAAAAGCATTGGAACGGTACATGTATCACAAAAAACGGACGCGTTATGCAATGCCAAAAAACAGCTCTGCGAACGGCCTACAAAAATGATCTATGGACCTCTAGCGGCCGTTCCGTTCAACCTATCGAGATGAGATTTCAGATATTGTTATTGAGATGTATGAGCTCGGGATTTTGAGAACGGCAACACATTGACGCACATGGTTACGGTTATAGGTATAGAAACTCGAAATTTTCAAATGGCAACGTCCACTTTTTCCCGTCGCAAAATGCTCATCGCATGCGAAAACCCTAAAAAGCGTTGGAACGGTACGTGTATCACGAAAAAAACGGACGCGTTATGCACGCACAAATGAAAACAGCTCTGCGAAAGGCTAAAAAAACACAATCAAAGAGCTTTTTATCGGTTTTCTATGCTGAATATCTGGCGAACGGCGTTCTGTGATTGGTTTCTAGCCTCTGTCATATGCAAATTTCCTCCTTGTGCCCCGATCGTGTCTTTGTTGGCCGTTCGCAGAGCTGTTTTTGTGCGTGCATAACGCGCCCGTTTTTTGTGATACGCGTACCGTTCCAACGCTTTTTAGGGTTTTCGCATGCGCTGAGCATTTTGCGACGGGAAAAAGTGGGTGTCACCATTTGAAAGTTTCGAGTTTCTATACCTATAACCGTAATCGTGAGCTTCACTTGGTTGCCGTTCACAGAATCCTGTGGTTAATACCTCTGAATAACTATATCTGAAATCTCATCTCGATCGGTTGAACGCAACAGCCGCAAGAGGTCCATATATCGGCAAAGTTTCTTTATGACCACACACACACATATATATATATATATATATACAGTTGGTTCTCTGTTTAACGACTTTCAAGGGACCGTGAAAAATCGTCCTTAAGTAGAGATCGTCCTTAAACAGAATTTGTGAAAAAATAACATTTCCCTTCACACTTTACAGGTTTAGGACTGTCAATATATTTCTTAATATATTGGAGTGTTTAAAAATGTTATTTTTATCTGCCTTCTCAAACTCTTCTGATCGGCCACATTGAATTTTCTGCCGTTTGGATTTGGATCTCAAACCAAATTTTTGTGCTTTTTCAAGAATTTTCTCTTTGCTTGCTAAAATGCCTGTGAGAGTAGACTCGGGTAGCTGAAATTGTCTTGTGAATTGGACTTTTGTTATTCCAACACTTTCTTCCCAGTTTTCAATAATTTTCCCTTTTTCGTGTAGCGTAAAATGCTTTCACTTTGATGCCACTTTCCTCTGCTGACCTCGTGTACGTACTGGAATGAGCTCCTACACCCAACCATGAATTGAGGCAGTGAAAAGCAAAGTGGTGTAAGTAAAAAGCGTTTTACTGCAAAAACTACAAAAATTCCACTATAAATTGAACAAATTATTATTCATAATAGTTATTATAATATTGCAAACAATAATTATTTGCAATTCCACTATAAATTGAACATGGAGATTACATATTTGCCCTCAAATGAAAAAAGTTGAAAATGTGATTTACACCACTTTGCCTTTCACTGCCTCAATTCTCTAAACATGAACACGTGCTTCCCAGAAGGAGTGAGAGATGGGTGCTTTTCGACAGTTCGTAAATCACATGACAACATGGTAGGTACAATAGAGTGATTCCACACCCGCACTAAAAAATTCGATCCACCAGGGAAGAATGTTCGATCTTCTGAGAAACAGTAATCCCCCCCTCCCCCGGTTTTTTCCACTGCAACAAGTCTATGATTGCAACAAACATAAAAGAAATTCCGGGTCTGTTTTTGAAACCAAACTCCCCCACAGAAAGTAACCCTCCAGTAGATAAAATGTTGAAGAAAAAGTTTATCATGTAAGAAAAAATCGTCGTTAAATAGAAACAAAATCGTCTTAAAATAGAATCTTTTTACGTCGGAGGGACCGGGACCGGGAAATATAGTCTTTAAATAGAGATCGTCGTTAAGTAGAGCGTCGTTAAACAGAGAACCAACTGTATATGTTGTTGTTGTTGTTGTTGCTTATGCCCCTTGGCCGACATGTAACATCAGGTCGAGTCCCGAAGGCCATGGGCGATGAAGGTGCGGCTCCGGTTTTTAATAGCACCGCAAGGGCCGGAGTCCAACTTGGCCAAGATATATAAATATAAATAAATAAATAAATAAATAAATATATATATATGTGTGTGTGTGTGTGTGTGTGTGTGTGTGTAAGGCTAAAATATGGGGGGGGGAGCTTTTGTTTAGAAAGAAATAAGAAATTAACAATTTAAATCTGTGAAATTACGAGATATCGGGATAAAAGCATCGCAGAGAAAATATATTACGGAGTGGACTTGATTCACATAGATTGAAGAACCAGGAAGGAAATCTATAAATAGTAACAAAATTAGAAACGCCCCAGGCTCATCGACGGTGCGACGTCACGAAGTTCTTGTGGGCATGCGCGATGGCTTTAGATGGTCAAAGACAATAGCATTTTCGTCAGACGGCGGGAAATTCTTGATAAATGCGGTCACGCATCGCGAGGAAACGTGATGAATTCTGGATTAAATTAACAGACTGAATCGGGTAGGAAATTATTGGGAAAATAAACTATGTTAGACGTATTAATTGTAGTTCTTTGCCACCGGTCTTTAACTCATTGATTGTTATAACTTTAATAATTAAGGAGAGATAGATTTAAGAAGGAATAAGTTTGGATGTAAGACGACATACTGGGAATGGGTGAGTAACAAGCGCGTCATATATATATATATATATATATATATATATATATATATATATATATATATATATATATACATATATATTGTTAAATATATGTATGTTTTCCTTAAAGAAAAAGAAACTGTCACATGCCACACCAGATGGCACTACTTATTCAGAATTTATAAAAAATTTCACTGTTGTTCAATGTCGCGTGTTGTGTCGTGTTTAAGATATTAATGTAAAAGATGCATATTGAAACTTAAACTTAACATTATTTAGCCTCAGCTCTTTATTATCAAAAATATAATTCTCTACAACTCCATTGCTTTGCTGTGACGATAGCGCTGACGTGCTACATAGAATAAGGTAAGCGAACTTTTACCTTACTTTGATTCGCGAGTGATTTATCCAACAAAGATTATGAGACTGAAAAGATCTCACAGCGGCAGTTAAATTGTAGTGTAAAAATAAAAAATGATCACAAAATGGCTCTTAAAGATACCTATCTTGTTGAAAAACTGAACTCAAATAATTATGCAATTTTGGAAAACTGAACTCTAATAATTATCTAATAATTATGCATTTATTAATTATACAGAAACAGAAACGCTCAAAACTCGACGATAAAGCCATCGAAGGTATTTTCTTGGGTTATGATAACAGAAGTAAGGGCTATAGAATTTATACAGGTGATAATAATGTGGTGATAAGCAGAACAGTGAAGATCATTGAAAATTCTCTTCCATGTGCTTGTAAAAAAGGAAAAATACCTTGGAACCAGGAAGAAGAAACAAAACAGCTAGTTGAGTTAGAATTCAAACATGAAGAAGAAGAGCACAGTAAAAATGAAATCGAAAGCGAAAGTAATTCGCAGATACAAACCAATCAACCAAGAAGATCAGAGAGAGAAAGAAAAGGAATACCTCCTGAGAGATTTGCCTTTTATGCAAACCCGAGAAGAATTAACGAACCAAAAGGCTGGAACGATGTCAAGGAGATGAAAAATCCATATGAAAAACAAAAATGGATAGATGCAACAACAGAAGAGATGAAGTCCCTTCGTAAGAATCAAACTTGGGAATTAGTGACACCACCTCCAGGAAAAAAGGTTATTGGATGCAGATGGACATTCAAAGCTAAATATAACTCCAAAGGGCATATCGAACGATATAAAGCAAGATTAGTCGCAAAAGGCTTTTCACAGAAATTTGGATCAGATTATGACTAAACCTTTGCTCCTGTGGTCACATATACGACAGTACGGGCGTTTTTAGCGAATGCTGCATACAAAATCTAAACGTAAAGCATATCGATATAAAAACTGCTTTCCTGCAAGGGAATTTATAAGAACACGTTTACATGCCACAACCAGAAGGTTACATTTAAGCGGGAAAAGAACAGAAAGTCTGCAAATTAAATAAAGCAATCTACGGGTTAAAACAGGCCGCAAGAGCCTGGCATATTCCTTCTTCGGCAGATGAAGATCAGCTGCCAAACAATACCATTCGAATTGGGGAATCATTATCGAAATGTGGTTTCGAACAAAGTAAAACAGACCCATGCTTATTTAAAATGGCAAGATATGGAAACATTATGTACATAATGGTCTATGTAAATGACTTACTCATAGCAGGAAAAACAGGAGATATCAGATAAATTGTTAACAAGCTAGAAAAAGAGTATGAATTGAAGTATCTCGGTGAAGCAACTTATTATTTAGGAATAAATATCGAAAGGTCCGAAGAAGGAAATTTTGCTTTAAGTCAGAAAAATAAGATAGAAGAATTTAATCTGAAAGATGCCAAACCAACCAATACTCCTATGGACCCGAATTATCTTAGACAAGAAGGAGATGAAGATCAGCTGCCAAACAATACCAAGTATAGGCAAGCAGTAGGGGGTTTGTTATACGTTGCCACTGTATCAAGACCCAATATTGCAGCAGGAGTCAACATTTTGAGTAGAAGGAATGAAAGACCTAGAGATTGGGATGCTGTGAAACGAATAATAAGATATCTCAAAACAACTAAAGATTTAAAACTAGTTATTAGCAAGGATAAAGAACTAATCTAAACTGTTTTTTGTGATGTGGATTGGGTTAACGACAAGTTAGACAGAAAGTCAACCTGTGGGAATTTATTTAAACTCGGTGAAAGTCCGATACAATGGCTCTCGAAAAGTCAAAACTGTGTAGCATTCTCGTCCACAGAAGCTGAATATGTTTCAGCAGCTAATGCTGCGCAAGAAGTTATATGGCTGATCAATCTAACCAAAGATCTGGACTTACCATAAGCTTTACCAATAACAATTTTTGAAAATAACCAGTCGTGCATAAAGCTTTCACAATCTGATAAACATCATTCAAGAACAAAGCACATTGATGTAAAATTTCATCATTTAAGACATCTTAAGGAAGCTGGTATTATTGATTTAGAATATTGCCAAAGTAAAGATATGACAGTTGATATCCTGACCAAGCCATTGCCACGTCCTGATTTTGAACGTCACCGAACTACTCTACATTTAGAGACTGTTAATTTTTCAGAAAACAAGTACGGTTGTTAGATATATGTATGTTTTCCTTAAAGAAAGAGAAACTGTCACATGCCACACCAGATGGCACCACTTATTCAGAATTTATAAAAAAATTCACTGTTGTTCAATGTCGCGTGTTGTGTCGTGTTTAAGATAATGTAAAAGATACGTATTAAAACTTAAACTTCATATTATTTAGCCTCAGCTCTTTATTATCAAAAATAAAATTCTCTACAACTCCATTGCTCTGTTGTGACGATAGCGCTGACGTGCTACATAAAATAAGGTAAGCGTACTTTTACCTTACTTTGATTCGCGAGTGATTTATCCAACATATATATATATATATATATATATATATATATATATATATATATTGTAAGAATCCGTTACGACCTTTCCGAAGAAATCACCCAGACAGCCTGACCTCCCACAGCAGGTGACCTGCGAACAGTTCTATAGATCGGCGCCAAGGTGTCTGGAAGCAGAGAATAGTGTTGTTCCTATCTGCCGCCCCTGGGAGGACGTAAACTAATAGCTATTCCGACATGTACAAATGATTTTCTGATCAGCTGATTTATAAGAGCCGACCACATGAATTAGTCGTCAAGCGAATCACAGCCAACGAACACGACATCACAAATCGGGCCAGCCAAGCTAAAAATTTGCAGTCACGTGACCGGAAGCGCGAGTGCCAACGCCGGGAGAAGAAATCCAGTTTTTTTAGCAGACTTGGTCGAGACTCTCATCGAGAGAGCACCTTTCGTCTCAGAGGTCCTTGAGCGACCGACTTCATCCTGAACTTAACTTTTCAGAGCAGCTCGCTCTAAGCTTCTCGTCAGCTAGAATATTTTACCCTGAAGTATTCCTATTCCAGAGCATCCTGCTCTACAGGCTTCTGTTAGCACGTTACTTCATCAAGAAGTTATATTTATATTTCAGAGCAGCCCGCTCTAAGCTTCTCGTCAGCTAGAATACTTCACCCTGAAGTATAGCTATCTCAGAGCATCCTGCTCTACAGGCTTCTGTTAGCACGTTACTTCATCAAGAAGTTATCTTTATAATCCAGAGCAGCCCGCTCTATAAGCTTCTCATTAGCTAGAACTTTCCTTACGAAGTTACTCTATTTTCAGAGTTGTATGCTCTAGAGGCTGTGTACCGACCTTATGGTTCAGTTGTGACTGTACTTGCCGACATCTTCTCATCGAAATTATTTGGCTATTAAGAAGGCCACTTCCCTCTATGTCTAGATGTAGATCAACAAATTTGTAAATAGTTGTAAAAAGTTTCCGACTTAAATTTAATAAAATTGTATTTTAATGTAGTAGACTGACTCTGAACATTTTTAGCTACCCGGAGTCTTAAGTTATCACAATATATATATATATATATATATATATATATATATATATATATATATATATATATATATATATATATGTATATGTATATATATGTATATGTGTATATATATATATATATATATATATATATATATATATATATATATATATATATATATATATATATATATGTATATGTATATATATGTATATGTATATGTATATATATATATATATATATATATATATATATATATATATATATATATATATATATGTATATGTATATATATGTATATATATATATATATATATATATATATATATATATATATATATATATATATATATATATATATATATATATATATATATATATATATATACATGCACACACACATAAAATATAAGAACTCGCACATTATTTGCATACCTTTTGGTATGCAAATAACCTTATACCATATGAAATTAAGAGAAAAGAACAAGTGTTGTTTGCGTCACTTAGTTTTCGCTTTAATACGCAGCTACAGTCAGGCATCCCGTTAAACAGGTATTAAATCGAGTATGAGAGGGAAAAAAATTCGTAGTTCAATGATTGCTCTTTCAACCTCGCATTTTTAGAAACAGTACAAAATTGGATTGAAACAGAAATACCTTCCTTATAGTAACTTTTTCCGCTTACCGACAAATTGTTTTTTCCTCTTTCTCATTCCAAAGCAGTCCATTCATGACACAGTTTCGGATTAGGAATAGGCATTCAGGATGCAGGCGATAAATAATAAGCGATCATTGTTATAAGGAGAGCGGTGGAATGCGGGTCTATTGCTTTGTTTCCTTCATTTATTTTCGTTTGAAATTGAGCAAAACTTTTTTTTAAAACAAATGCTGTTAATTTTAGATGTCCCTATTTTAGTATTGCCTCTGTTTAACAAAATGAAGTATTAGCTTTCGTTGAAAATGGAATGATGGTGAAGAAAATTGAACAGTTTGTAGATACTCTTGTTACCAGGGGGAAAAAAAAGGATTAAAAGAAAAATAAATATCCGAGTTTTACTCTTAGGCGAGAAATTAGAATCTTCGTCGTATATCCTTTCACTGAACTTTCAGATCAGGTTTTGCAGACGTGGTAGGTACCCTTCGGCGAATAGCATGTAATTTGCAATTCATGTCATGTGAAAGAAAACTTCACAAATATGCGCTGATGCGTATTTCGAAAGTTTACTCGTATGGCATAAAGGGTATGGCTTATTTATACGCAAATGCGAAGTACGGGAACTTAACGGCAGCCACAGGAATAAAATAACAGAGAACACAACATAAAACTATCGTGGTGGCAAGGCTGCATCAATTATAAGATCGTAGAAAAATGATTTTTTTTCTCTTCTTTCTCTTGGAGAACTGAGCTTAAACTGATATTAACCAGATCTATGTACGCATTAAAAAATTATAATAAAAGCATGTAAATATTTTATTATAATTTTATATCATATTGAACCTTTTTTATTTCATGAAGGAAGTTTATAGCAATATTGCAACTAGCATGACAAAATTTTGATTACATAATATTAGAATATAATATCTGTAAAAAAAGATAACATGATTTTGAAACGTAGCTTTTAGTTTAGTTTGGCAAGTTTGGTAAGAAAACATTTTCCTTTTTTACTAAGGTCATAAAATGCTTAAGTGTTACTATTCGAGACTGTGTTAGAAAATTAAAAAGGTGAAAGTGGAACACGGAAAGAGATAGGTAGGCTATTTTTGAAAATTCCTGTTCCACAGGTTCAAGGACGTGGTCCTCCTAAAAAAAGAGAAGTCCCATTTTGCGCTCTAATTTCTGATACTTAAATCTAGGACAACTACCACGAGGTATAAAAACAAGAGGCCATAATAAACCGGTTTCATTGTATTTGTTCTCAACTTTAAAAAAACTAAGACAGTTCCATTATGCGTCAATTCTATCATTTTCATAGACAAATTCCTGACGCATTGAGTTGTTTTACGGGAATATTTGTCACGAGGATGAAAACTTAAATAATTGGTCTCGCAAACTGTCGGTATTGATACCTATTACTCTTGCAGGTATATAAAAAGAGAATACTTACAACGGGAAAGACAATATAAAGAATTATACATTATCAAGGCCTAATTTACGGCAGTGCTTTCTACTTACTTGAGTCAGGGTACTATAAATTTTTATAGAACGGAAACTAAACATTTCCAGAAAAGTTAAAAAAAAAATTTCAGGTAGTCTCTTCTAACGAAACTAACGCGGGTTATTAATGTAGGATTACTTATCGTTGCTTACCTAATACAAACAAAAGAGCTCTTTTGTATGTATGTATGTATGAAGCGATAGACTGGGTTTGGCACGCTGCCAAAATTATAACTCGCGAGGACGGATGGACGGACGGTTTTAGCGTCTGAAATTTTGCTTTCGAAGGACAGTTATGGAGGAACGTAATCCTACGTAAAAAAACTTGATGGTGCACACTCCGTATAGATTTAGATTAGTTTTCATTTTATATTTTTTGCCACTAAATCTAAGGCTATTTCTCACAAAATCATTTTTTACTCACATCGATTTGTTAATATTCTAAAGCAAGTTTGCAAAGCATTAATTTTATTGTACTTTCTGCGTAAAATAGTTATACAAGCTATTAAACAAGTATTAACTGTGTCCTATGCAGAGTGTGTAAATAACATTCTATCAAAAACTAAGGTTTATTCCAGGGCATGCTGGACTCTTTCACTGTCGGTCCCCAGGGCCCGAAAATTTCTTTTTGTCAATGCGTCCGGCACTTATTTTATGACGGCAGGTACTTCTTCTTCTGGCATTGTCCCATGAAGTCCGCGAAGTTTTGCTGGCTACTTTATTATGGGACTACCATTTAGGTGAACCAGTACTGCTCCCTATGTGTGGGACGGCACGGAAACGAGGAAACCTTATTCGGGATTTGAACCCCAAGCCCACTGCGGGGCAACTCAGGACGCTAACCATTATACAGGGTCATCGAAAAAGGTTGGACACATTTATATAATCATATTTAATGAAATAATTACAATACAAACAATTCTTTCGTTGTGTAATGTACAGAATTTTACCATAATAAGTTTCAATATGAGCACCGTTGGTTGCTCTACACATATCAAGTCGATAATCAATCTCTAACCAGGTGTTACGGAGCATGTCTGACGTCACTGTGGCAATTGCATCGACAATTCTCTCCGATAAATGTGTCGAGTCCCGCATCTTTACGCTGTAAACAATGTTCTTGACGTAACCCCAGATTTATACTCCACTAACCACAACACACATTGAGCTTTCTCCTGAACGGTCGACAGTGCACTGACGGAAAGCCGAACGAAGACCTCTTCCACCTTGCATCGCTTATGAGAAACGTTACATGTCACGGTTGCGTACCAATTGCATTTAGAAATCTTAGACACTTGCCAAGTTGTTTGAAAAGAATATTATTGCGTTTGCTCAATTTCTTTTAGAATTATGAGTTTTCGAAATATGTCCACCCTTTTTCGATGACCCTATAGTATGTGGGCGGCCCACGGCCCGCAAAGTTGCAAATCGCTTTCTGTTCCTTATTTCACCAAAGATTTCCTAAACAACTATTCTGGTTATGTAACGAAGAGGATATTTTTCTTCATACGAAAATTTAAATTTATTTTCTCAACAATAGCTCAGAGCAGGGCTCCCGGACCTGGGTTTTTCAATGACCATACGAGTTTATGTTTTTTTTTTCTTTTCAAAAATATCTTAGAATCTGGATTCTTCCCTTGTAAAGTTAAAAATATAGCAAAAAAATTAATATTATTTCTCACTGTAAGCATAATTTAATCATGAAAATTAATGAATGTAAAATGATAATACAAGCGGAGATCATTTCGATTGAATCGTGATATATCTCCCTCTTACGAAACCATCCCAGAATTTTGATCAAAGATGGATCCAAATAAGAAATTTTATCAGACTTTATGACCCATTTAGCAATTTTACCTCACTCTTCTGATTGTGTTGAGAGAGTTTTTTTCATAAGTTAATAGAATTAAAACACACGTATTCCCTTGAAACTGAAACTATAAACGGTCGTATGATAACAGAATAAATAAATAGATATCAAAATTGTCGTACCTGGATACCTAAAACAGAACTGATAAAAACCATAATAGAAGGAGCATGTCATAAACGATAAGAAGCAAGCATACAAACAAAACAAAAAGATCTTCAGAAAATTAATTTGGAAAAGAATGATAAAATGGATTAAGTTTCACAATTAAATAAAATAATTTTAATTTGACTTCAAGTAATTTCAGAAAATGTGGTATGCATTATCTGATTTTTTAAATTTTAACATTTTTAATAAAATAAATAACAAAACCTGTTTTTTTTTTCAGGATGCAATCTGGGATTATTTAATTTTTCTCGCTGGCAGCCCCTGGCTCAGAGGAAGAAATTTGTGCGTGTAATGCAGTGTTGCCAACTTGGGGGTTCCCCCCCTAAATTTGGGGGTAAGTTAGATGAAAAGGGGTGTTTTTAGGAGCCACATTTTTTTAGGGGAATTTTGTGTGTGTGTGTGTGTGGGACATTTTTTAATATTTTGTACAATCGAGACGCGCTTTTTTTTTTATTAGATTATAAGTTTCATACATAATATGCAAATATAAATGAACCTCCATTCATTATATAACTGTGTATTTTCTATTTATTTCAATTTATCTCTCAAACAGGATGTCTATTTGGAACCAGAACTTCTTTTAGGAAGGTCTAGGGTGATTGATCTCAAGTTGGTGTTAGGGTAAGGTGACCAGATTTTAACATTGGTAAAGCGGGACACCATTGACCGGCGGGGGTGTTCTTGATTAAAAATTTGGTCTATATGGAGAAACAAAAATTTTCATAGAACGCAAAAATAGTATTGTAATATATAATTTTAAATTTCAACATAGAACAATTTACAAATATAATAAATAAAAAAAAATTATGTATAGTATTATTTTATTCTTTGGCATATTTCTCATTTGCGTGAATTTTTTTTAGTAGATTGCTGTCGTTGTTTAAAAGGCCATAACATTTTTCACAAGAATTTGTTAAATTATATTTCACACATAAAATGGCTTTCACACTTAAGTCTCAACACTTAATTGTGATTTTTCTGATGTCCACACTTTATTTACCGTAGAAAAAGCGCGTTCAGTCGTAGCATTAGTTCCCGGTAAAGACAGCGCTTATTCCACAATTTTTAGTGCATTATTGTATGGAACATGGATTGTTTCAAAATTCGAATACTAACAACTGATCAATGCGAACTTTGATAATCAGTTCTCAACAATAATTTGTTATTATTAAAGTTTAACATTATAAAATTGGCAAAAATAATATAAAACTCATATTCTGGCTAAATAGCCACATGGCCGCCGAAAACCGTATATTCCCTTCCCGTTCACTAGCTTATCGTGCATTCTTTCCAAAAATCGGGACTTTTTTAAAACGTCACGGGACGCGGGACAAATAGTTCAAAAGCGGGACGTCTGGTCACCTTATGTTAAGGGGAAACAGGGGGATTTCGAGATGCAGTGGCGTAGCAAAGGGGGGGGGGGGGCAAGGGGGTCTATCATGCCCCGGGCGCCAATGTAAGATTTATATATTATATTACTATATGTTTTCGAGGTGGATGCCAATATAAGGTCTATTATATTACTATATGTTTTTCAGGGGAGGGGCCCCAATATAAGGTCTATATATTATCTTACTATATGTTTTTCGGGGAGGGCGCCAATATAAGGTATATATATTATATTACTATATTATTTTGTGGGGGGCGCCAATATAAGGTCTATATATTATATTACTATATGTTTTTAGGGGAGGGCACCAACATAAGGTCTATATATTATGTTACTATATGCTTTTCGGGGGGGGGGGGAGTGCCAATATAAGGTCTATATATTATGTTATTTTATGTTTATCGGGGGCGCCAATATAGGGTCTATATATTATATTACTATATATTTTTCAGGGGGGGGGGCGCCACAAAGGTATCGTGCCCCGGGCCAACACCTCCTATATCGGATTTTCTATATCGTGCCCGGGCGCCAGTTATGCTCGCTACGTCACTGTCGAGATGGCTCTAGGGGGAGGCGCTTCGTGGAGGTTGGCAACACTGGTGTAATGAAAACCTTTTCCTCTTATACAGCAAACAGAATTTTCTCCATTCATCTGTTTTCCCTTAAGCTTAATTTTTTTTTTAAATTTACATTACTTACAGTAGTTTTCTCATTAATAGCAATGTAATCCATACCCGCACAACGGTATGGATTAAATGTGCACAAACACCATTGAATCAACTTTTTAGTACTGATAATCCTTATCACAGTTCGTAAATATTATTTACAATATCCACTCCTTTCATTCAGCAAATATTCCGTTTCAAAATGAGGCATCGTTACTGTTTAGCAATCAGACATGGACAGTAAGTTTAATGGGTCAAAATCTTTTTTTAATTTATTTCACAATTCTAAGTGCTTGGTGAAACGATTTGTCAGCAAGTAGCGATATTCTCAACAGATGAGATGCTCTTCATTAATGCTTACGTATACACATACGTTACTGCTTACGTAATCAGCAAATTTGCGGTCTGCAGATAGCAGAGAGACGCAAACACGCAAAATTCAAATATTTATCTAACGTAAAAATTATCTCAGCTCAAATGACTTCTGGCGTGTCCGGGTTTAGGGCGTTATCTTCATCCGAGAGAAGAAGAAAAAAAAAATCATCATTTCGCCGGTGTTCTGTAAAAAGGACGAATATGTATGTAAATCCCTATAGGTATTCGCCCTTTTTACAGAACACCAACATTTCACTCCCTACGAACATGCTGCCAAATAATTTATTAATGACTTGCATCTTTAGAATGTTACTAACTCTTTTTTTTTTTTTTGGAAGAATAACGAAAGTAACGTATTTTGAAGCATTACTTATAATTTAAGACCACTCAGAAAAATAAACGATTTCCTTACTCTTACAACAGGAATTTATAAATAATGAATTCTTAACTAATATCGCATACGGAACCGATTACTTACCTAGGATTTTCTATCTCATGTACGACATTCATAGCGCCAAGAAGGAGAGACTTTTTTTTTATAACATAGCTTCCAAAGAAGCATATTTAAAAGTCTATACACGTTTTTAAGAGTTCTTTTCTAGTTTTCTACTATCAAACAAAGAGCTTCGAAACGTGTTGCATGTTTCAGCTTCATTTGCTATGGGTTAGAAATGAAATCATGAGATTTATATTTATTCGAAGATGGCCACGTCTAAATAATTATTCAATAGGTAGCAATTTTCTACCCCATATACAAATTGTGTATAACAGCTGGTACTCACAAAATTGATTGTGAAGGACAATCAGCTAATGTCCCAAAGGCTTAAAAAATTAACACCTATTAACTAATTATTCCTAACTAGTTGTTACCTGTCATAATTGAAGCTGATGACCTTAGACCCATAGACAATGTGAATTGCATGATATTCATTGCAGGAACATGGTAATGATTTATATTTTTGCATATCCGTTAAATGGAAAGAGAAAACTGATGTGGAATGACAAACTTATGCAAACCTACTAAAATATGTTGAATTTTAAAAGGAGTAAGTTTTATGACCACTCGTAATAAAATCTGAAGAGTTTAAAAATAGGGATATTACTAAAATGGTCCAATTTATTCATTTCACCAGATAAAAGTATTTTTAACCTACAAATAGTCACTATACCCAAAATTTTACTTACAAGAAACTAATTTTCTTCACAAAAATTAAAACAGAATTTCAGTTAAAAGTAGATTTGAACAATACTTGAAAAATACAGTGCAGTTTTTTCCTATATGATTATACAGAATTAGTCCCATAACTGATGGCTCTTTTATCCATTAATGTACAATGTTAGGTTTGGAAATATATGAGGTATCAATTTCAGCACATAACAGCTGAGAAAATATGCATTTTGTTTTATAGTCATTTTCGGCAATTATCCTAATGTTGATTTGAGAAAGATTATAACTGAAAAAGATATGAATTGTCAAGAAATAAAACAAATCATGTTTAATTACTGAAACATAAAAAAATCTTTTATTCAAGAAGAAAGATGATACTTTGTACAGTGAAAGGATTCAATAAAAACTATTTCACAGTAAAGTTGGTTAGCATGCTTTTATCAGATACACTGTACCCATAGCATACATATATACAGATACAATATCCTAATTTGTATAATAAATACAAGAAACAATTCATAATCGCTTCAGTACATCAAATTAACAAATTTTTAAAGCTTTTGAAAGGCATGGTTTCATAATTACAATCCTGAGCAAACATTAACATGCTGTCCAGCAGACTAAACTATGTAAAATAAATAATGTATAGTTTAAAACATCAGCTGTCACATGAATTTGTTCAGAATTTTGACTTTTCCACAATTTTAATAAGGCAATATGTTTCAGTATCAATTATTTGCCACACATAATTTTAAACATATCGAGGAGATACTAATAGTATTAGATCGATAATTTTGGGATACGTTTAGTTTCAAGTATGATTTGGGAGATATATACGAAACATTTGTAGAAAGATCAGTGGTCCATTTGCCATGGAATATAAACTTGGCCAACTTTCAGTGGTTCATCCAAACCTGATGCTCTGTATTAGTTGGAATACCGCTGTAAAAGAAATAAAACTTTGGTTAGAACAAGCTTGTAATAGATCAAAACTAATATATAAATATGAATAAAGTCAAAGGAAGTTCACAAAGAAAAATTTGAGTTTATAATACAGACATCATGTACAAATCTTCATTTGAGTCATACTTTGAATATGCAGGACACAGGTATAAATTTGGGTCTATTTGCTCATTGGTTCACATGGACTAAGTTCTCCATGTACTATTAGTCTAAACTACTAACAGAATTAATTGATCATAATATTTATAAAAGACATTTTTACAGGATGTTTCAGCCATATCATGCTTTAAAAAACATAACCAATGATTTTAATATCAATGTTAAGATTAAAGAGATGCCCAAATATATCAGAGTGGATTTAGGTTTTAATTATTGTAACAAAGGGATATACTGTCAAAGTGGGGATATAATATATATATATATATATATATATATATATATAAAGCATGTGTGAGTGAGACGGAGACTAAAGGGATGTATAATCAAATGGTAACAAAATATAAATGCTCAATTGCAAAAGCTTCAGGATTTGAGTATTATTCACAAAGAAATTAAAAGAATGAATTAAAATTTTATTTTCCCCCAAATATTAAAGACTTTTTTTCAAGCTAATGGGACATTTTGTAGGTTGAGTGAAACGAATGAGGCCAGGGCAAGCTTTTAAATTTTCAGCCCAGATCTGCACAGACTAAAAATGATAGGTCTAACTATGACCAAAGCAATATGTTGGCTACCTGACATCAGTTAAGTTTTCAAGCAAATTCCTGGAAAATTTCCAAATTGTTAGAATTTTTAAGTTAAGATTATGCATAATACAAGTTTATTATCAGAAATCTTATAATAATAATACAATCATTTTGTACATTAAAAATATTTTTATACCTTGTTTCATATTTAATTTTAACATTTAATTGCTCTGTTGATTCTGAGTTTATATTTTCAGCTATATTTATAAGTTTTTTCAGTTTATATTTATAAAGTTTTATCACAGGAAATGAGGATGCTTTTATTTTTTCTATGAGAATGTAAATCTCTGTAATCATACTCAAGTAAAGTACAACACATAAGAATGCTTTCAAAAGGAAAAATATAGCATAACACTAGTCAAACTAAAATTTTTTTGCTGAACTAAACTAATTTATAAGGATATATAACTATGAAATTTAAACATGCTACATATTAAACCATATGAGTAACAAATCAGTAATAAACCAGCGATATCAAAGAATATTCAACAGCTAATGTTAATTTTAATAACTACTAGTCAAAGCCACCCACATATTTTCCTTAGATAACATGAAAACTAAAAATATCTAACACGAACTTAATGTTAATTAACTCCAAAAAGTAAAATTTTTCTGTAGATTATAATCATAAATTTAATCTGGCTATTTGTTTAGAAACAAAATGCTTAACACCTGGTGTACGCTTATAGCTTTTAGTTATTTTATTAGTTCATACATACAAATAATTATTCTGAGACCAGCCTATTTGGAAGAATGAAATGTACAAAATCATAATTCTTTCCCAAAGAAGAGTTTACCCATTAATATCACGAAGTATATAACTGGAATCACACACAAGTTCTGCAAATTTTTTTTGAAGAAATTTGATGCAAAAATAAAATTTTTTGATTATAGAGTAAAAACTATTATTAACTCATATCTTATAACAAAATGTCATACATAAATAAATAAAAATAAATAAAGAGCATCCCATTTCGGTGCCACAGATATCAGATTTTTAATTTAAACTATTTTCATACATATGTGTACGAAAATTACAGATAAACTCATTTTAATTAAAAAAATGTCTAATTTTGCATCATTAAATTCAGTAGTTTTAATCGAATAAAAAAATATAAAAAGTAAATTGGCATACAGAACAGCAAAACAATATTTTCTCAATAGCATATGGTTTCATTTTAAATGTCCAAGCACAATTAATTTTGAATTACTACAAAGGTCTTAGAATATTAGCCAGATATGTTTAAAGTAATAACAAAACAAATAATAATGACAAGGAAACCAGCACTCATTTTAGACATAACATTTTTTCTCTTTTAAAGTATATTTCATACACTTTAGTAAATCTTAAGCTTTTTGGATATTTAACAATTGATTTGCTATTTCAAATTTTTTTTTCTTCCAGGTTTATAAAATTTCTCTTCTTGAATGTACTATTTTTTCTCTAGCAGATTCACTGAAAACCATAACAATAAATATATAAATAAATATATATAATATAAAAGAAAAAAAATTACCAGAGCCACACACAACAAAGATAAACAAGCCTAAAAGCCAGGGTCCTACGGCATACTTCTCTTCTTGAGCTTTCTATGAGAGAAAAAATACAGCTCAAAAATTTGTTGCTGCACAAGACTTTTTTTGGGACGCATTAATGCAAATCTACTTACATATTACAGAAAATACTAATAAAAGAGAATATAATGTACAAAATAAAGAAAAAAATATAACTTGTCTCTTCTAAAAAACTGCAAAAATCAATTGGATAAAGATTAAACGCTGAAAAAAAAAGGAAGTTTGACAGCTAACTAACTCACACAAAAAAGTATTATCATAAACTTGCATATTACTCAGTTAAGAAAGATAAAATTAAATCAATGACTTGATATACACAGAAAAAATATATAGGCAAAATATATAAATATTTATACAATAAATTAGACAAAAGATTAAACTGTGAAATTACTCTAATAAGCAGATTTAATTTATTGAACCCTTCTAACTAATTCATATTGGCTGCATTAATTTCTTTCACAAGAATATTAGATGTCTTTGGTAACACTGTAAAATAAGTTTATACTTAAAAAAACAAATTTTTTAGGCAAATAATTCTTTACTTATAATTATATATTTGTTAATAAGAGCAATTTTACTCAATAAATATTAAAAGTCTAATTAAAAGTACCTTGAAGCTTGATTGGCCATAAAAATATTTTGAATTTAACTTTTTTAAAAATCCTTTTCAGGGGAATTGTCAATTACTTTCCACACAGAAAGCCAGTTACTTCATATTCTGATTTTTCTGACATATTCAAAATCTTGACATACACTTTAATATACTTAAAACATAACTTTTTTTATCACTAGTGCAGATATAGCCTCATTTCACAATTAGTTTTGTCAGCAGTTACAATGCCTCCAAAAAACATATGTGAAATAGAATATTGTGGTGCGGGTCTCTTTTAACTAATAATTATGAGAATATTTAATTTCAGTATGGAATTAGTACAAAAATGCATACATATATCTGTGATCAGAACGAAAATACTTTAAAAAAAATGAGGGACTTTCTCAAAATAATCGCAACACAAAACGAATTTATTTGATTGAAAACTAAATTTAAATACATTTAAAGAAAATTATTTGGTACATGGTTCGACAAAGCAATATGTTCACATGTCAAGTACACGGGGCTTCATTTAAAATGAAGAGTAATGAAATTTGAATTATTACGATGATCATAGAATACACGCCAGAATGGAATGTAATATCAACAGAACCAAGAATAATAAGATAAATGACACGGAGACCAGCACTGATTATTAAGTAAATACGAAACATCTGTCAACAAGTCCGTATGCTATGGATTAACTTTTCTTCACAATTTATATCACTTGAATAACAGGTAATTACGATTTAATAACGAAAGAAAATTGAGGCTCGCATGGTGAATGAATGAAAAATCAGCGTACATGATATGGTTTTTGCGATTTTACAGAAAACATACTATACCATCTATGCTTGTAGAAGTTTCTTAGATATACTTACTGTAGTTTTCGGCACATTGCCACGTTGGGTTACATTTTTGCTGGCTTTTTCATTGGCAATTTTCATACGTTGACTTTTAACCATTTTGAATGTTATGAAAATCAAAAATTTTTTAGAAAAATATCTATCGACCAAAACACACTACTTCAACCGAACACGTATACAGGAGAAACTGCTTTCGCGTGACGTGTTTCAGGATAGTCTAGTTTTTCAGATCGTTTCGGTTGCAGTTAAATAGTCTTATCGTGAAATTAACTGACTGATTTCTGTGTTTACCTGTACAGCTGATCAAAGGTACTCAGTCTTTCGCAGGTTCCACCGATCCAGATGTATTTTCAGTTTTTCACTATCCTTTTCGAGTAAAAAGATATAAAAGAATGTCCATTAGCTTCAAATTCTGTAGACAATCAGGGAATATGTAGAATATTAAACTGATCCAGGAATCGTTCAATAGTAGATTTTTCTCAACATAAATGTCCTAATTTCTCTTTCCTTACTAATCTAAGGACATTTTTAATTGGCTAACAACTGTTGGCTCAAGCTGGTTTTATCTTCATTTGTCCGTTATGTGGTCTAAGTAGCATTTATAGAAAGACAAAGAATCCTCGCATCTGCTTCAGTTGAATTCTTGTGTCTGTCGTTAGTGAATTTTAGTTTTGGGATCTCGATCATATATTTTGAGTATTATGTGTACCTCAACACCCCCACATGCACACACACTGATATGAACAACAGAATTAGCATTACACTTTGATCACTGGTAAAAGTTATTAATTAAAGATGAGACATCTAAGATTTTGGGGGATAGTGATTTTGCTGTTTACGAGACAAGATGTAGTACATCAAAATTCGTCAGAAATCGTGTGTTAAGAGTTTGCGAATCTAGTGGAGCAGTTTAATGATATGTGCCAAACACGATCAAAACATTTGCCATTCTTGAAGACAAAATTATTTTAATCCGCCACAAATTCTTAGGACTGGCGAATATTATATAGTTTTCCATAGAAAATAACAAAAAAATGTGAAGAAAGCTGAAAAACATTTCTAGAAGTGATTAAACTCCTCTCAAAAACATAAAATTCATACAACAAAGACGAGGAATGACCAACTGAGAGATTAAGTTAGGACTCACATTCACAATTCAGGTGTGAGGAATGTTTTTTGATTCTGGGCGGAAGACAGGAAAGCTAATAAATATAGCAATTGTTCATAGCTCTCACGAAGAAATAAAAAGATTGCGCAGACAAAAAGTATAAATTTCGGATCCCTGATAGCTCAAAAAGAACTTATCAGTGATTAATCTCATTTTGTTCTTAAACATTACACAGCAAGAGCTTTCAGACGAAGTATTTATGAAATTATTGTAAAGCGATGCAAATCAAATAACCGTGCACATATAGATGTGTGATAATAATCACATAAAGAATGAACTGAAGTTGGAATTTCGGATGAAGGAAGGACAGAGGAAGAAGCGTTGATGCATAATAATTCACACACATAAGTAGACTCGTAGGAAAGAGACTAGCTGCGTACTCAATTAAAAAACTTATTGGAGATGCAGTCGTGAATGATTAAAGATTGAAGGAAAAGCATAGTCTTGGAGCCAGAGAACAGACAGACAAATTACACAGTCTTAGGGCCTGTTCACATAGGAGTCCGTTAAGGAAAAGATGACGTTGAGACGAAAATAAACCAATTATATGCCTCCAAACGATTAGCAATGAAATTTTTAACGCCTATGATTAGTTTATTTTCGTCTCAACGTCATCTTTTCCTTGACGCAACGCAACGGACTCCTATGTGAACAGGCCCTTAATCCATTGAACTGACTTTATTCTTCAGGAAGCATTGTGAAGGCATTAACTGTAGTGGCCATCAGACTTTGCCGGTGCTTTGAAAGGAAGATGCGCAATTACATGAGACGTAATTTTGCCAGCAGCTGCTTACAAGTCAGAGTTAGAAGAGAAGAGGCTGACCTCTCATAGCGGCCCAAAATTTCAAAAGCTCGGGAAGGTCTTCAGTTCAGACTATATAATATTAATATTTTCTCATTTTGCCACCTGGATTAGAATTCTTTAACTGGCCAGATTTAGTCGCGTGGTTTCGAACGTCCTGTTTTTCCCAGGGATAAATTGATGCTGAAATATTGTCCAGCTTAGGTCACGCGTGTGTCCCGCGTTATATTAGTAAGTAGGAATTTATAAACAGGCCTTATTTACTACATAAAAACTTTATGAGGCCTTCGGGTTAGGACCAAATAGGGTGATGTTATTGAATTTAGATATTTCGAATACCTGCGTAATGATCGGCACGTGTATTAAGCGAAAATATAAACTATCAGTTATGTTATTCATAGATCGCATTTTTAGAAGAGGGGTTGTGCTTTATTAAAAAGAGAATTTATTATATGCTTTAAATACAATTTAAGAGGACACGTTTTTTCGTTACACATACACACACACACATATATATATATAAAGAAGCATTTTTCCCTAATCAGAGTCCCAGAGAGTTTAGTTACTACAGACGCCATGACGATTTCACCAAAATTCTTTGTAATCTTAAAATGGAGAGTACTTCCATTCCGTATAGTTTGAAGGTTGTAAAAGGCATTTGAACATGCACTTCAAGACATGTCAAGGAGGTCTCTCAAAAAAACAAAATCAAGGAGTTATTGGTATGGAAACTTTCCTAATCAAAATGCTATAAAAATTTTGAATCTATTCTGACGAAACGGTTGACATTCCCCCCCCCCCTCCAGAAAAAAATAATAACAGTTTAATCGAAAAAAAATAAGCATTTGTTGATAAATATTATAAAAATATAGTACCCGGACGTTTGAGTAAATAACATTTTCTTTGTCAGGTAAAGTGAAATCCAAAATGTGAACAGGATGCCACTTCAGTTAAAAGAATGCATTTCTTTACAATAGCAGGTAATATACGTGTATATAAACTTACAGATTTAAAATAATTGAAAATTAAAAGTTTTCATTTTGTTGCAACATTTTTAGAATTCTGAATAAAAATATTCTGCTTGCTTCGAAGAATCCAATCCTTTCTCTTATAGGAAGCCCATGCTTGCCTTTTATTATATTTGTCTGGGCCCACGGCAGTGCAGTGTTTTGCGCGTTGGAATTTGGCACTGAAGGTTCGAATCGCGACAGTCAATCGAAGGCCCCAATGAGTGCCTTCTTGCCGGGTATGAGCACTTTAAATCCGAAGACCAGAAAGTCTCTCCATGTGGTATGTGGGTGGGAGGAGAGTTCGAGTCCCCAAAAGACCGCTACTGGGGGGGGGGGGTCGGTCAGAACTTAGGTGGCACCAGGGTGTGTAGTTGGTTCACTTATACGGTGCCTCAAATACAAGTTGCCAACAAATCTCGTAATACAGTCATACCTCGGTACTCGTCTGCTTCGATACTTGTCACATTTCGGCGCGAAAAAATGCTTCCGTACTCGTCACATATGTTGAAATGTGTTCTAAATGGGTTAAATTACAAAATTTTGATTATGAGGTCAGAGAGGGTGGGAGAGGGTACGATCCTCCCTGATGCCGCCCCTGGGGATGCTCGGTCAGAATTGAGGTGGCACCTGGCTAAATCGAACTCCGACCCTTGTGGTGGCATTACAAACCGGTGCCGCCACCCCTGAGCCCTCTAGCTTATATGGACTTGGTCTGGAATGAATTCCGGCCACGGGGCATTAGAAACAACAACAACAAAATTTTGTTCAAAATTATTACCCTTTCAAAGGTCTAGCAAGCCGATATATGGATTTGTTTAATGGTAAAAACAATGTCTCACTTTGTAGTGAAACTCTCTGAAACTCAGTCTACAACAGAGATGGGGGATGTTAAGAGACAGAAATGAGGAAGAATCTCTGAGCAAGAGCCTAATGTTTCATTGGATTGACACTCCCCTTCTAAGCTCTCCTCCTCTACTTCACCAATATTCCATTAGCCCAGTGGTTCCTAATCTTCTGCTGATAAGGGACCATAAAAAAAAAAAAATTCGCCGGGATCCTCTCCCAACCAACCCTTTTAGAGGCAATAATTACAAGATAAAAAGAACTTGTTATACACCATGCTTTTAAATTTTCTGTTGAATCATATAAACCTGACAATTCTATGTATTAATAAATACTTTTTAAAATTTTTTTGATGAATTATCCCATCAACTTGAAAGAAAGTAAAGTCAATTGGAAGTTAACTTGCGTTTAACTTTTCGTTCCCGTCCCGGCAGATAGATGGTTGCACCAGTCTACAAAACGAAATTAACTGAAAATAACTGAAAATTAATTTAATTCTGCTTAAAGATGGCTAAAAGTATTAAAAAAATGCATTGTCATCGTGTTCTGAGCTATTCTAAAAGTTTCAAATGTCTAGCTGGTCGGGAATTTAGTTAAAAATCGATTGTAAGATTTGTAAGGGACAAACACACAAACAAACAGGAGAGCAAGTTAATAAAAACATGGTAAAAAAGGGATGGTGGTTGTACCACTGGACTTTGACGTGAAACGCAGCACTCTCAAATACGCAATAGACAGTTGGACGTAACCTCTCATGCTTCCACTGTAATAAATTCCTATAGGACTGAAACTAACTTTTGCACTGGATACTTAGGTTTGTGCATTGACGTAATTTTATTTCATCTACTATAACTTCACTAGTATGGTATCATTAGTATTGCTGGTGAGGTTTCTCCAACAACAAAAGAAGACTTTTAATACAAGGAAGGGAAAAGGTCATATATGTTCAGAGATTCCGTAAATTTCAAAAAGTGCTATTAATAAGAGTACTCTGATACGTTGTAGCCTCTTAGAGGAAGTCCATGTATGAAAAGGGAGCAAACTGCATGGACTCGTTTTCTAAAATCCCCCTTTTTTTTTTAACGAGTTCCTCGCGTTGCTTTATGTTTGACATACTTTAAGAGTCAATCATTATTTCTACTTCGTTCTTCAAGTAATGAGCGTTTTCAAAAGGGATCTACATATGATCGAGATCGCTCAATATTGTTTATAATACGAATTTATATTAGGATTTTGTTATAGATTATAATCTTAAAATTATTTTCAGCGTTGTCATTTGTCATAGTCAGACAAGAAATGACTACGCTGAGAACTTTCAGTTTTCAATTAGTCTTCAAAATAATTGAAAAAAACCCCAACAGGACCAATACAGCAACTAATTTGATTTTATAGAGTCTGTTAGTAAAAAAAAAAAAAATGAAGCACACTGAAAGACAGATAAATGAATAGTGCCTTTTTTTTTATCTGGAATTTCGAATTCACTGGGTTATGAGGGAATAGGTCGGTCACTTTCGCCTTATCCCTCATAACCCAGATATTCAAATGTTTTCCCAAAAGATTTCTTTGAATGTTAGTTTGTTATTACGGCATCTGAAACAAAATTGCGACCCTCCATATTTGAAAACGATTACAAGAATGCCCAAGCGTTTGTATATACGCATACAGTCGAACCTCCATATATCGAACTTCCCCATATCGAAATTTTCTTTATATAAAAAAAATCTCTATATGTCGAAATTTTTTTTCATGACATATTGAGAGATTTTATTCCACTTTAGAATAAAATCTCCCAATTTTTGGCGTTTGAAACAATATTCTGTAGACTTCAATTTTCGGAAAATGTCCCTGATGAAGTTTTAGTGGACTGAATAAATGCGAGCATTTCTTTGATGAACTTTCCGCAAAACTGGCTGTTCAGCAAAGTATTTGTAGTTTTTTTTAAAGAATGTAACTGTGATCACTGTAACCCCTGTCTGGATGATTGTTTTTTTAAAGGTATATAGTACTCAATCTTTCATATTAATTCATTTTTTAGTTATTAACTTTCATTTAATGTGATTCGCATATAAATTAGAAATGGAGTTTCGTATACGAAAATTAGCTTTAATTTTAATGTTTTGGGAGAATTATGATAAAACTAAGATCAATTCTATATATCGAAATTTCTATACATCGAATTTTTTTCCGGCATTTTGCTACTTCGATATATGGAGGTTCGACTATATATATATATATATATATATATATATATAAGTCCCATTCTATGCTGTACTGATACTTAAGAAGAGAGGAAACATTTTTTACCTTATATTTCTGACTGGCTGGTTGTCTACCATGTGAATGAATAAGTATACTCTTGAATGTTGTAAAAATAAATGAATAAATAAATAAATATCAAGACTATTTTAGATTTTTATCGGTTTGTGCGTCACACTTACGTGATATGCTCTTCTCATTACGCGCATTGAGTTACGAGTGTATTATTACGGTTAAAAATTTATTTTCAGAAATATTTATTGCGATTTGTTGCTACATACATTTAACTAGCTTCAATTACTTTCTACGAGCTTCTTATATCTAGAACATTTCTGAAATTATGAAAAGCATAAAAATACAGGCAGCATGGATCAACTTTTCAGGTCGGAAAAAATTAATAGTATACAAGCACATATTCGATCCATGATTGCCTAAACATAAGTTAAACCTTTAAAAGTATCTTGCAGCAGTTTTAGTGTTACTTGATTGCACGATTTTTAGTACGGAAAGCACAGTCCTGTTGACTGTAAGTGAGCTAAATGATTCATTTGCAGTGCAATGTTATTAAATATGAACGTAAAATATTGGTCTGTAAAAAAGGAAAGGCAGTTTCTGGATAGTGAATTTACCTGTTTTGAGTATCCCATAGTTGTATCTTATACATGCTTTCGTACACTTCTAGTTATACTTTCATTTTTGTAATATACCTAAAACAGCATGCATGCTGATTTAGGATACTATACACACACACACAAACAAACAATCACACAAAAACACACAACATACGTGGGGACGCAGTGACCCAGTTGGCAAGAGCAGAGGGTTAGTGATCTGAAAGTCACTGGTTCGATGCTAGTCTCTGACAAATCCACTGCCATGTACACTAATGGCGGCTGGTGCACGTAAAATCTATCGTGGCTGCAATGTCCTCCAAATTCTCAAAATTACCTCTGGAGGTGCGGTGTCAAGTGTCCTGGTCTCGTTACTTGACTCGGTTCAAAATTACGAGACTGGTCCTTTGGCCAAGTCGGATTCCGACCCTTGTGTTACCAGTCAAAACAAGAGCCGCACCTTCATCGCCCATAGCCATATATATATATATATATAGTATCAGCGCATACATACTGTTTTAGGTACATTGCAAAAATGGAAGCATAACTAGAAGGCTACAAAAACATCATTAAGTTACAAATATGGGATACCCCAAAACAGGTAAATTCGGAACCCTGAAACAACATTTCATTTTTACAGCGTGCATAGAAATGAAAGTATATTTTTCTTTTGTTTACAAGCAGTTTCATGCTACCGTGTTAAAGAATTTGAGTGTAAGGAGATAGGCGGAATGGAATGCAATCACAAACGGTCTGTTAACTTTGCTATTTAAAAATTCTATTTAAGCAAAATTTGGAAATTTTGTCCATATAATGGGGTATTTGAAAATCACTAAAACCTAGCGGATGGATGCATAATTTCTCCGTCGTGTTGCTAGTTTAGACTTATCTGCCTTCATTACCTCTACGTTGCTGAACCCGTACTTGTACATTTTACGTGTTTATGCGATTTCCCTACGAAGAAATGCGCAGTATTGTTGGCTTTCTACACAATCTCTGTAGAAGACGAGACTGGAGAGTATGGGAATGAAGCAGCTGTTCAGACAGTTGATATCGAAATTGGAATCACCTGTGTTGATGCAGCTCGGTGTTTTTTTTCTCTTAACAGTTTCCGATCTCCATATCACAGCAAACAGCATTCTAACTACGCAGAAGAATACTGATAATACACCCTTGTCAAAAATGTAGTTTCTTACTATTAGAAGAAAAACAAACACGTCAAGAAGAAACTGCAAAATTTGATCAATTTTATTTAAATAAAAAAGAAATATTTTTCCGATTTACTCTTTCATAATTGACTGTAATGGAGAAGCTATACAATTTTCGAAACTTTCTATAACTTTTTTTAAAAATACCTATTTGAACTGCCGTTGGTCTGTCTGTAAGCATTGTAACTCTCAAACAAAATGAGATACACTTGCTTAATTTGGTGTATCTTCATGTAAATGGATAGAAAATTTGTTGATAACCCCCAAATCACCAGTTTGGTCATATGGAGAACAGAAAAAATTAAGGTAATGGAATAATTAAGAGGAAATAGGCTTGCCATCTAAATTTTTAAATAAATTGACATACTCATCTGAAAGAAGAATCTGAAAACCTCGTATTATTAATCGGATGTGTTTAGAATATGCCCTGTTAAAAAACAAGTGAGCAATAAATTTACTTCCATGTAACTGCAAATTCTAAAAATTTCCAAACATGTACCTTATTATTACTATTTCGTGTTACAGGTAGCTTATTATTACAATTTCATGTCGTATTTCGCGACAAAAAATTTGTCGCCATCTTAATTTTAATGCTTTGGGCCTTATAAATAAAGTAATAGAATAAGGTCTTATTTGCATTGCTTCCCGAGCGGAACGTAACGCCAGCGATAAAAAAAATCGACCAATCACAAAACTCAACTCATTGACCTCGTGGTATGTCAAACCAATCGCAGGTCATATCAACAATCTCGTTACTAACGGAGGAACGTTACCCTACTCTCCAGTATCAGTTTGACCAAGGCCTTATTCCTTTATTTATTTTTTAAATATTATTGTGTTTTGCTGGTACGGCGAGCAGTTTTGTTAAGGTTCATTTCTAATTTAACTTCTTCTTTATAAGATCAATTTTTTTACTATCTTAAAACTATTTTGATTACACTATACATAAATTTAAGTTGAAATTTGATTTTGTACAATTTGTATAAAAATACCAACTTTTGATCCCACAGGCCACTGATTGGAAGCTGGTCTGAAAACATTAACGAAAACATTATTGAGCAACACATTTCTTAAGGTCAAGGTAGTAGGGTTTACGGAGTTCCTAGCAATGCAGTGCTTTCACCCCCGAACGGATAATGAATTAATAAACTTATTGTAATTTTTCGAAGTAAACGAGTTGCCAAACATGATTTTAGAAAAATCGAACGGCTGCCGCCTGGATCCGTGATCGGTCCAAGCTTTGGCTTGCGAAGAAAATTCCGTTTCCCCATAGAGAAAGTGTAAACCGATAACTGTGTGCTAAAGAGCAGATACATTGAGGACGACTTTTGCTAAAATGAAACGGAATGACCGCTTTCAATCACGAGATTGAGTATTGGACTACTGGTTCCATTAATTGGCAGGTTAGGGAACAAAAGTTGGTTTCCCAAACGGGAGGTTTTTGCAGTATCAAAGCAATTATGTATGTTAAGATAAAAGAAGGAATTAAAGGATTTAAACGATGTGGAGTCTAGCTTCGTAAGGAGAAGGGTCGACCAACGCGTGACCAATTTCATGGGTCTTTGTAGTATGACGTGAAAGGGAAATTAAAATTTCGATTAAGAAGCTGAAGAAACAAAAGAACACAATTCTTAGGTGCGCAACCCTGTTGCAAAATCGAAAGTGGTTCAGTGGTAAATTCAAAGAATAATCAAATAATCAGAAGCACGGATAAACATTACAATCAATTTTAATAACACACAAAATAAATGGCGAACATAAGGGTTAAAAACCCTATCAAGGATATGAGCATCAAGTTCGTTCTAAATAGGACCTATTGTCCTGTATCAAAGTCTTATGCTCTCTAGTTCGACCATAGGACCATAGGAATAGTGGCCTAACTGCAATTCCTGGACCCCGCCCTCTAGTCTAGTTCGAATCATAGTCTAAACCTAATATATTTAAAGGTAGAGAGGATACGGGATTATCTCAGTCAAGCAGCGCCACCAAACGTCGTGTATAATCATTTAAGCACAGTAGTGCTACCTAACTGAAACTTTCTCAGCAACCCTTTGCCTGTATCAATGGCGCACCCAGAATTTTTTCTTGGGGGGGAGGAGGGGCCGAAATGAACGGATAAAAATATTTATAATGCAAAATCAATATTCATAATGTAATTTCTATTTCTTTGTGGGAGGGGGGAGGCAGGGTCCCTTGCCCCCCCCCCCCGGGTGCGCCACTGGCCTGTATCGTAAGGGATAAGTACAGATAAGGGGGGTGGTTATATGACACTCAAAACTCAGGAAATATCAGAATGCCGTGTTGGCCCGAGAGATTGAGGGAAACACATTATTTTAGCGAAACAAAAATAAACGCGTGCTTAATTACTAAAGAGTACAATAGTAATTAAGAGCACGTTCTAAACATAACACATTCAAAGTTAATATTTTGATTTCTAATGCATGGGACACTTACAAGACAATAAATAAAAGTGGATCGATGACACCCACGCTCTCTTCCGTCTTTGTACCTTGGCGGCCATGCTTAGCGCCAATTCATCAATTTAGGTTAACGTTATTTTTGTCCTTTGATCCTGTCGCTTGTTCGCAAATCAAACAACTAATCCAATAGTGATAGCATTTCAGTGGCAAGTCTTGTACATTTCAAAGCTTTTGTTAAAGGATATATATCAGGGAGTAGCCAAGATAAATAGAGTTAAGAGCTGTTTGGGAATGTCTACATAATTAGAAGAGCCAAAAACAGAAAAAAGGCTATATTGGATACGAAAGAAATTTTAAGCGTTGCTTTTTTTGATGTATTTATTAGATATATGATTTCTCATTTTGTTAGGATAACTAATATTTCTGACTTCTTAAATAGTTTTAATAATTATTTTCCTTTTAATTGTTTTGTCGCATTATTCAAATCTTGCATGTATTGAATTGTTGCAACAGTTTAGTTAAATGTGGATTTGTCAGCATTGAGCTTTGTTTGTTTAATCATCAACCAAAAAGGCAGAATACTGTAAGTTGTATCAAAAATTGAGGTTATTCATGCCACTAATTTTGATTCGGGGTATTTTGGTCTTGTCACAAGTTACCAATTGACACAGGTTGCCCTTGATTTTCCACAAAAAAGTGTAAAAAGCAACAGTATCGCCCCCCCCCCCGTAACAGATAGATATTCAGTAAACTTTTTTTCTCACTGTGGCTAAAAACTATGGTATCATGGCAGAAAACATGATCACTACGTTGAAAAAAAAAAGAAATTCGTGTCTAAGTTGTATATGGGCACGTTAAATCTGTATACTGGAAAGTCCTTCTATGAGGTCAGAGAGGGTGGGGGCAGGTATGAACCCACCATATATCGCCTCAGTGGGTGCGTGGTCTTAATTGCGGTGGTAGTCTAGTCCAGAGCCGGTCCTATAGGTAAGCGTCGAATGGAAAAAGGTGTCAAAATGATACAGAGTAAAAGCAGGAACTTTTTAACGAAACATAAACAACGTAAACATATTAATAGTTTAATCTTATATAGGAAGAAATTCACAAAGACGTACAAATATAATCGAATATTTAGACTACTTTGTTACAAACTTCTGAATCTGCGATCACGAGAATTAAATTTTGAATGCCTATTTCCAAACGTTATTGTATCTCTAAGAATTTTACTCGCACTACCTGTCATTGTAGTAGCATCTGAGCACAGTTTTTCTGAACTGAAAAGTTTCGAGAACCATCTATGAACAACAATAACTCAAGAGTGATGGAATGATTTAGCAATAATTTCTACAGAAAAGACAATTTGCTGCAATAAAGGCTCGATGAATCACTAAGAAAATCATTTTCATTACATAACAAATTATATTCAAATTTATTTACTTTTTTTAAGGTTCTGTCATTTTTAAAAGTTTAGTTTAAAAAATAAATACATATTTATACAAAAATGTCCATTATTCTATTCAGTAGACTATTTCTGTAATAGAGATACATTCATTACTTAAGTGTCTCTCCAATAATTTGAAAAGGCGCCGTTTTTAAAACTTACCTCAGCTGCTACCGTGAATCAGCCCGGCTCTGGTCTATTCATCTTCAGGGAGGAGGACTTAATTGCTATGTTGGGCCCTGTCTGGTGCATTCAACATCTACATATCTATATATTTAAGTTGCTAAGCCGACTTTTTGGGCAGTCCGTGAGAGAAAACTATTGCATCAATTTACTTCATTTTGGTCTTAAACGAAAGATTGTAATCTGTAGATTTGGTTTTTGTAATCACAATTTCTATTAATCAGCGATAATTTGCAATTAAAAAATTGCTTTCTGCGCATGCTCAGTGGCATGTTTAAATCTGGTTTTAGAAACTCACTGTTTCTGCGCATGCTCAGTGACATGTTTTAATTGTAAACACGTTTATTCCGAGGAGTCTCTCTCCATCTCTCTCTGCCATTTTTATTTTTATGATACTTATGTTTGTGAAATATAAGATTAAACATGATGCGAAATATAAGATGGAAATTGTTTATTTCGTCCTGTTTAATTAGCAATAATTTACAATTAAAAAAATTTCTGTCTGCGCATGCTCAGTGACATTTTTAAATCTGGCTCTAGATACTCACTAAGCACGAGGCCGCTTAAACACATTAATTCTACGCATTATTATGATTTTCAACATTTTGCAATGTTGTGTTGAGTATAATTTGTGCATAAGTACATTTATTTACTATCTAGCCGTCATGTTTTGACGCGGACCAACTAGTTTATATTTAAGTTGCTAAGCCGGTTCTTTGGGCGGTCTGCGAGAGAAAACTATTGCATCAATTTGTTTCATTTTGGTCTTAAACGAAAGAACCCCACCTTACTGCTAAAGATAATTGAAATTAAATGAACCAAATGACATAATTCATGGCACTCGTGTAATCTGTGGCGAAGCACGTGTATGAAATATACGAAAGCAGTTATTAAACATGCATCAACATTTTGAGCAGCAGCATGTCTAAAAAAGTATGTGGAAAAACACATGGAAAAGTTAAAAAAAATCGGCAGCTGAAGAACAATATTTCGCTACAGATAATTTTAGATCTAATTAAAAATTTCATATTAAAGACAAATAGAAATACACTCTTAGACCAAAAAAAAAAAAAAAAGCGACGCGCCAAGAAGGGGTAATGCAAATTGGACACAAATTGATATGCATACAGGTTTCGACTGAAAATGCAAATATTTAAAGTTTGGCAATCGGGATTTTAAAGTAATGGCAATCGGGAACCGTAGAACCAGTTTTCCTTGTGAATTCTGACTGTTTTGCCGCAATCTTTAATATTACATCTGCAGCTACTGGTCGATTAAAATAGGCACGCATGTTGTGAAAGTTCGGGCATACACGCTGGCTGGGCAAAATTCCACGGATCTAGAAAAAATACACTGCATCTTCTTCCTTTTGGCTTATATTACACTATCAAAGTTCTTTGACAACGATATTTTTAAAAAGTTATTTGCATCTTTTATAAAAGTTATACATAAACGAAATGCTATGACCTCAAAATACCCCTATTACACTATCAAAGTTCTTTGACAAAGATCTTTTAGAAAAGTTATTTCTATCTAAGGGGGCTAAATCCCTTAAAATTAGAGCTCTTAAAAAAGATTTATTGGAGTGTACCTAGGGCTTAAGGGGAACCACCATGCAAAATTTCAGCTTTCTAGGCCTTATGGTTCCAGAGATACAATGGGTTTTTTTAGAGGGGGGGGGTTAAGCCCCTTTTAACCCCCTTAAAATTTATAACTTTCAAAAAGATTTTTTAGTGGGCACCTAGGGCTTAAGGGGAACCACTATACGAAATTTCAGCTTCCTAGGTCCTATGGTTTCAGAGATACAATGGGTTTTTTTTTTAGAGTGGGAGGGGGTTAATCCCCTTTTAACCCCCTAAAATTTATACTTTTTAAAAATATTTCTTAGTGGGAATGTAGAGCTTAGGAGTAACCACGATGCAAAATTTCAGCATCCTAAGACTTTTTCTTCGAAAGATTTGCGTATTTTTTAACATACCCATTTTGAATATTTTGCGTGTATTTCTGCTTTGTCATTAGTGCGCAATTTTTAATTAGAGCTAAAATTATTTCGAATCGAAATCTTGTTCTTTATATCCCGCGTTTTCCACACATTTGTATTTTTTTAACCATGCTATTGCTCGAAGTGTTGTTTATAACATCCGGGCACCGAAATCTTTTATAAAACTTTGACGAAGAGCCCAACTTTTATAAAAGTTATCTTTTATCGAAGTTGAGGTATTACACTGTCATATCTCTCGTCAAACTTCTTTTATAAAAGATCTGTCAAATAAATTTCATAACCTAAAAAAATAAAGAAAATCTTCAAAACGAAACTTAGAACGGAAAGCTCAGATAGCGCAAAGCAGGGGTCCCCAACCCTATGCCCGCGGGCACCATGGCGCCCGCCGATCGTTTTACGCGTGCCTACCGCTGGGCGACCACGATAAAAATATTTCAGTTTTCAATAAAATGCTATGTAAAAGTTTTTAATGATTAACCACACAAAAGTAAAAACGGCGTTTTTTATAAAGAATGTTTGTACTTTGTATATTTTGTATGCATTATTTAGTAATCATTTATTTTACACAAGAATATTAACAATAATTTTTTTATGTTTAATTATATTTTTGGAATTATATATTTTTTTTATTATGTGTATGTATTATTAACTATGTCCAACTATAAATTCCCCTTGAAAAAATAAATGGTGCCCGCCGTCCGGCCGGTATTCTAGAATGTGCTCTTAGGTACAAAAAGGTTGGGGACCCTTGGCGCAAAGCAATGAATGGCGAAAACAATATCAACAGGGATGGGGCGCATAATTGGCGCTTTATTGCCGTTTTTTCGCCAAACCGCAAAGTTTCAGCTATAATACGTAAGTACCAAAATGGTAAATACCACAATTTGAATTCGGCATTAAATATTGTTGGATTTGTAGAAGGCAAATCACGGGTACAAAACTGACACAACTCACGAAAAACTTCCATCGGATTTACCGCTAGAGCATCTTGTTCATTCTTTTTTGGAAAGTGGAAAAAAAAATGAATTTCAAAATCTATCCGTTCTGAGTGAAACTTTCATGAAATTGAGTTAATATTTGCTTTATAAGTGAGATGAAATACTCATCAGCAGAATCGATTGGAACATTCATAAGTAGTATAGAAATACGAGACACGACATAGCATAAATGTAAAAAAATAATTTTAAATAGAAAAAGATTTTTGAAAATTTTTCTACTGTTTTTTTTCCCTTTATCTTTAGGGTTGACTCTTTCCCCCTGAACCCTTCTGGGTGCGCCACTGGAAAGGGGGTAAACTTCCTCGAGCTTTCAAAATGAGCAGCCGAAGCAAGACACTCGATGAACTGTTTGCCCTGAAGAGTTTGATTTGTTGTGAAATAAAGTAACAAGTAAAACACTTTTCTAAGTAGACACTGTCAGTTCCTTTGTTTATGAATGTTCTAAACCAGGGGTTCTCAACCTTTTTCCTACATCGACCCCTTTTAAAAGAATGATTTTCTTCGTCGACCCCCTCACATTTTTCTTTATAATATACAGCATACAACATAATTATAATACTAATAATTGCACTTAAAACACTTAAAAATAACAGTTTGACAAAGAATATGAACAAAAAATTAGAAAAAAATGGTTCGTTAGGTTTATCTTTTATTATTTCTGCACTATTTTCATTTTTAATTTCACAAGTATAAACTAGATTTCAGAAACAGACTGTAATTGCACAAACATCACCATAAGGAAAAACGAAACTGCTTCTCATCGGGAGAACACATGTGCTGTTTAAGGTCCAGTGGATTTCTCCAGTTCTGCCTAGTATTGGTACACAAATAAAAGCCGATGGCGGCATTCGAGGTATATACAAAAGTGCCATGACATTCGACTTCAGATGCATGGATCATTCCGCCTTATGCATATCTGTATTTATACATATTACAACGGATATTGTTATCTAATAATTACATTCCTAAAAAATTCAATTCAATTCAATTTTAAAACAGAATTTTTTTTATCATGGACCCCCAATAGACCCCTGGTATACTATAGACCCTTTTTAAACTTCCATCGACCCCTGAAGGATCCACCTGGACTCCGTTGGCAATCCCTGTTCTAAACGGACAACTTAATGAGGCATCTTAAGAAATGCGTAAACAAAAATCCATCAGATATAGTGTGACGACACATGAAGTGAACTCAGCTGTCGCAGGAACGAATACGAAAAACAAAATGAGAAACGAGGGAAAGCAAATAGCGTAGGAGAGTTCTGCTATCTATGATCTATAGATCGAGGTTATTCAAAAAACTTTGAATACTTTTAATAAAATATCAAAAATATGAAACGATAATGAAATTCTGAATGAAAGGATTGCTTCAAAAATAAATAAATAAATAATGAATGAATGAATATACTAATAGTCTAGATCAGTAATTCTCAACCACTGTGCCGCGGCACTTTAGTGTTCCGCGAGATTCTTGATATGTACCGCCAGTGCGAATACTCATACATAAGCGACGGCAGACAAGTAGTTCAATCAGTTCTACCTTTCTACCGGGGACTAGCTGAACCAATGCGCGTGACTATTACAGTTCTGGACTGGTAACTGGTAACTCTGGACTATTGCAGTTCTGGTCTGGTAACTGGTTACTCTGGACCAGAGGTTCCTAACCTTTTTCCTACATCGCTCCCTTTTGAAAGAATGATTTTCTTCATCGACCCCCTGACATTTTTCTCTATAATATACAGCATACAACATAATTACTTTACTATTAGCTTTATACATTTGTCCATAAAAACGGTTCTATTTGTAGTATCGACTTCATTTAAAAAAAATGATTTCTTTCATTCCATTCTTTGAAATTAAATCACAATTTAAAAACTGAGTTTTTTGAAGGTTTTAAAGTGATCTCCCCCCTTAAGGTCCAGTGGATTTCCCCTGTTCTGTCTAGTGTTGGTACACAAATAAAAGCCGGCGGCGGCATTCGACATATATACAAAAGCATCATGACATTCCACTTTAGATGCGTGCATCAATCCGCCCTATACAAATCTGTATTATACATATTAAAACGGATATTATTAACTATGTAAACCGGATCGTCGATGACCCGATGTATAAGTAACTCGTAGTATTAATGTAGAAACGGATAAATGGCTCTATTTACATCTCGTTTAATATAAGCTATATACAGTAATAATAATATACATGAGTTTGTTCCGTAGAACTCTTGTAACATCGATTAGGGAGAGCGGGGTTCATAAAATTCAGTTCAATCGAGACCTCACGTCTCCTAGATTTCCCGCGCTTTCTCAATACGTCAACGCCTCATCAAAGTCCAGTCTGAATGCTCTCCGCATCGTGCTGTCTCGTTCTTTTTCTTTCTTCCTGGAAAATTCTCGTACGTTCGACCGCACCACGTGTAGTATTCTTCACGTCTCCCGAGAGTCACCTCTTTCATCCTTTGTCGGCATAGCCTTTTCCTGCGGTTAAGTATTCACCGTATTTTGTCGGCAGCGGCAGCTCGGCTCTCCCATTCTTACCTCATCTCCCTTCCTGCGTTAATAGTCTTTTGCTTAACCATTCTAAATGATGTGTCACTTAGCAATGGTCATTTTAAAAAGTCCCACTGAGGTGCTAATGATCCTGTCGATCATACTTAAGCCCGCCACATCTGTACTGGATTTTCTAAAATTAGGAATGAGTCTGTTTCGCACTATGTGAGAGTCTCACAATCTAATAATTACATTCCTAAAAAATTAAATTACATTTTAAAACATAAAAATTTATCATCGACCACCAAAGACCTCTGGAATACTATAGACTCTTTTTTAAACTTCCATCGACCCCCAAGGGGTCCACTTGGACCCCGCTGGGAATCCCTGCTCTGGACTATTACAGTTCTGGACTTTTAAATCTGGATCACGATATGAGAGGAGCATTATCACTTTTACGTCCAAATATAAATAAAGTTATGAAAAAACAACAATCTCAAATTTCGTATGAAATGTAATTTGTAGTGAAATAAACATATTGTTTACTTTGTAATGCAATTTCATTTTATAGTTCAATGAAAATTATTTCGTATGCTATTTTTACAAAATACACTAGTTATCAAAAATTAAAGAAAAATCACAAAAAGAGGGGTAACACATTCAAAACTAGGCCAATCTGTTTAAAATTTGAATACAGTGGAATCTCGATCGATCGTTCCCCGAATCATCGTTTACCCGTATGTGTCGTTTATTTCACCCAGTCCCGACGATCATATTGCTTTGTTATGTTCTCGCATCTATCATTTTACCGCATTTATCGTTCAGTACAGTCGGTCCCTTGAAAAACGATAGATCGAGATTCCACTGTATATTGTTAAGTAAAAGGTGCTGGACAATACTACATTACGCAAAATAGTGGCGCTGCAAGCGGAATACGTCATTTACGAGGAGCATAAAAGTGTATGTTTAAGAGGAAGGCGGCAATTGTCGCTGCGAGGCTGAGATTAGACATCTGGCATAGCCAAATTGTAACAATGACCTCCAGGCATCGTTTGACCGAAGAACTGCGATGGCGAGCTATTGGGAGAGTAGAGGGAGGACAAAGTCAGATAGGAGTGGCCAGATGGCTAAATGCGAGTCCGTCTGTGGTTCATAGACTTTGGCAACAATTTCAAACCACGGATTCGGCATCCAGGAGGTTCAACCAAGGACGGCCATAAGCTACGACGAGTGCCGATGACCAATATTTGTTATTATGCACACGAAGGAAAAGAACCGCAACTCCGTCTGCAAGCTCCGTCTGCAGATCCTCCGTCGCTGCAAGCTCTGGAAGGTTGGTATCAACGTCAACCATGCGTAGAAGGCTTCACGAAGGTGGTCTTTTTGCGAGGCGACCAGCCATTTGCGCCCCGCTCACGTCACGCCATAGGCGGGAATGTTTGCAATGGGCACGTCAACATGTCCACTGGACGCGTGATCAATGGAGGGGCTGTTCTCTTTATGGATCAGTCCAGGTTTAGCCTCGAAAGCGATAGTGGGCGTATTTTGATTTCGAGAGAACCTGGAACTCGCTTTCATCCATCACACATCCGTGAAAGAGATGCATACGGATCAGGCAGTGTCTGTGTTTGGGGTGGTATCTCTTTGGGTGGACGCACAGACCTCCATGTCGTTTCCGTGGAAATGTGAATACTCACACCTATAGAGATGACATCCTTGATGCTTATGTGCACCCTTATGCCTGGGCAATAGGTGATGCTTTCATGCTACAGGACGATAACGCGAGATCACACAGGTCTCGCATCGTGGATGCTTATCTTGAGCAGGAAACAATTCAGTGCATGGAGTGGCCAGCTCAATCAACGGACCTGAATCCTATCGAGCATGTTTGGGACGCTTTAGGACGAAGTATAGCTGCTCTCAATCCTCCTCCTAGGACCCTAGCCACGCTTTCAACTTCTTTGCAAGAGCAATGACTCTCACTTCCTACCGAACTCTTAGACCGCATAATTGACAGCATCACACATCGCTGTATGTGCTGTATTGCTTCTCGAGGTGATCATACGCCATATTAAAGGTACTTTTCCTATACCAAAGTGACACATCCGATTTGTTCATTGTATACATATGCTAATTTCTATAACATCATAATCGTCTGGCAAACTTTTTATGCTATTTTATATCTACCTATGTGCTGTATAATGTGTATAAGTTTCATTAAATTCTACGCGTACTTTTTGAATAATCACTATTTTTGTGACTTTTCTTTATTTTTTGATAACCAGTGTATATTATAGGTACACCAATCAATTATCCAAGTACAGTTCTTTTAAATTTATCTTATTGTTAGTGTGCCTCCAAACTCTTAAACTATTAGAAGTGTACCGTGACGAAAAAGGGGTTGAGGTTGGTTGTTTGGTTGTTTGGGGTTTAATGGCGCAAGGTCCAGAGAGGACATGCTGCACCAAACACATGGTAAAACCCGAAAAATATTAATTAAGTAAGCATTTCAAGACCATAACCCTGTGTAAACATGATAAAAATATTATTTATAAAAAGAAATGAAGTATAAAGATGACAAACTATAATATGTAAGGTAAGCCAATGTCAAAGAAAAAAAAAATAAAAAGTGATGCACAAACTTGAAGAAATTCATATAAAAGGTAATAAAAAAGTGAAAAATTCAAAGAAAATTAAAAACACGACACAAACGATGAAATACAAAGGCAATGACATGCAACGGTGATTAGAACGATGATATAAAAAAGTGATAAAAAGGTTTAATGGAATGAAACGGTGATATATAAATACGATTCGTTAGATTTTTCTGACGAAAAGTCTGGAAAGGACAAGGCTCGCCAAATACTCGTCAAGAGTACAATAAATGCGCAGTAAATAAGACGTATATATATCAAACAGGTGTTGTAAACGGTATGATAAGAACAAGTTAACAGCAGTGAAATGTAGAAGTGAAAAAACCAGTTAAAAAATATAGCTGGTTATAAAAAAAAACTGTCATATAAAATAGTTAGCAAGAATAGTAATACAAATAGGCATATAAAATTATGGAATGACAGTCAAATAAATAATACAGTGTAAAAAAAGAAAGAGCATTATATACAAGAGATAAGAGTAAAGCTGAAAAAGGCAAAAAAAAAAAAAAAACCGAAGAAAAGGAAAATGAGGAGTTAAGACTCCTCAAAAATTACATCATTGTCCGATTCCTCGGACACGTACAAATTTAATTCGTTGTCCTCCGAGGCGAGCCTACGGAAGGACTGGAGATTTTTCAAAACATGTTTAGGATTTTTCAGTTTCCTAGATAGGCCAACGCACTCAGGGCCGCCGTCAACTGAGCCAGGGCCCGGGGCAAAATAATACAGCGGGCCCCCCTCTCCACTCAATATTTGAACATTGTATACATTTTTTTAGTCAACTCTTATTTTACCGGGCCCCCTGCCAGCCCGGGCCCCTGGGAATTTGCCCCCTTTGTCCCCCTGTCGCCGGCCCTGAACGCACTTTCTAGGAATAGCTCGTTTTTTTCTATTTAGGTTAAGAGGAATAGGTGAATTTAGGTCGACGTCGTATGAACAGTATTGTTTGGGTTGAGTAACAGTTTTGTGAGCAATAGGTGGCGAGATAGGTTCAGATGGAGTAGAATAAGTGACTTGTTTCTTTTCTATGGGCTGGGACTTAAGAGATTTTGGTGACTTTATTATTTATAGATGAGGTTGAGGCGCAAACTGTTCTAACGAAAATATTTTCTGTTTGTGTACTCACACTTTTGAAAGATTTTTTTAAAACTGCGGAGTAGGACACACCTACTTTAGGTGTGCGCGTTTCGATTTCACGTCGAGCCTCGGCATAGGAAATTTTATTTGTAATTTATAAATTCTGTACCTCCTTTTCCATAACCCACTTTGGGCAGGAATGTATTTTGTAATTTGTAGTTAAATAAACGTTTTGTTTACTTTGTAATGCAATTTCCTTTTATATTTCAATGAAAATTATTTCGAATGCTATTTTTCCCAAATATATTATAGGTACATCAAGCAATTATCCGAGTAAAATTCTTTTAACTCTATCTAATTGTTAGTGTGCCGTCAAATTTTTAAACTATTACAAGTGTACCGTGACGAAAAAGGGGTTGAGAATCATTGGTCTAGGCACACGATTCATACGAGTACCTTAAGAAATGCTTAAACAAAAATCTATTGCATATGGCGAAACGACACTTAAGAAAATGTTAGAGTGGTGGCTCTTCCTCAGTATCTAAATATAAAACAGTTCCATGACTTACTGACTGACAGATAACGCACAGACCAAACCGCTGGACCTAAAGGGCTGAAATTTTCCATGGAGATTCTTCTTATAGTGTAGGGGTGCACTAAGAGAGATTTTTGGAAAATTCTTCTTAGATTTTTTAAAATTAAATTTTCAAGCTGTTTTTGTAACATTCTTCAAAGTTTGCATTTAAAATAATAATTTGAGAGTTATAAAATTTATATCAAGAAAAAGACCATAAAAATTCCTTTAAAATGAATTCATTTTCGAATCTTTATCTCTATTTTCTGATTTTTGATGAATTTTTTAAACATTAATTTTTAGAATTTAATTTACTAAATGCTGATCATGTGGTTTCTTTTCTTTTTGTGATACCTTAAATTAATTTTGCGTCACGTGCATAACACCGAAATAAATAGATAAAAAAATACAGTAAAAGATAAAATTTAACCACTAGACTAATTGAGATGGAAGTTATTTAAGAATTTATTTCAAATTAGTCTGTTTTACGGATATGAAACATACAAATTAATTGCATATACTGACCGTTGTATTTAATTTGAATATTTTCTTCTACATTATTTTGTCTATAAAAATATCCGTTACGATTTTTTTTATAAATATATATATATTTTTTGGCCTTAATTGCATACATTGACCATTGTATTCAATTTGAATGTACTCCGTATAGCGAAGCACGGGTATTCAGCTAGTTTTCTATATACAGAGCTGAAAAACTGTTTTCGGCAGGAACGGAGCGAATGCTATAACCATAATTTCAGGGCTTGCACCCTCTTAGTTTTAAAGTAGGTAGAAATTCCGCTCTACGCTCCTCTAGAGCAGTGAAGCGCAAACTTTTTCAGATCGCGACTCACTGTCTCTCAATAAAAAATCCCGCAAGCCCAATGAAAATTTTTGTTAGTAGCAATTTTTTGTTTTTGAAAATTAGGAAAATGCTAACAAAAAAAAAATGGGAAAAAGAAGTTAGCAAATCTTGACAAACTATTTATTATCTTTTGCTGACTATTATAAGAACGTTTGACACCTTATTTAACAATAACATATTCTATATATCTTTTAATTATATAAAATATATCCATACTAGCTGAAAACCCGCACTTCGCTACGGAGTACATTCAAATTAAATACAATGGTCAATGTATGAAATTAATGCCAAAAAATATGTATAAATATATTTATAATAAATACAACGATCAATGTATAAAATTGATGTAAAAAAACGATAAAATATATTTATAAAAAAATCGTAAAGGATATTTTTATAGACAAAATAATGTAGAAGAAATTATTCATATTAAATCTAATAGGACATACTAAAGAATATAGTACAGTTAATATAACATATTTTTTACTGTATTTTAATATTTTTTTGGATAATGTCCAATCGTCTGCCGTATGAGCAAGTAAAAAAATTATATTTTTTGTCCATTTAGTTATCATGCACATGACGATAAATTTATTTAAAGTACCAGAAAAAGAAATGACGTGATCAGCATTTAATAAATTAAATTCTAAAAATTAATGTTCGAAAATCCACTAAAAATCAGGAAATGAAGGTAAAGATTCGAAAAAGATTTCATTTTAAAGGAATTTTTATGATCTTTCTCGTGATGCAAATTTTATAACCCTCAAATTATTATTTTAAATGCAAACTTAAAAAAAGTTACTAAAAAAGCTTAAAAATTTAATTTAAAAAAATATAAGAAGAATTTTTCAAAAATCTTTCTTAGTGCACCTCTACGCTATAAGAAGAATCGCCATGCAAAATTTCAACACTTTAGGTCCAGCGGTTTGGCCTGTGCGTTGTATGTCAGTCAGTCAATCAGTGAGTCAGTGAGTTTGTCAGTTACGGAACTGTTTTATATACTACATAGATTAAACAGAATTAAAATATGTAATTACAGATAACCTAAGGAATATTTTAAATTAAATAATAATTCAATATGATATAAATTTACTTCGAACTATTCGCTACCCACACACACAGTTTGCGCACCTCTACTCTAAAGGAGTACGAGACGTTTAAGAAAATGTTTAAGGCGACAATGGACCATGAAAAACTTTTTTTTAATTTATCAACCATTTGCTATGAAATTTTGTATACATATACAGTGTTGTTTAGAGATGAAAATGCTAAATTTAAAAAAAAATCAGAACGTAAGTAATTAAGATATTAATTAAAATCAGTTTGTTAATTACTCTATTTAAAAATGCTCCATGCGCATCAATTTTTGTCTCAGATATCTAATTTTCTTTCTTAAGCTAGCTTTATATAGTTATAATAAAAGTTACTAGCAATATTTGATTTACAGTCATATTTATAAAACCTAGAAAAGAAATCAATAAAAATAAGTCATTTTATGCAAAATTTTATCAAAATTTTTTTTTTTTATTGTAAAAATTTTAAGTTGTTTTAAAATAGTATAATGAATTTATTACTAAGTTTTATTATAACATATATAAATAATCATTTTATGAAATTTTATGAAAATTCAAGAAAAATTATGACGCATGGAACATTTTGAACTTACCGAAACGACATGAAAACTTGTTTTGAGAAAATAGCATTTAAAGTTTTAATTCAACGTAACATTGCCATTGTTTACGTTTTAAAAAATACTTATAACTTGGTCAATAATGATCAGATCAACATACTCTTTTTTAAATTTAATGCTGATGAGTTGCAGAATCATTTTCTGAAAGAAGAAAAAAAAAATCGTTTTGGGGACATATTTTTGTCAATCTGAAAGTCCATTGTCGCCTTAAACGGTATTCTCATCTTAAATTGCAGGCCATGGCGGACTGAAAATACGAAATCTCTGAGTCTTCGCCAAACTCCGCGAGGATTCCAACAGAGTTTCGGGCCTGCGCGCCCAGGATGCACTCTCTACAGCAGTGGTTCCCAACCGGATGTCCGCAAGAGCCTCGGAAGTGGTCCGGCACCACATATAAACAAGTTGCGGAATAAATGGAGATTTTGAAAGCCATGTTCATTGAACTAAATGGGCCGAATATATCCGATGACGATCAGGTGTTGAAACAATTTTTACCATGTTTTTATTAACTCGCTTTCTTGTTTGTTTGTGTGCTTGTCCCTTGCAAATCTTGCAATCGATTTTTAACTAACTTCCCGACTAGCTAGACATTTGAAACTTTTAGAATAGCTTAGAACACAATGACAATGCATTTTTGAAATACTTTTAGCCATCTTTAAGCAGAATTAAACTAATTTTCAGTTAATTTTGTTTTGTAGACTGGTGCAGCCATCTATCGGCCGGAACGGGAACGAAAAGTTAAATGCAAGTTAACTTCCAATTCATTTTCTTTCAAGTTGATGGGATAATTCATGAAAATTTTTTTTAAATGTATGTATTAATACATAGAGTTGTCAAGTTTATATGATTCAACAGAAAATTTAAAAACATGGTATATAAAAAGTTCCTTTTATCTTGTAATTATTATGTATTAAAATTAAAGAATTTGTAGTTAAGTCGTACTGTACACCGTACAGTAGCAACAATAAATAATGTGTTCTAAAAACTGTTTTACTTAATTACCCATGAATCAATAAGTTTCAATTTCAGTCTGAGATTTAGATTATCTAATACTAAAGATTGAAAACAAGGTTGAAACAAAAAGTGAGTACGTATAAATGTATCCGTTTTGACTGAGGGATATTCTATAGCCCCATGCTCCCCGGAAGGTCCCCACCTTAAGTCGCTGGGGGGGGGGGGCGTACATGGTCCAGTTTTTGGCTTAGTGGTCCGCAGACTTGTACGGGTTGGGAACCACTGCCCTACAGGACCCTGCGTATCCCTATAGGACTACGAATTGTTTAAACCTTCGATGGGAACATCTGCCTCTCAGACAGCTATGGTTACTTTATTCAATGCTGGGCCCCTCAACCTTCAACCTTGGGTACTGTGAGTCTACACATGCTTCAGTCAACATCTTGTCTTCAGTTTGGAAGGGGGATTCATGACGCCAGCATTCTATGGTTCAGGTAAAAATTAGATTAATTAGAGCAAACATTAAAAATCCCAACCCAATTACTCGTTCGACTAACTAATCACTCGTTCGACTAAGTATGCTTCTACAAAACGAACCGTAATATAACCTCTAATATAATTGGTTCTGTTCAATAGAAGCTGGTCAAGAATTAAGGAGAAATGGTTTGACGATTGCGGCTACCATGGAATGTAATAAACCACAAATTCTGTCTGAATTTCTAGTTCCTGAGTTTCTATTTGTAGATAAGTCGTACTCTACACTGTACAATAGCAATAATAAATAATGTGTTCTAAAAAATTGTTTTACTTATACCTGGGAAATACCTGGGAAATGATGCCTGGGAAATGATATTACATCTATATCTGCTTGATATACCTGAAATGTAATAAACCCCAAATACTCTCTGAATTTCTAGTTCCTGAGTTTCTATTTGTAGGTAAGTCGTACTCTAAACTGTACAGTAGCAATAATAAATAATGTGTTCTAAAAAACTGTTTTACTTATACCTGGGAAATACATGGGAAATGATATTGCATCTATATATGCCTGATATACCTGGGAAATGATATTGCATCTATATCTGCCTGATACACCTGAAATGTAATAAACCACAAATACTCTCTGAATTTCTGGTTCCTGAGTTTCTATTTGTAGGTAAGTCGTACTGTACACTGTGCAGTAGCAATAATAAATAATGTGTTCTAAAAAACTGTTTTACTCATACCTGGGAAATGATACCAGGGAAATGATATTGCATCTATATCTGCCTGATATACCTGGGAAATACTTGGAAAACCTGGGAAATGATATTGAATCTATATCTGCCTGATATACCTGAGAAATACCTGGAAAACCTGGGAAATGATATTGCATCTATATCTGCCTGATATACCTGGGAAATACCTGGACAACCTGGGAAATGATATTGAATCTATATCTGCCTGATATACCTGAGAAATACCTGGAAAACCTGGGAAATGATATTGCATCTATATCTGCCTGATATACCTGGGAAATACCTGGACAACCTGGGAAATGATATTGCATCTATATCTGCCTGATATACCTGGGAAATACTTGGAAAACCTGGGAAATGATATTGAATCTATATCTGCCTGATATACCTGAGAAATACCTGGAAAACCTGGGAAATGATATTGCATCTATATCTGCCTGATATACCTGGGAAATACCTGGACAACCTGGGAAATGATATTGCATCTATATCTGCCTGATATACCTGAGAAATACCTGGAAAACCTGGGAAATGATATTGTATCTATATCTGCCTGATATACCTGGGAAATACCTGGAAAACCTGGGAAATGATATTGCATCTATATCTGCCTGATATACCTGGGAAATACCTGGAAAACCTGGGAAAATGATATGGCATCTATATCTGCCTGATATTCCTGGGAAATACCTGGAAAACCTGGGAAATGATATTGCATCTATATCTGCCTGATATTCCTTGGAAATACCTGGAAAATATGGGAAATGATATTACATCTATATCTACCTGATATACCTGGGAAATACCTGGAAAACCTGCGAAATGATACTGCATCTATATCTGCCTGATATACCTGGGAAATACCTGGAAAATCAGGGAAATGATATTGCATCTATATCTGCCTGATATTCCTTGGAAAACCTGGGAAATGATATTGCATCTATATCTACCTGATATACCTGGGAAATCTCTGGAATACCTGGAAAACCTGGGAAATGATATTGCATCTATATCTTCCTGATATACCTGGGAAATACCTGGGAAATGATATTGTATCTATATCTGCCTGATATACCTGGGAAATACCTGGAAAACCTGGGAAATGATATTGCATCTATATCTACCTGATATACCTGGGAAATACCTGGAATACCTGAGAAATGATATTGCAACTATATCTTCCTGATATACCTGGGAAATACCTGGGAAATGATATTGTATCTATATCTGCCTGATATACCTGGGAAATACCTGGACAACCTGGGAAATGATATTGCTTCTATATCTGCCTGATATACCTGAGAAATACCTGGAAAACCTGGGAAATGATATTGTATCTATATCTGCCTGATATACCTGGGAAATACCTGGAAAACCTGGGAAATGATATTGCATCTATATCTGCCTGATATACCTGGGGAATCCCTGGAATACCTGGGAAATGATATTGCTTCTATATCTGCATGATATTCCATCTATATCTCCCGCTTTGTGGGAAAAGAATTATTTTCCCACCAAAGGGTAAAGAAAATGTTAGAATGGTGGCTCGTCCTCAGTATTTTGTATATTCAGAGCCGACAATCTTTTTACTGCAGGAACGGACCTACTTGTTTTTACATCATATTGGGGGCCTGCGCCCTCTGAGATTTATATTCGGAGGAAATTCCCCCATTACATTCCTCGAGGGGTACGAAATATTGAAGAGAATGTTTTAACGTTGTTAGAAATACATCTTTAACAGATAATACAAAAACGAGGAACAACCCAAGCGATAGGAAAAGCACGTCAAGCTGTTTACATATTTATTAGAGAGAGAGAGAGAGAGAGAGAGAAAACAGAAGGTTGTCATTCAGCGATTCCAAAACTCAGGTATAGTTAAGTTGAGGTGAAATTGTAGCACTGGTTTGGCATAAATACAATCACATAGGAAATTAATTTTTAACAGTTTTTAGCCCAATTTGCAGCTGCTGGGGGAACAGAGATGCGATCTCGCCAACTCCGGAACCTTCTTCTTCCGAGGATTCGGAGAGAATTTCCGGCCTGCGCCCCCAGGAATATTTTTTAAGGATTGCGAAAATGCAAATGACTATACTCGACATGTTGTTACGTCAAGGTGGTTCCTTCTCACAGAGGTGGGTAGACGAGAATATATATGTGCCCAGATGGCAAAATGTTATAAGAAATTTACTTGACAGCAGTTCTAAGATTCAAGATGTCCTGAAAAACAAGAAATTTGTTTTACACGAGCAAACTTTGCCCAAATTTTCTCATAAAAATAGTTGGCTTACAGTAATTACAGTAAATAGAAAATATCGACAAACGAGAATCCGGAATGTGAAAAACTCAAGTTTTTAAAGAAAAGTTTTTTTTATAACATTTTGCCGTCTGAGCACAGATATATATAGGGGGAAATTAAAAGTTGAATGATTCTTTTGGCCTGTGGTCTCGCTGCCGTGTTGTTATGCAGCAAATATTTTAATGATGGCTATTTTTTAAGTGGCAAGTAACCTAATTTTATGTTACTGTTTACTGTTAAAAAGAACTTTAATAAAAGCGTTTTAGTATTAAATCTGTTTTCTTGATAACTGAACTTCTAATAAGTGCTACTCTCTGCTGTATGGGCAATATTACGAATTTTTCATCGACCTTGTCCTACAGTACTTTCGGTAAATTTTGGATGTGCGTATCCCTCCAGGACCAGGAATCGTTTAAATTGAACTCAACTGTGGAAGGGATGAACAAAAATATCAAAAATAGAAGGGTCAAAACCAATAGCTTAGGCAGTGCTGCCATCTATGTTTTATATATCAAAATTATTCAAACAGCTTTAAATACTTTTAATAAATTTTCAAAGATGCGAAACGATAAAGAAATTCTGAATGAAAGATATGTTTCAAAACAACAACCACAATAATAATAATAATAATAATAATAATAATAACAATAATTATAATTTTACTTGCATTGCCATATAAAGTCATTCATTTTCAAACATCGAATTTAAGTTTAATTTTTTAAATCAATTTTAGCAAAACTAATCTGAACTAGAAAGGATGTAAGATAACCTAATAATTGTATAAATAATTCTATTTATTTAATAGTACTTTTAGAAGAAAAACATACCTAAATTGTTATCGTATAATTTCCAAAGGAATAAATAATTTGATAATCAAAATGTGTACTAATCAGATCACTGTAAAGTCTGTAAAACGCAGACTTTAAGGACGTATTATTTGAAAATTTATATTTGGTTTCAAAAATTTCAAATTTACTCAATTTTATTTTATATAAACACTTAGAAGCATTAATAGTATTTTACCTCAATTTGAGAATATTTGAAGTATATGACTACTGCTGCCATCTATAAGCGGTTATATTTTGTTCAATAAGCTGTACTGATAAATATCGTCATATTCCCAGACAGTTCCTTAAAACGAATCTATACTTCTTAATAGTAAACTACATAACATTATCTTATTTTTAAATTTTTAAAATCATTTAATTAATTTTGAAATTAATTAATTATATAAGAGGTGAGGACAACCAGAATAGGTAAAAATTTAATGTTAAAATTACGATAGGTAAAATAAACTTAGAAAATCAACAACATATAGAAGCGACAACTGGAATAGTTTGGAATAGTTCATCAATATTAAAAGAGGTGTAACAGTGTGCATCTCTCCCGCGTTTACACACACAGATATATATATATATATATATATATATATATATATATATATATATATATATATATATATATATATATATATATATATATATATAAGTTGAAAAAGAAAATTACAACATTTAAGAAAACCAAAAAGAAAAATAATAATTTAATTGTTTAATTATTGTTAAATAGGTAAATCATCGTTTCCCTGCTGTGGTAACGTTACAGTTTCCGCTTTCAAAATTTTACATTGTTATTCTTAGATGGGGAAGTGCGGCACAAAAAAACTACATTTTTTGCATACAGACCTGCCAACTTCAGTAAGAGTAAAATCCTACAATATTCTACCATGCACAAAATAATAGACATAATGACATAACACAAAACAGTATAGTAAAAAATCATAAAAGAATTATAATGTATACTTACTTATAGTTTATAGGATCTCTTTAATAATATTACATAGTTCAAAATATTTCCTTACTGTTCAGCACGTCTTGAAATTATAATATTAAACAAAAGTTATATATTTGGAATTTGTAATCATACATTTTAATGCACATCATATTTACACTAGCACGGACCCCAGCAGTCTATATTTTGAGTACTTCTATATCTTTATAGTGTTTGTTATAATTAATTGCAGAAAATCTTGGAATTTTTGTAGCATTTACTGCAGCTGATTTTGCTCTTTTTAAAAATTCATTGTGAAATTGTTCTTAATAACAGTGTCCTTGTGGGTTCATTTGCATATTAGCAAATTTTCTAAGGTTTCCCTTGAAATAGATGACCTGAACTGAGTATATATTTTTGTTATGTAACTAAAAATCCGGTAATAATAGTGTCCATTCCGGAAACCCGGATGATGCTTTAAAAATCTGGCATTGCAGGGGTAAATCCGGAAAGTTGGCAGGTCTGTGCATAGTTTTATTATATATATATTTATATATATCTCGTATATATATATATATATATATATATATATATATATATATATATATATGTATATATATATATAAATATATATATATATATATATATATATATATATATATATATATATATATATATATATAAATAGATATATATATATATATATATATATATATATATATATATATATATATATATATATATATGGATGGATGGTATATATATATGACACGAACGTTTCTTCACTCCGTTCTTAAACCTCCATTCACTGGTCAATATCGACATTGCAGTGGGTGGTCGTAGCACACCAGTTCCTCTATTCATCTTAATTACAGTCAGCATGGTGGCGAGTGGGTAAATAAAACAAGTTCCTGTCCTTTAACAATTAATCCTTCTAATCAATTAATCCTATTAATCCTTCAAAAGGGTCTCCGCTCCATTCGTAGCATTAACGTTTTACGATTTAATTCCAAACACTTATGTTTTTATCAGTCTAAATTCCTTATCCCGTTCAATCTCTTGGCCGCACCGGAAACGGCATGTCTAAACCTTTTGGTAGCTACATCGTCTCTAATGTTATTTCTTTGTTTCAAGCCCGGCAAGAGTGGTCTGCTTACGCTGCACCGATAGTTCCACAATGTTCTTTCCTTAGGGCCTGTTCACATAGGAGTCCGTTGCGTTGCGTTAAGGAAAAGATGGCGTTGAAACGAAAATAAACCAATCATAGGCGTTAAAAATTTCATTGCTAATCGTTTGGTGTCAAATGATTGGTTTATTTTCGTCTCAACGTCATCATTTCCTTAACGCAACGCAACGGATTCTCATGTGAACAGGCCTCTAGTCTGTAGTTAATTTTTCGCGCAAAACTCTAAAAATAGCTTTCTAACGTCAACACCCGCGATTGGGTTCCTAATTCTTCTCGCTGAACTCCGTTTTCTCTCCCGCGTTGCGCTATTTAACGTTTTAATTCAGACTTTCCGTAGAACCCCCCCCCCCCTTTTTGACCCCTTAAAGTTTAACCTCTTAAAAAATTTCTGACATATATATATATATATATATATATATATATATATATATATATATATATATATATATATATATATGTACATACATACAGGGGAACCTCGATATATGGAACCTCAAGGGAAACGAGAAAACTACGAATTATAGAGGATTTCGATATACCGAGGTACTACTGTATATATATATATATATATATATATATATATATATATATGTGTGTGTGTGTGTGTGTGTGTGTGCCTAATATGCCCTAGGGCACTAGGGTGGTTCAAAAAGTAACAAAAAATTAAACGTGGTTCCTGAAACGAAAACCCCAGGCCTTTCAAGCTCCGCAGGGAAGATTAATTCTTACAGAAGATGTCGACGTAGCCGAATTACATGATGCAGAGTTCTTAACCTGGGGACAGCATATGCAAAAAGGCAGTTTGCATCGTAGAGGACCGGCGAACAGTCATCGGACTTTTGGGGTCGAAGCAAGCGAAACCTCGAGAAATCCACAGTAGAATGCTGCAGCTGTTATAGGGATGCCTGAATTGGCGAGATAAAGATGTACAAGTGGGTATTTAAGTTAAAAAATGGGTGACAGTCAATAGTCAATCCGTGAAGAGCAATACTCTAGTTGCCCCCCCCCCCCTAAAAAAAAGTACATTCCTGGCTGAAACCACCACCCAAAACATTTTTTCATCGATAGAATAAAGAAGTTAGTGCAAAGGTGCAACAAGTGTTTTGAAAAGGAGGAGGATTACACAGAAAAATGCAATGTGAATGTTACATAGTATGTGACAGAACATATGCAATGTTGCATCAAAAATGTAAATGTCGGTTGTATCTCTGGTTGAATTATTTATCTCAAAATACAGTGACACTTCTCTTATGCAAGCCAGTAATGGTTCCGAGAAAATGGTGCCCTTTTTGAAGGGTGGCTGCCGAAAAGAGGTTTCTTTCACAACATTGGTTCCATGGTGTCTTTAATCGGTTTTGAACAAGATTTGAATTTTAGAGGGGTGGCCGTCGAATAAGGGTGGCCAGCTAGAGAAGTTTCTCTGTAATCAATTCGCAATTACGTTTTGAAACACCATTGTATGTATTCATATATTAATTAGGCCACTAGACTTAACAATGTTGATGAGCTGTGTGTTTCAGTCTCTAATATATCGTCCTCATTATCGTAAATCTGTAACCTCAAGAAACAATCAAGTTAGTTCTTACAAGTAAATAACAATCCTCACAAACATAAAATTGGTGCAAAAACCGTACTTGAGACCCAAATACTATATTTGTATATAGCCTCTGATATTCTTAGAAAATAGACTTTATCGTGTTACATTACTGACCTCTTTAATTTTTAATTCTGCATGAGAATAAAAAGTTGCTACAGGGTGTGGTGTGGAAAGCCGGGAAAGTTCTCAGCTATTTTTAGCCTACCCAACTTTTTCGAGAATCATTATCATATATCATTTTCTGGGACACCTCACAAGAAACTTTTCTCATCAGGAAGTATTTTACGAAAAATCTATGTCAGTAGCTGCTCGATCTAAATTTCGCAGGCGTAAAGAAAAAATGATTTTTGTTTTCACCTACTCTTGAGTTTTCATTGCATTATTTTGATATTGTGTTAGTCTGTTATGAAAAGTGTCAGTTTAAGTTCATAAATATTTATGACGACATTAAAAAGATTATTTTGTCATAATTTGTTTTTTAGATTTGAAATATTAATTGTCAAAAAATTAATTTTACTTATTTAAAGCCATGTGTTAAAGACAGCGTTGTTACAATATACTCGCTCTATCAGAAATTAAAAAAATTTCCCATGGTTAAGAAACCTGTATCGTTATCATATTTCTAACCCCACACTTATATATATATATATATATATATATATATATATATATATATACCAGGTGATCATAATTAAATTTGGCCTATTCAGAACCCTCTGTAGCTGTAACTAAAAGACGGATTGAGCTGAAATTTTGCAGATAGACAATTCAAAGGGTGCGCTGAAAGATTCTGCTGCCCCTCCCACAAAAAATGTCCGCTAGGGAACGAACGCATTACAGCCTAAATGCTTGAAAAGTCATGCAATAGATGACTGTGCATTGTAAAAAAGTCATTAAAAACTTTTATTTTTACATTCTCAAGCATTATGATGTTTAAAACTGTTATTTTTACATTTTGAAGCATTATGACAGTGCAAAAGTTGATAAATGTGGCTCTGCAAGTGAAGAAGAAAACAATCTGATTTGCATAAGCATATGAATTCAAAGTGAATTCTGAGTATAAAAAGGGATGAGTATCAAGTGAGTATCAAGAATAAAAAGGATGAGTATCGAGTGAGAATCATTCTTTCAGTTACGATGGCAATTAAATTTCAAGAAAGTGCGTTAATCTTAAAACTTTTTTTATCAAAACCAGGGGAAACTGCTGTTGCAGCTCTTCGAATTTCGAAGTCAAAAGAAATTGCGCCGGCGTCCAATGTCTCCATGAGGTATGAGAAACACGATATCTCGATTTGAAAACACTGGGTGTTTTAAGCGTTCGACGTGGCAGAGTGCGAAAGCCTATCAGCGAAGAAGTCGTTTCAAAAGTAGCAACGGCCGTTGTCGAGCAGTCACTGAGAAATGAGCATGGAGTCAGCAGTGCACGTGCAGTGTCGCGACAAAGTGCAAAAGATCCTGAGTGAAATTTTTTCCGTATAAGATTAGCCACAACCAGCAACTGCTTCTTACCGCCAATGACCGTCGCTTATCTTTTGCCCTGACATTTCCTTGCCCGAATGGAAGTCGATGACTCCTGGCCGTGGAACATTCTCTGGAGTGACGAGGCTCATTTTTATCTGAATGGAACAATGAACACCCAGAATTGTTGAATTTGGGCTTTGGAAAATCCACTTGCCTTCTACACAATTCCGCAACACTCGCCTAAAGTTACTTTCTGGTTTGGATTCATTCCCCAATTTATCCTTTGACCATTCTTTTTCGAAGAACTTAAAGATAATGGCCCTGTCACATGTTCTGTAACAGCCCTCAGATATCGTGACATGCTCAGCAGTTTCATTCTACCTCAACTCTTGCAGCGACAATGCCTTGAGTCTATTACTTTTATGCAGGACAGTGCCCCTCCACATAATGGATTCTGTGTGCGGAGGTTTTTGCGACAACATTTTACGGATTACGGGATGATTAGTCGATCGTTTCCTACTCCTTTTCGGCCCGTTCTCCCGATCTTAATCAGTGTGATTTTTGATTTGCGGTCATTTAAAGAACGTTGTTTATAGGGGGAATATTACAACTTTTGTTGACCTGAAGGATCGCATAACAACATTGTATGTTCGATAGATTACTGGCGACCAGCTGCGGTCCGCTGTTGAACACGCTGTTCATGGCCTGCACATTTTACATACTAATGAGGGAGCTCACATTGAACAATTTTCTTTATATCGCTAGACTGTGTGTAACAAATAAATTATGCTTGAATTGGAATTTATAGCTTGTTTAAGTTATTTACATGTAATGTGCCCCCTAGCGGACATTTTTTTCTTTTTTTTTAAAGGAATCTTTCAGCGCATCCTTTGAATTGTGTATCTGCAAAGTTTCAGCTCAATCCGCCGTTTAGTTACACCTGCAGAGGACTCTGAATAAGCCGAGTTTAATAATGATCATCTGGTATATAAATAAATAAATAAATAAATAAATAAATAAATATATATATATATATATATACAGGGTGAGTCTAAATTGTTTTTACAAAATAAGAAGGGTGATATTACCCATCCAGACAATACTAAACGAAATACCACTTTTCACAACCAGATTATGCAACCTAATAAAATAATAAAAGTTTTTTACTCCGTTTACAAAGCCCTAGAAACTACAGAACTTTGAAAGTCGATCTAAAACTTGGGAAATCTAAGAAAGAAATATTTTAACTTTGCCTACCGATTTAGGAATTTCGTCACCATTTATTCAGTCTGCTTATTTGCAGGGAGAACTTTTAAAGAAAAGCACCAGAAAGAGCATATTTAAGCGTGAAACATATACAGATTGGACCATGCGATCTGCTGTAAGAATTCAAACCTATTTTATTCCGGAAAATGATTACGCAGTAGACGTGGGCCTTTCAGGAAATTTGACGCTATTTTGCATTATATTAAGGGTTTTATAACTATCCTATTTTTAACTATCCTATTTTGACTGTACAATAAAATGTGCGGAAGTTTGCTAAGCTTTATTTATTTTAAAAGTCATGAGGTTTCATATAAATTTGTTTGCCTAACTCTAGACATGTACGCATGTTTTGAAGGAAATAACTAAATGCAAGTATCATTCTATTATGTTTCGAAGTTTGGCTTTAAAAGGAATTATTCTTTAATAGCGATCAGTATGAATATACGTATTGTAACGTCACGTGTTTTGTGCGGTTCCCACGATCTGCGACGAGCCTTCCACAGCTGTAAGATTTAAAAAGCGCAGGCCATGCGTGCTCCTGCATTCTGGAATTCTGTGGGGGATTATAGGGTTATCACATACGGTTTCATCGCCGACGTTAACATTCCTGGGTTTCTGCTTGTAAGCCCCTCGTCTTCATCTTTGCCGGCAAAAATCTGGAATCGGCTGCCCTTTCTCTCATAAAGATGTCTATCAGGGTCGTCAGCCAGAACACGCTGACGTTATTAGAAGCGATATGTTCCCCTAAAAACGTTATAGAAGAATAAACGTTATAGAAGAATATGTTCCCATAGAAACGTTATATATTAAACGTTCCCATAAAAACGTTATAAAAACGTTATTTCCCATATTCGTTATAGAAGCGATATGTTCCCATAAAAACGCCATCGAGTCCAAGGCTGTCATCGAGAGCGGAATTCCTCGTTTCTCCTCGGAAAATCCAGCAATTTCTGAGAAAACTCCACGCCACCCGCGTAGACCTGAAGCGAGATATAGTCAGAGACTTTGTGTTTTGAGAGAGATTGTCATGTAACATCCAGCCCGTGCAGACGTGTTTTTTTAGAAGCTCCCTTTGAGACCATGGGTCTGGGAGCGTACGCTGTGAAACTGCACTTAAGTTAATTGAATATGTTGTGATTGTTTAATGTTTAATTTTTTTTGTAAATAAATTGCCTTGTTAAGATTTTGTTTTAAAATTGGCCTTATCATTATAATTAGAAATCGTCTTTCTTGGTCATGAATTCAGTAATAGTAATTTCAATAAAGCCTCAGAGATTAGCCTTAACCACCTATCGTGATGCCACAGTACAGGCAAATATACAATTATGCATATATATTTATGCATACTTAAATCGAATTGCTCACCATTCTCTAGATCGCCAAACCGTCGATCACGAGCTACCAGTAGCTCGCGGAGAAATTTTAGGTAGATCGCGGTCACGTTCAGGTTGGCTAACCTGAAGTTGCACTACTCAGCTCAGACAGACGTTTTTATGACTCACGAAGGTATTCATTGCTTTGTGTCGTAAAGACAACAGCTTTCCGAAATTTCTGACTTACCATTGTATAATACACCAGCAGTCATTATGTGGAAAGTTCTTAAGTATGAACAATGTAATGAAAACAGTCGTAAAGGTATTGAATAAAGTGAGATCACATGTACTTCAGAGACGTTTGTTCAGGGTACTGAAGAGTTTGAATGCCATTGGGGTGATTTGTTGCTTCATACAGAAGTTTGTTGGCTTAGCAGAGGCAGAGTTTTGCAATGTTTCAAAGAGTTTCTTCCTGCTTTGGTAAAATTTTTTAACGAACGAGGTTAATCTTTCCCTGAACTAGAAGATATGGTTTGGCTGCAAGATTTTGCTGTTCTTGCAGACATCCCCGGAAAGCTAAATATCCTTAACTTGTAGCTTCAAGGTAAGGATAAAGATATTGGTGGAACAATTTCAGATGTGGTTTCATTCTCAAAAAAGCTGGAGCTGTGTGGGAAAATATCTCATCCAGGGTAAATACAAGCACTTTGATTGTTTGAAGCAAACCCTTGGCAAGCAATGCCCTTCACAGCCTCCTTACAACAAAAAAGAATACATTGCAATTCTTTCAGACGTGAAAAATGAATTCCATCAACGCTTTCAAGACTTCAAAAGCATACCAATGGTAGCGCAGTTTGTCAAATCTCCTTTTATGGAGATTGAGGCTAAAGAATTATCTACTTGTGTCATGCAACATTTTGAAGAGAACAATGCGGCAGTGGAGATGGAACTGATTGATATTCAATATGAACTTTCTTTAAAATCACTCACGCCAAGCTCTGAAAATATTTGGCTTTTTGTTCCTAAGGAAAAATGTCCAATTTTGGTTCAGTTTGGTCTTCGAGTGAAGGCAATGTTCAGCTCTACATATCTGTGCGAGGTTTCTTTTTCCAATATGAAGTTTATAAAAAAATAAGTACAGAAATAGACTGACTGATGAACATTTGGACAACTGAATTCGAATGGCAGCTACGACCTACTTACCTAACGTAAAAAAAATTGTTGATGACGAAAAAGAGTACCGTCTTTCTCATTAAAATTAATTAGTCAGATGAAAAAATTTTGTTCTTACACTTCTTATTAAATATTTTACAATAAAAACAATTTATTCAATTGGATGTAATATTTACTAGAAATGTATGGTTATAGATAATAAATATATGTGTGATTTAGAAATAATTATTTTTTCCTGGTTTCTTTTGGTAGATCACAGTAAGATTTACGAACAGTACGGTTGCTCAGTGTCTTCAGAGTTTGGCAACCACTGCTCTATACCAATCAAATATGCATATACATACATATGTACATTATCTATCTATCTATCTATCTATCTATATATGTATATAATATTTGTGAATGTGGGTATAGATCAGAAACGCTATTACGAAAAAGCTGATGTTTTCATGGAAAATTAATTTAAGTGACAGGTATTAGTTTAAATCTGTTTAAAAGGAGGAAATAGCGTTTGCTCATTAGTGTGAAATCATTTTTAATAACAGTTTATTTAGTCTGCGGCATTTATTAATTGTCCAATTACCTATTATTTTATATGTTTGGGTACACACATCCACACAAATACTACAATATATAACGCCTAATTTTACATTGCCATTTTAATCTCCCATCTTTTTAACCCTCTTTCTTTACACCCCAAAAATTTTCAGTTTACCCCCCCCCCCTCCCTTGCGATCTTTTTATTTCATGTCCTAGCTTCATTCCTTCTCCTTATTTTAATTTTATCACCCATTAAAATTCTGAAAATACCGTGCGATGTTCTGAAAAATAAACCAAGCATGACCAACACGGGTTTTACATTAATACAGAGGCTGTTCGCACATTTTTTAGACGATTTTGGTAAGCGGTAATAAAAAAGCGTTTGCTGCAAAAGAAATAATTGAAATTGTACTATGTTTTTAAAAGGCAAAATTATCGTCTGCGGCTTGAAAGTTTTGTTTTTATTCAAAATGGCGTTTTTAACAAAGCAGTGGTTCGAAGGCTACATTTATGCTCTTTCCGAAGAGAAATATGCATACTCCGTTATCCAAAAACGATGTGAGAGTCATGGTTTTGTGATATCTAAAGCGTCGATAGGTAATATCGTCAACAATAAAGGAAAAAAAAACGTCAAATTGGAGCCTCAAGTGGGACAAAAATTCCAAACAAGTATCCAAGGAAAAAACGGACATCTTCGACTATTGCAAAGGTACGTTGTTTAATGTTAAAAGAAAATCCCCCTAGTTAAAGGACAGTTGCAAAATCATTAAAATGCTCGGTGTCCACTGTAAACAAAATGATAAACGTTGATTTAAATCTTAAGAAAGCGTAAAAACGCAATGTGCATCGTCTTCTTCCAAATCATATCGCTGAACGCAGGACACGCTGCAGAATTCTATATGAGAAACACTTATCCAAAGAAAAATGGAAAACAATTCTCACAATAGATGAATCATGGATGTATTTAAATGATTGCAACAAAAAAGAGCCATTTATTATCATAAAAGGGGAGAAAAAATTTAAGTACATGGTTCAAAGAATCGAAAGAAAGTTTTCCTAAGGGATTCATGATTGTTGCTGGTTTTTCTAATAATGGCAACTTAAAAATAAAGAGAGTGGAAAAAATGTCAAGATTAACTCCAAATACTATCAGGAACATATTTTATCGCCAATTTTTCTGAATGAAATATCATCGCTTTACCCACAGTGCCATCAATCTGTGAGACTCCATCAGGACAAAGCTAGCAGTCACTCATCAAAATCCACTGTAAATTTCCTAAAAGGAATGGAACAAAAAACTGGTATCAAGGCCATACCCTTCACTGATATCCCTACTAAATCTCCCGATGTATCACCTATGGATTTTTGTGCTTTCGGACTTTTAAAATCTGCATTATCCAAACGTCGTCCCCAAACCCTTACAGTACTCTGGAAAGCTGTTCAGGAGGAATGGGATAGAATGCCTCTTCTGACACTTCAAAAGGCATTATTATCCTGGAAATTGCGGTGTCGAAAGATAGTTCAGAATAAGGGATGTCAAATAGAACATTTAAAACACAAGAATTTTATGTAATTTAGTTTTGTGAATACAATATACATCGTCTAAAAAATGTGTGAACAGCCTCTGTAGTAGCACGCCCTTTCCATACAAACAACTTCTCTTTTAGTCAATAAACAAAACCAACTTTTAGAGAAAACACACCGTTATTCATTCCTTTGCTGTGAGAGAATTCTGTCTGAACCTTCCTTTGATCTCATAGACTACATATAGACCTTAGAAAGATACAGCTGAAAAAATCCAGATATACCATTCAAGCTCCCAACTGGCGAAGCTTTGACAAATATTTAACTAACGACGCATACACACACATACACACGCACAGAAATTGTGCGGCTTAGATTAAAGGTTTAAGGAGCGAAAGGCCCCTTTCTCCTCCCCCGGACAAACGATCGAGTATTTCAAAAGAAAAAGTCGCATATATTGCCGAGGGGAGACTATGGCGTTTTGTTACTTTAAGTAACTTAAGTATTGCTGTTTTTTACATAAGGACTGAATATATATATATTGGTTAAGTCAAAATCAATTGTAACCCTGAATGCAAACTTTTATTTCCCACATACACGGACATACAAGCATACAAACATACAAACATATATATTTATATACAGTGAAACCTCTTTAGCAGGCCACTTTTATAAGATGGCCACCCCCTAAAAGGAAATTATTTTGTTCAGAACCGATTCAAGACTTCATAGAGGCCTCTTTTCGAAAGCCACCTTTCAAGACGACCACTTTTTTTCGGAACCATTACTAGCAGCCATAGAGAAGTTTTACTATACAAGCAATTTTGTTTTTGCATGAACGTTTTTTACACGAATTTGATTTAACACGAATTCCAAAAAACATTTCATTCTCTATCTACCTCGAGTCATTTTGATTTAACATGAGCGGTCCTATCCAATTTCTCAATTTTTACCATGTTTTTATTAACTCGCTTTCTTGTTTGTTTGTTTGTTTGTGTGTGTGTTTGTCCGGTACAAATCTTGCAATCGATTTTTAACTAACTTCCCGAATAGCTAAACATTTGAAACTTTTAGAATAGCTCAGAACACGATGACAATGCATTATTTTAATACTTTTAGCCATCTTTAAGCAGAATTGAATTCTTTTTCAGTTAATTTTGTCTTGTATACTGGTGCAGACATCTATCGACCGGGACGGGAACGAAAAGTTAAACGCAAGTTAACTTCCAATTAACTTCATTTTCTTTCAAGTTGATGGGATAATTCCTGAAAGATTTTTAAAAAGTATTTATTAATAAATAGAATTGTCAAGTGTATGTGATTCAACAGAAAATTTAAAAACATGGTATACAAAAAGTTCTTTTTATCTTGCAATTATTTTTTCTTAAACTCTAAGAAAACAAAATTTTATTTGTGGCGTATTATTTTTGGCGATAGTGTATCCAGTTTTCTTTTGATTCAAGAATTCAGTCCGCAGAAACATTTTCTTCTTTTGTTCTATCAAAAATGGAGAAAATGAAAGAAAATGATGAAGTTCTAAATGCAGATTTAATAAAAGAAGGTCTGGAACTGGCCCAAAAATTGGATAATCATTTTGTCAAAGATGACCATAATGAGGAATGCCCTGGGAAGTTTCAACGTGAACTGAAGTTGTTGACAGCCTCTTACAGAGACGTATATGACGGCCTAACCAAAACACGAACACAACGGTTAATAACTGAATTCGTTCGTAAAACCGGTGAATCATCAGCACCAGAGGAAACTCGTGCTGAATTTGCTCAAGAGATCACAGAAAGAATTTCATTAATAGAGGAAGAAGACGATGTCCACAACATTTTTAGTGATAGCATTGATATTCCAGTCGTACGCAAACGTATGAGCCGTTTATTGCCAGAAAGTGAAAATGAATGAAGAAATTTTATGAGTAAAACAGATTTTTTTTTGTTCATGACGAATTTTTTTCATTTTCATTACATATTATTACATGTGTATTTTGTTGAAATAAAATAATAAGCTTAAAACGAATATCATCATATGGTTTTTTAAAATTTTTTTTACTGATTTTTTAGATCCGGAATCAATCTTCTTTTCTTCCATAGATACGTCTTTTTTTACACGGATTTTTTTTACACGTATTCTTCAGGAACGTATCTATCGTGTAAAAACATAATTAGGTATTGTTATATCTATTATATTTGAAGTTGACTTTAAATAAAGACACCATTCTAGAATGATACGCTACTCATTTATTAGCCGAACACATCACAACAAGAAGTGGCTGTTGCCATATATAGAATGGAAACACGACAATTCTCCCACGCTTAAAATGGAACTATACATGAAAAGAAAGTTCAGTTCGTGACATAGTCCTGTAAATAGGCTGGCTTGTTACATGATCGTAATGATCCTCGGGGGTCCAAGCTGGGCTTGCGTATTTTGGATACTACAAGATTGAGAATGAGTTTGTACATCTGAATTTTCGTTATCTAGTTGCCGTAAATTAGTTCCGGAGTCAGGTACTGTTATCCACAGATGTTGTGCAGGCACTTGTACCTTATATGGCAAATGGTCTTTATCAGATTTAGTATCGGAAGTAAAAGATACAGATTTCTTTGGAATTTCAGTTTTTCTCAACTGATCAATGTGTCGTTTGAATGTATGTCCATCATCTAAATTTACTTCGTAATGTAACTTGCCAAATTTTTGAAGGATGGTACCCAATTTACATACATACTTATTTCTAATGTGGCATCGAACTTGTACTCTGTCTCCCTAGAAATTGCATTATGAATATTGATTTTGATTTATAAATATTTTTATCTGTTCATCTCGGCCCCCCCCCCCAAGAAAAAATCCTGGGTGCGCCACTATATATATATATATATATATATATATATATATATATATATATATATATATATATATATATAGACATACAGGAAGAACAAAATATAGGTCATGTAGCATAAAACTGCATGAGTAAATTAATAGTAGTAATAGAATCGAACTACAGTTCTGCAAAAAGTAAAAAAAAATTCCCTCTTTCCTTTCACCTTTAGATCTTTGCATCAGTTTAGTTTCTTAAAAAAGAACCACCAGTTCACACATTGTATCCATATGTTTAAATTCAGTCATTAAATTAAGAATCATTACCTTACGTTTATGAATTATAAACCCGAGTTCCATTTAGGAAATTCAACTAAAATATGACGTCATCCTGACGTACATTCTTAACCGACATTACTCCTCATTGGTGGATTTTACAGATATACGTCACGATGATGTCATTTTCGAACGGTGAAGTTTTCGTATCCCCCGAGCCCTAAAGTCCGTAAATGCAAATGAACTGATTGAAGACCAAAAATAAATGAAAAAAAAAATACTGTTCAAAAACTCGGTTCGAAATTTAAATACGCACCAAGGTGTTATTTATTGAATTCCTTATCTGTTTTCCCTTCCCTTGTTAAATGTAGCAAAGGCTCTGTTAAATGTGCCATTGCTTAAATAACCACTCAAAATTACTAGAAATAAACCGGCTTTCTGTTTTCAACGAGGGGATATCGGGGCCTTGGGACGTCTTTTGGCTTGACCTGTATCCAGGGCCGGATTTTCCTATAGGCTAACTAGGCTTCAGCCTACGGCCTCAAGATCAAGAGGGGCCTACATTCAAATTGTTAGCAAAATTAAAATTACACTATTCTAAAAACAGTGAACACTAAAACACTGAATAAAGTTCCATTTTTGGTTTAGTTTAAGACTTAAAATTCATAATAATTCATACTTAAACTTTAAATGCGAATTATTATGAAATAAATTTATCTGAATTGAATTTGGTTTAATCTTCAATGTATTGAATATATATAGGTTAGTACCAATAACAACATGTTTCATTTGATATATTGATATATATCACAGTAATGATATATATCAATTTTTCAAAAAAATTCCATTGCAATTAGTCTAGTGGTTAAATTTTATCTTTCACCGTATTTTAATTTTTTTGTCAATTTATTTCGTTGTTATGCACGTAACGCAAAATTAATTTAAAGTACCAGAAAAAGAGATCACGTGATCAGCATTTAATAAATTAAATTCTAAAAATTAATCTTTAAAATTTCACCAAAAATCAGAAAATAGAGATAAAGATTCGAAAAAGATTTCATTTTAAAGAAATTTTTATGATCTTTCTCTTGATTTACATTTTATAACCCTCATATTATTATTTTAAATGCTAACTTTAAAGAATGTTACAAAAACAGCTTAAAAATTTAATTTAAAAAAAATCTAAGAAGAATTTTTCAAAAATCTCTCTTAGTGCACCCCTACACTATAAGAAGAAACGCCATGCAAAATTTCAGTTCTCTAAGTCCAGCGGTTTGGTCTGTGCGATATTGTTAGCCAGTCAGTCAGTTGCGGAACAGTTATACCTATATAGATTAGTTAATTAGTTTCAATTATTTGTTTATAGAAAATTGATCACTTTTTGAGGAAGTACCATCGCTATATTATTTGTTCGAATGCATATTTTGACGAACTTGAAATAAGCAGGAAAGCAAATTTGTCAAAGGGAAAATAATGCCCTTTTAAGAGGTAATAAGTTTTCTAAATTGTTTAAAATGGATAAATGTATAAAATATGGGGATACGTGACTTACTGCGCTGCTAAACCTAAACAAGCACCGAGATAATAATCTAAGAAGCCCAAAGGACATAAAAATCCTCTTGCATTTTAACAACATCATCTAATAAAATTGAAATGAAACATTCCTGAAAAATAGCTTACAGTGCTCTCTCAGTGATTTTCCCTTCTTTTGTGGGCTGTAACATTTTACGATGATATTATTACAAAATAAATAAGATAAAAAAAAATAAGAAAAATTACAAAATAAATGCTTTTACAGTAAAAAGGAGTAAACAGCGGGAAGGTATTGGATACGAGTTCGTATTTTTAATAGTTATTCGAAATTTTATTTCCTTTTGATGGGATAGATTTTTCATCCTGATTTTTGTTGTTGTTGTTATTTCATAGCTCCAATGAAATTGAAAAATATTATTGTCTATTCAGCTGGAGATGCAGACAAACAGTTACACATCTTGTACAAAGAGACAATTCAAAGGGAAGAGAGGAGTCGTCCCGTGTGATTTGTCATTTTATGCTTGCTCAGCGATTGTCGGCGAGTTTTTTTTGTATCATTATGTGTCGGAAAACTATCAATCTCAGATAAAAAAAGGAAAGTTTAAAGCGGTATATCATTATTCCTGCTATGGAGAATTTCCTCACACTTTTAAGTCACAGATTAACAAGCGCATATTTTTGAATTCTGTTTTCTGCATGCAAAAATAGGTTTTTGAATGCAATGTACGTAATTTAATATATATATATATATATATATATATATATATATATATATATATATAATATATATATATATATAATATATATATATATGTGAGTGTGTGTGTATGTACAAATATCTTCAATGCATTCGTGCGTGGTGGTTAAGGGAATAGAATAGTTGGTTAATTCGTTTATTCCGAGGTCGCAATTTGGAATAGGGACTGGGCTTTATTGAAAGGATAAAAGATAAATTTAGAACACGCGTTAAGCTTTTAAAAAGCAATTGGTAATGGTGGAACATTATCGTTACTTACTTACTTACTCACACACACACACACACACACACACACATATATATATATATATATATATATCTGTGGCTTGGTACAAGAAGTGCTTAAGTCAGATTTCTCCAATATGACTTTGTTTGCTTATGTCTCCTTAGAAAAATATTATTTTCAATGTAAGAAGTACCCAAGTCTGTACATTGGTTTAGAAAACACATTTAAAGCAGATTTAGGTACTTCTTAAATTGAATACAATATTTTTTTTAAAGAGACATAAGAAAAAAAGTCATCAAAGAGAAAACTGACTTAGGCAATTCTTGTGTCAAGCCACATAGACACACACACACACACACACACACACATACATAATTTACCCGTAAAGTTGATATGTAGTCGTAGGGTCGTCGGTGGCTGAGGCACTTAACGCATAACATAAAATTCACACCATCTGAACATTTAAAATATCTTTATCAAACCTTTTCTTCCCTCGTTCGTCATTTCTTCGTTTCTATGCAGAGAGAACACTGAGACAGAATGGACTCCCACATTTCTGAAGGTCACAGGTAAGGGAGAGTTAGGATTAGGGCTACGCGGGAGGTGGCAACAGTTCGGTAGGGTTTTCTAGTTGTCATTAGGCATCATGAGTTGGTCAGGTGAACATCGCGGTTCCGTTATCGGGGCGTACTTTAAAAATAATGATTCTGTAACCTCGACACTAAGGGCCGCGTTTTGGGTTTTATGAAACTGATGTCGTTCCTGCACGTCAAGGAGATTCCTTCGCTTGCTTGCTATTCAATTTATCGTTAAAAAAGTGCATTAGAGACAGGGATTAGACCGAAGAGACACTCTGTAGAATAGGTCGCTGTAAATATTCGCCTGTGTGGATGATATAGATATTATTGGAAGGTCAGAAAGGTCAGGAAACGAGGCCTTTTTCAGCTCTCGAATCCTCCGCAACAAATAGGAGCCTCACTGTCAATGAGCATAAAACTAAATGTATGAAATTTCCACCCTCCATGGTAAACTGCAGTAACCCTTTGTGCATTAATGGGTACACCTTTGAAAAGGTTGAGGAGTTTAAGTACCTTGGCCTTATAATTAATGACAAAAATAAACATAGAGCAGAAATTGATAACAGAATCAAAATGGCTAACAAATAATTCTTTGGGCCGAGAAGACAATTGAGATCTAATCTCATCAGTCACATAATTAAATTAAGAATTTATAAGACACTAATACTACCTGTCTTACTTTACGTAAGTGAAACATGGACCTTGAGCATAGACACGCAGCGCTCACTGGACATGTTTGAGAGAATAATCCTCAGGGCTATCTTTGGCCTAGTACAGGAGGAGGGACGTTGGAGATCCAGTTATAATTTTGAACTGTAGAAGCTTTATGGGCATTCACATGTAACACAAGTCATCCGTAGTAATAGATTAAGATGGCTTGGCCATGTTTGTAGAATTTTGAAGATAATCCCACTAAGATATTGGCATTTAAATAACCCGAGCTAGAGGTAGACCACCGACTAGATCGTTGGATGACATTGAAAAAGACTTAAAAACTTTGAAACTTAAAAACTGGAGAGGATTCGTTACTTACAGAAGACGCTGGAAGAAGTGTGTGGTTCAGGCAACCAAGGCCTGTAAGGGGCTGTTGTGCTTGTGAAAAAGAAGAAAAAGAAGAAGAAGAAGAAGATATCGTTCCTGATTGAAAAACAATCCTGCAATGGGTTTCAAACGTGAGAGTATGTGGGTATGCGTTACCAAGGAAACCAAGTGGTCGTCCTAGGAACATTAGAACACCTGAAAATGTGCAACAAGTCCGCAAATTCGCTATTTGCGAGAAAGTTGCCGTCATTCCCCCCCCCCCCCAGACATATCTAAAAGAGTGATGGAAAACACCTATAAATGCGACTTTTATGAAATTATTATAGTTAGGTATAGTTTTAACAATTTGGTGCATTATATAGAAAAATAACAACAAAAAATTAAGTCCTTATTTATTTATTATTTGACTTAAAAAGTTACAATATAAAATATTTTTGTATTCACATAAGGGTAAAAATTTGTTATAACATTAATCATTAATTATTAATTTTTTTTCTAAAATTATGAGATTCATAGATACCACTGTAATTTTTTATATTTCACTGTTGGTATTTTTATTTATGTAAGCATATATATATATATATATATCCAGATTTTTAAATTTTAATAAACAACTACATATTTAAATACCACTTCAAATAAAAATAGTAAAGTAGAAGTATTTTTAAATAATTTTAACATTATAAATAAATACAATTGAAAAATAATAGTATTAAATTATAAATAACTGACATAGCAACAATTCCTAAAATAATTTTAAAATCCGATGGAAAATTTAAGTTAGTAGGATATTTGCATTTGTTTCTTGCTTGAAAGTAATTGAATATTTGGATCAAGCTTCGTAACGCGAAGCCTGCGTACATACATTCATGCCGTTCTTTATTTAATTCCATTGATTTGCAAATTGTAGTAATATACAAAATTAAATATTAATCAATACAAGTGCTAGCTTTTATGAAGGCCGCACAAGAAGATCACGCAGGCCGCATGCGGCCTTTAGGCCGCGTGTTCCCCACCTCTGGTATTGTTCCTGCATAGATTGTACAGTAAATTATGGTAATAAAATGCTTTTTGTTGAGTTTGAGAAAGCTTTGCTAGAGTGTCACAGGGCGTTGACGTGGATTGACTCAGAAACTATTTTTTGTATTTTTTAATGTCTTGTAAACAATACTATGCAATTTTTTTGCAAAACATAGTTCTTTATCGTAATAAACGGTCTGACTAGTTAAGGATTTTGTTTTGCTTATTACCCATATTACCCGGATTATCCGGATCTTCGATTTCCGGGATTGCCTATGGTCCCAGCTAGTCCTGATAAACGAGGTTTTACTGTACTTTTCAAGAATATAAAGCTTTTTTTTCTGTAAACTGTTTTGCTCCTTTTTAATTACTCTTTGAAACGTGGGAGTCTGTTCTGCCGCACTGTTTACTGTAAGCTACAATTGCTTCAGCTGAAAAGGGAAAGGACCAATGTCTTCCCCCATTGTGGGAACATTTTTGGTAGATTGAAGAAGATAAATCTGCACGGCGCACACAAAAGGGGTGACTTAAGCAGCAGTAGATATCTCACAAAGTACCTACCACCATTGAATCCAAGTTTCAGTCTTGTTATGGGACCCCAGATTGGCTTAGATGAGAATTAAGTGGGTAATTAAATCCTAAAAGTGGGATTAGTCTAATTTTTAAGAGCTATGATTAACCGAAGAAAATACATTTATATAGCTACATAATAAAATACCAAAAGATTTGATCATTAGTAACAGTAATCACTTGATTTCTATATACAGGGTTCCCACCTATACATCTCCCCTTAACTTCTAAACGGTGACAGCTTAAGCCATAAAGTTGGTATCTAGGTATAGCAAAAAGCCTATGGGCTATTCGATAAGACAACGTACAACGCCATCTATCGGCGAATTTTGGAATTTGCGTTTTTATCTCAAAAATGGTACAAGATACGGGAAAAAAGTCAACTACAAAGTTGTTCAGCATCACCGATTTATTAAGAAAAGACATCTTCCCTACATTTATACTTAAAACAGAATGTAGAAAATGAACATTTGTTTGGTCACGATTTCGAAAATTGTCATGTCATAAAGAGTGGAAGAAAGAAACTGAGACACTTCCCTATCTTCAGGATTTATTTATGTTGCTGAAAATGCTCTCCATTAGCCACTATACACATTTTCACCCTGTCTAATGGATTTCTCGCTGCACATCGTGCAACATGGCAGGTGTTACGGAGGCATCACGACCAAGCAAATGCTCATTTTTTACATTCTGTTTTGAGTATTAATGTGCGCAAGGTGTCTTTTCTTACTAAATCGATGATGTTGAACAACTTTGTAAGTGACTTTTTTTTTCCCGTATCTCGTACCGTTTTAGAGATAAAAACGCTAATTCCAAAATTTGCCGATATATGGCGTCGTAAGTTGTCTCATCGAGTAGCGCATAGCCATTTTACTATACCTAGACACCAACTTTATGGCCTAAGCTTTTTACCTTTTTAGAAGTTAAGGGACTGTAACGAATGTAGGTGGAAACCCTGTGTAATCTATTTTTTTAAAACTTGAGATGACTATTCTTACAATACATTGCTAACTGAATTTCTACATTATAACTAATTCATTGTTTTTTAAAAGACATTAACTTACGTATTTTTCCATCAGAAGAAGAGTTTTAAAATTTTCTGACAAAGCAAAATTTCAACTTTAATGAAGGTATCTTTTGCCCTTTAACACAGGAAAAGAAATGTCAAACTCGTTATAAATGTTGCCCAGATTCTAAATGAATAGCAAAACAAAACCTGGCATGACCTTTCATATTTTGATACGAAGAGCGGTAAAAAATACTCTGTTGCAATTCGTTCATAAATTACCGCAGAGAAATTATTTTTTTAAAAATTTCAGCAATTACTATAATTTAGCAATTTACCGTGCTTAAATTTTCATTTCCCGATATTGGAGGAAATTATGGTTAAGTTATGAAATAATGGAATTCATACTTCACGAATCATTTTTGGTATAGAAATCTTTTGACTTCTCATAACATTATTCTGTTTAAGAGTTTGAACAGTTTAGATAATTTATTTATTACTTATACTTACACAGCTGATTTCTCATTATATATTTGAGTAGTAAGATACAATATGAGCTTGTAAATTTCTCACAAAGCTCCGTACAAGTACTGAGTTTTTGTTTTTGTTTTTGTGTTTATTTCTTTTCGCAGAGGTCCGAAATCCTATATGGAAAAGTTATATGCGAAAAACATACACATATACATAGATATTACATGTGTGTGTATGCATATTTATTCATATATATATATATATATATATATATATATATATATATATATATATATATAACGTGCTTTTTATACACGTTAATCCCTCTTAACTTTTCCCTAATATAATTATTGTTATAGCAGTCAGTGAATAAAGACCTGTTGCAAAGAACTACAATTAAATTACATCGAAGAGTTTTATTCGTAATATTAAACTACTTCAATTCAATCCATGCTAAGTTCATCATCTCACACCTCGCGACGCGCGACAAGCAACGATCAAATCCAATCCCTCTCTAATTAAAACTCTTTTGTTTCAAAGCTGCTAATGCCATTGCGCATGCGCTCGTGACGCTTGCACCAAAGATGAGGCATGGGAGGGGCCAAATGTGGTACTATTAATAAATTCTCCCTTTGTATCTCCAAACAGGGATTTCCCTTCCGTGGGATTGAGAATCGGCGCTTGTTCGTTCCATGCGAATATTAAAATAGTGGCGTTTTACGCCACGAAATTAAACTACCCTGAAACCCCCAGTAAATTAATTTAACTATTTTTCCCTCTCTAATTAATCCTTAACACACACACACACACACACACACACACACACACACACACACACACATATATATATATATATATATATATATATATATATATATATATATATATATATATATATATATATATATATATATACATATATATATATACACTGGTGTGCAGCAAAACTTAAGGACCATATGGTTTTTTTCCCCAGTTTCTGCGCAATGGAGTAACCTAGATGAATGAAATTCACACCACAGAGACCTCAATATGTAACACATTGGTAAGTGAAATATCACATGTTAAAAAAAATACAAAAGTTAATACGAAGAATTTATTGAGAAACAGCTAGAAAGCATTCACATCATCGTACAAAGGCGTATTTCTCGAAGATTTAATAAAGCAAAGAGGTGGTGCTCAGTAGGGAATATGATGTCCTATACCTGCAATGGTTGATTTGCAGCGTCTAACCATGATTATAACGAGTTAGCTTATGAGCTGTTGGGGAAACATTGTCCATTTCTCCTTCAGTGCTCTTTTCAGTTCATGGACATTTTGAAGTGGAGGTATGCGTGCCGCAAGAAGTCTCCCTAGAGCGCCCCACTCATGTTCTATTGGATTAAGATACGGGGACTTCGTAGGCCAATCCCTACGAGTGATATACTCACTTTCCAATAGTTCACCCACAGCACACGCACGATGAGGTAGAGCATTACCGTCCATTAAAAGGAATTGAGAATCAATGGCGACTCGGAAAAGACGTACGTGAGAAATGATCATCTTACTGTAGTAGTGGTTTCCTGTTACTGAACCACGTTCGAAACTAGGGAACACAGTACGACCATTTAGAATGGTGCCCCCTCATACCATGAAACCTATATCTACATACGGATCGCTTTCAGTAATGTTTTCTGGATTATAACATACTCTCACCTCTCTTCTGGTTAGCTGACGTCGAAAATCGCTCGTTAGACTGAAACGCTCTCATCAGTAAAGAGCAGCGTGCCCCATTGCTGGCCAGTCTTATCTTTATGGTCTTTACACCATTTTAGATTGTGTCCCCAATGTTCAGGCGTCAGCGGGATGCAACAATCTGGCAGTCGGGCGAATAGACCACCTGTATGCAAACGTCTGTCCACAGTGAACCACGACGTTTTGCGTCCTGTGGCCGTCTGCAGTTGCATTGCGATATTGCCTGCCGCCTGCTGTCTGTCTCTTTGAGCTTGTAGGGCGATATATTCGTCATTCTCTGGTGTCGTTTTCTTTGTGACATCACCAACGATCTTTCAGACAGCTGTCTCTGTTGCTTTGAAGGTCTTTCACACACGTGAAACAATGTTATGAGCGATACCAAACTTTTCGGCTACATTATTCACCCTGCGCCCTTCTTCAAGCTTACCGATTATTCTACTATGCGTAAAGTCATTTAATTGTAAGACATTTGTATCACCTGTAACATAATTACAATTAACTTTAACTTCTTACAACGACAAACATACTAACTTTCTATTCCCTAACTTTTCTCATAAAAATTCCTTTTATCAAGTTCAGCCCTGTCACGTGACATGCAACTTGACTTTCTAGAAATTTACATATGCGTCATCTTTCTACAGATCAGATATCCTTATGTAAATTACCTCTAGCTTTTGCGTTTCATGTTTCGGGTTTAAACCAACGGAATACTGTCGGTCCTTAAATTTTGCCCTGTTATAACGAACTTGAAAGGAACAAAGGTTTTGATCGCTATATCCGGTGGTTCGCTATATCCGAACCGTTAAGAAAAATCTTAGAGTTCTCAAAATGTATAACTCATTAATTGCTATGTGTATTCAATAATTATGTATTGAAAAAATGATTAAATCTATTAAAAATGATCATTAATGATTCACTGTTTTGATGCAGAAATAATCGGTTATCTTTTGCTAACGTGATGCCGATTTCAAAAATATTTTATGAATTTCTTTGTCCAATGCATCGAATGACTCCAACACTTTTTCTTCCACTGTTTGTGTAGACAAAAACTTATTAATGACACGCATCGCTGCTGTAGCATCCGAGATGGTAGGGATTTGGTCATTTATGTGCTCCTCTTCATCAGCATCAGATGCAGAATCTTCCACTTCAGAATGATTCATTTTAATTGCTTCCACAACATCTTCATCAGTCGTATTTTCCCATGTAATGACTTCATCATCACATATTTCGAACAATTGCACGCCACAATCTGAGAACGATGAAATTTTGTGCTTTTCTATCCACATCGCGATAGGTAAATCTTCATCATCGTCTTCTTCAACATTCTTTGCTTCTTCAACATTCATTGTATCTTCAACATTCTTAAAAAGTTTGAAAATTAAAAAAAAATTCAGTTGTCGACTGAACAAAAATGGTTCGTTATAGCCGATTCTTAAGATTTCGGAGGTTCGCTATAAAAGGATAAATTAGCATTAAATACAATAGGAAAACGGCGGGACCAAAAGTTTCGTTCGTTATATCCGGGAGTTCGTTATATACCAGGTTCACTATAACGGGGTTTGACTGTAGATGTAATCAGTAAATACGTAACGAAATATAAAGAAGCAGCGAGTGATATTTTTACGGGAATTGGAGAGAGTCAACATTTATTCCATTATGATCTTTATCTATCAGATTAAATATATATAAACTAAGTTAATCTTGCGAAGAACATATAAGTTACATGCACATATCCCAGAGCAATGAAAAAAACGCCATTTTACATGAATTTTGTTATTTATAATTGTATTAGACATATTTAGTAATAGCATCTTGTTTTTACTTTTTACTGTTTTTATACGTTGTTAGAGGAAGGTGATCGGAAGTAGCACTCCTTCTCAAGGATTGGGGTAGTTCAACCGGAGGATCGCCCGCCTCGAGATAAAAGCATCCAGGTTCGAATTCCGGCCATGGTAGAAAATTGATTTAGGAAAGAAAATTTGCATTTGTGCCTCAACAAAATTCAGCAGAGCAAGATTGCTTCATCTATTCGCCCTTACACTAAATCCCATGTAACGTAAAAAGCAATTCTCTTGAATTATATTTTAACTTCCTCTGGTGAACATTCAGAATTTGAGAAAATTGTAGATGCGAAACCAGCACAATACAAATTATATTGCATATAAATTGAATACTTTCTAGTGATTTCCTTCTCAGGTAAATATCCACGTAATGACGATCTCTAGAAGAAAGTATGCATCAAAGAATTTATTCTTGATGCAAAAATATACATCGAAAATTATGGTTTTTTAAATGTTAGTTTCTTTTGCTGTTTAAAGTTTTAAAGAGTCTAAGTATTATGTTAAAAAGCAATGAATTTATGTAGTCTGATTTATTTATGATACGATAGTACTGAATATTATATTGATAATATGTTGTAATTGTATAATTCAGAAAAGTAGGGCAAAAGGGCAATTGTTTAAAGTCCCAAAAACCACAATCACTATTTTCAAGAAGGGAAATATGAAACAAATTCCTTGAGACAAACATTGAGTTCTGACGAAATTCCATGCAACAAATAAATATATCTATATTTGCGAGATTTATTAATCCGATGTTCATAAAACACGAGTCGATTTTTCAAGCTTTTTTTATGCTACCGATTGATGCGGATCGCTTTTTTGGAATAAAATATGTGATTCATATCAGTTCAGTTCGAGAAAAAGGGTGAAAATGTAAGCAGAAGTCGATTAGTATCACACGAAAATAAATAAATAAATAAATAAATAAAAAAAAAACTAATATAAAAATTGAGAACGTTTTTCGGGTGAAGTTCGTTTCCAGAAAGGAAGCTTTTTTACTAAATAGTCTCGATTTCACAACTTTTCAAGATATAAAGTAATATTTTTAGCGATGAAACGCATGGAAATAAATTTTTAATATCAAAGCTGACAGAATATTAAAAAAAAGAGGAATGAAATGTTTAGATGATAACTTTCCGGCATTTAAATCAAAGGGTAAGAATGCTTAGATTCAAACAGATTTATCAGTATAAATATAAATTTTTTCCATTCCGATGGAAGCAGAATAGATTGTTTATTAATCCGCAAAGCAAGGAGAAAATATTATATTTCAGGCAAAAGTAAATGATCGGTCGGCATTCACATATTTTTTAACTTAGGATTACGTTCCTTCATAACGGTCCTCCGGAAAGAAAAATTTCAGACGCTAAAACCGTCCGTCCGTACCTCGCGAGTTATAATTTTGGCAGCCCTCCAAACCCAGTCTGTATCGCTTGGACAAGCAGTAAACAGTTAAACAGAAAAGGTACCAAAATGCGTCAAAATTTTGACTGACACACACACTCACATTTATATATATATATATATATATATATATATATATATATATATATATATATATGTATATATATATATATATATATATATATATATATATATATATACATACGTACATATATATAGATGCATATATACATAACACATACATACATATGTACATACAAATACGGTAAGCAACGATAATGCAAGTATATCTCCGTCCCGGCGTTAGCCACACGGAATTCAACTGATGCCTGGCCACCACAACACAATCTCCCCAGACGCCGACCCAAAAGATCGGAGTCTAGGTCACATAGACCCCTCGAGTCCATTAAATAGCTACCAAATTTCAAATTAAGATAAAATTAACAATTTAATAATAAATAATAACTTAAATTCCAGAATCCAGAGCCAGTTCCTGTGCTCCGCTTGAACCTAGTCACTGCTTTATCACTTTAAACTTCAACAACAAAATTTTAACTACAATTTAGTTAACAATTCATAAGTGAACATTTAACTTCATATAAGTATATACATGCATAAAGGCATCTGCGCTTACATAACAAAATATAAGCATTTATATACTGACATAAAAGCAACTGCTTTATAAAACATAATTTAAACAATTATAAACACATATACATACATAAATTAATATTTGTAAACCACGTATAGCAAACAAATTCACAATTCGCAATATCTGTATTACTTACATTACTTTTGCACATTCAGTTATTTAATATTACAACAATTTCATACAAATTATTCTATTAAATTCAATCAATTTTCAAGTTAATTACTTTTACAAGCCATATAATTCGATATTTAATAGCATACCATATTAATTCATATATTGTTTTAAAACACAAAGATAAGTACAAAAAAAAACCCTCAACGGGAAAAAAAAGGGATGTGGACATCCATCAGAACCCCCACTATATCTTTTATTACTTTTTTACTATAATAGTCAACAAAGAGTTTGTGTTTACTCCAGCTTGTGTAATCTGAGGGAAATCTTTCTCTATAAGCCTGTAGATCTATACATTCATAGATGCAATGCTCTACAGTCTGTTTCTCCCCACACCAACATTTATCATCTTTCTTGTGTATTCTGTGCTGGTATTCCGCAAAGCACCCATGTCCTGTAATAGCTTGATTTAACTTGAAATCATTACAAAGTCTGTCTTCTGAAACTTCAGGATATATTTCATACACTCTCCTGCCCTTATCAGATTCATTCCATAACTCCTGCCAATTGGTCATTTCCTCTCTTTTAATCTTTCCCTTAACTCTTTTCTTAGAGTGTTTATAAGTTGTGCCAGCATATTCGAGCTCTGTTGCCTCTTTCGCGACTCTGTCAGCCTCCTCATTCCCCTCTTCACCAACATGCGCTTTAACCCAATGGAAGCTGATATTCATATCTTCATTACTTATAACCTCTTTAATTTTTTCCGAAATTTCGCCTTTATAATTAACCGCCTTTAATGTTTCCAGCGCACTTCTAGAGTCCGTATAGATATCAAAACTCTTAACTTCTTTCATTTTCATAACATCTATCGCAATTTGAATAGCTCTCATTTCTGCCAGATAAGAGTTGCCATTTATAATCTTTTCCCTATATATCTCCTTTTCATTGTCTTGCATGTATACCACAACACCAGCTCCCGCGTTTTCCTCAATCTTAGAGCCGTCTGTATATATTCTTACTTGTGTCTTCGGCGTATTATCATACGTCCATTCAATACTCATTAAATCTTTCCATTTTCTTATTCTGCTTGTTCTTACTTCACAATTTGCTCTATTCAATACTTCATCACCTATTTCAATCTCTACACCTTCATCATATATTTTAAACATTTTACAATTTATTCTTGCTTTCAGATGCAGTGGCATACAGCCTGATAGTACGTTTAGGGCATCCGTAGACACGGTTCTATAACATTTCGTTATAGCCAACATAAATGGTCTCTGTGTTTGTTTCAATTTTCTATCTATAACTACACCTTCGTTATACCAAATTTCCACAGCATACAGTAGTATTTTCTCAATTACAGTGAGGTAAATTTGTTTTATAATGCTGCCCCGTATTCCCCATGTCTTTTTAATAATTCTCGTTAATTTATAAAAGAACTTTAATGATTTTTCCTTAACCATATCCAGATGCTGTAAATATTTCAACTTGCAATCAATTAACACCCCTAAATACTTTAATTCTTTATGATACTTTATATTTTCCCCCGCCAGCTTAATTGTTGGTTTGGTTTTGATAACACCTTTACTAGCAATTATTATATAAGCACACTTATCAATACTGAAATTTAATTCATTCCTATTTGCCCAATCGTAACATCTATCCAATACTTCTCTTGAAATTTCCTTAAACTTATAACTAACCTTACTATTAATCATTATCATTAGGTCATCAGCAAAAGCTTGCATATACCAATTATTACTGTAACTATCAATGTCTAGTAATTCGTTAATTATTATGAGCCACAATATAGGGCCGAGGGAAGATCCCTGAGGGACCCCTACGTTATACTCATGCTCACCACTTCTCATAATAACTTTTCTATCGCTAATATAACTAATTATTAATTTATATAACTTAGGTTCAATCTTTAATTTATTTAACTCCCTTATTACATTACTTCTTCTCACAGTATTAAAAGCATTCTTAATGTCCAATGAAATAAGACAAGTATGTTCATCCCTACTTTTATTTTCATAAATTATTTTCTTGATGTTATTGAGCGCATGAAGAGTGCTCAGGTTCCTTCTGAACCCATATTGTGCTTTCGATAGCAAATTGTTTGATTCCAAATGCGTAACCAGCCTGTTTGTAATTATTTTATCGAGTATCTTACCCAGTACAGGTAGCAGACATATAGGCCTATACGAACTCGGAAGTAATGGATCTTTCTCCCCTTTTCTAAAATAAATAACCTTAGCCTTCTTCCATTCCTTTGGAAAGTAGCCATCGTTCAAGCATCTATTAAATAAGCAGTACATCACTCTCTTATTAATATTATATGTTTCTTGAATAATACTTAGTGTAAATCCCTCATATCCAGGTGCTTTACCTTTTGACATTTCACTCATAGTTAATTCAATTTCAAGATTAGTTATTTCAATAGTATTTTCACTATTATCACTCACTTCCGTGTCCTCTTCCTCTTCTACTATCCTATTAAAATGATATTCCATTAGAACTCGTTCTATTTCTTCTTCATTATCCACAATTACGCCGTTTAAATCCTGTACTCTTTCAGTTACATTTTGTCTTTTATCAGAAATGATATTCGTTACTGCACCAAAAGTATCTTTCACAGTTAATTTATCTAAATATTCCTTGAAAGTACTTCTTTTCGCATTATTGATCAACTTCTTATACCTTGCACTCTCTTCTTTGAATTTAATCAGCCTATTCTTTCTATCTTGGGGTTCAGTCGTCTTTTGATACAATCTCCTAAGTGCTCTCACTTTGCTTCTTTTTATTCTTAAGTCCTCATTCCACCAATAAGCGTTGGACTGATTCTTCTTACTTCGTTTCTTCCTATGTTTCTTACATAATTTCGTAATTTCCTCATTAAATTTCTCTATTACACCATCAATGCTCATTTCTTCCATATCTTGCTCGTAAGCAACGATAAGCAATCCTACGTTAATAACCCGTGGTAGTTTCGTTAGAAGAGAGCTGAAATAACTGACATAACAATGGCATAACGGACATAACTGACTAACTGAAACTTTTTTATCTATCAGCGGCGCTGATAATTTCTGCAGAGCGAAAACTGCAAACATTAAACAGTCCGCTGGTCTCCAACCCGCCGTCTCATCTTACAAACGCCAGAGTACACACAACTTAGCCATCCAGTCCATGCTAGACGCAAAATGTAATAATATTTAAATAACATCACCATTCCGACGTTTTCGTGAAGCGTTACGGACGATGCACTGTACAAAATATGCGAATTTATCCCCCTTTTACAAATTAATGACATGAAGCATTCTTTACAGTCGAAATTCAAAACAGGGTGGGAGAGGGTACCATCTCCCCAGGTGTTTCCCATGTTCGGTCAAAACTGGGATGGCACCTGGCTAATTTGGATTCCGAACCTTGTGGTGCCATTTAAAAACCGGAGCCGCAGAACCTCGGACCGTTAGCCTATATGGACCAAATCTGTACTACTTCCGGCCAGGGGGCATTAGAGACAACAACAGCAACAACAGCATAACATCCAGGTTTGGTTTGGTTTGGAGTGCTACGGTCATGTTTTGCCACACGAGGGATAATTAGATCGGGACCTACAGCTTAAAGCCGATTCCGAACGACTACAAACGTCCATGCCAAGAGTAGGATTGAGAGCCCACAGACTCTGGAACCGAAAACCAGCGCCCTAGCCATTCGGCCATCGTGCGGCACATAACATCCAGGAATGATTACAAAGTGTCACATGTTTATTTCACTTGCACAAGTCTGTCTGAATCAATGATCATCCACATTAGTTGAAGCTGTTTGAAGGTGGTTTAGCGGTAAGTTAACATCTTTGATAGTGTTGTTTAGTTGTATTATCGGTTGTTTCTTCTACTTTTAAATTTTTAAGCGCTAAGCCATGGTCCGCACTTATCCCACAAAAATTCCGTGTTGAAGTAAGTGAAGATGTAGTTAGTGCGGACTAGTACGCACTTCCCCTTTGATTTAAACTTTTTTTATTTAGGTTCTTTATTTGTTGTACGCTTGAGTCATTGCAACCGCAAAGAAATGAACGAAAGAAACACGAAGATTCTTAAACTTAAACAACTAAGAAAAATACAATTAGAGGAGAATGAAAGCTCTTTAGAATTGGATGACGATATTTTCAGTGTCAGAGATTTTGGCAATATAATTGAAAATTGGGATTCGTTCATGAAAACCATGGCAGTCAACCTTGACGAGGACTTCATTTCAATTTGAAACAATTGAGAACCTGGCTGTCGGTGACTGGGCCCGAATTATTTGTAGAAAAAAGTACGAGTCACTTCGTTGGTAAGGTCATATCTTATGAAAGTGAGCACCTCATAGTGAAATACAAGAAGAAGAGTACAACTATTAACGACTTAACAACTTTTAAGACCTCACATAGAGACATCAGTTCTGTGACAGAAATGATATTGTTTGTGTTGTCCCTCTTACAAAAATAGGATGAAGAAGAGTAGCTGTGTTTCAAGTAGAATTCTCGGGTTACTACTTGCAATTTTTATAAGAAAAGTCCCTTTTTTTTAAAGAATTACTAGACTGGCATTTTAAACTATTTCTCGCTACTTTTATCATTAAAATAAATTTAATTGAAGAAATAAAGTTTCTCCACTGTTATTTATTGCCTGCTTAATCTCTTCGCTTCATTTTTCTGGACTTGAAACGGGTAAAAATCAATAACTCAACGAATCTTCGTTAATTCAAGAATTTCAAGGAGCAAAAGATTCGCCAAGAAACGGGTTATTTACACTTATCCCAACGTCGCTGCAGACAATAAATAAAGCCTGGCAATAAATAAAGGCCAGTTACGCCCTTACTCCGTTTTAGCAGGACAGGTGCGTACGTTGGATCTTACAAATATTTTCGGTCAGGAAAATTTTAAACGGTTGAATCAAAAAGCTTTTCAATGCATCTTTTGAAAGAGAAGGTTTTCGTTTCTAATCTACAAAAACTTTCACATTTCTAGCTGCTAAAATAAAATTTATTCAGTCATTCAAAGTCATTCTTTGTAAGCTTTGCCCCGATTCACCTTGCATCTATCTTTGGGGGAATTTATTTATACGATAAACATAATGCCCGTGTTGTTATTTTTTTTACTAAAGCCTCCGATTCATATCCGAACGTTCCGGATTGCCTTTTTGGAGTAAAGTATGTGAATAATTTCGATTTAATACGAGAAAACGGAGAAAGACGTAAGATAAAGTCGATTATTATCGAAAAAATGTATATTTGAGAAAATTTCTGGGTAGTAGTCGTTCACGAAATGGAGGATTTTTTAGAAATAAAGTTAATTTCCCAACATTTCGGAAAATGTAAGGAAACATATCATGGAGAAAAATTTCACGGCGAACCGACTATGAAAATGCGAATGATATGTTTAGATCATTATTTTTCTGCATTTAAATCAAAGTTGAAGAATGCGTCTAGATGTATATATATAAATATATTTTATTCAATTCTCAGGAAACGTAATGGCTTCTGTATTCATTCGTGAAACTAAGACAAAAAAGTATATTTTTTCGAAAATTAAATTAACATTGTGAGGCAATTCACATATTTCATTAGCAGGGATAATGTTAATTTCTGCAGCGCGAAAGCTAAAAATATCGGTAAATTAAACTTCGATTCCGAAAAGTGTAAAAAAAGAAAGCCATCTGCTTGCCTTGAATCTTCCAACTCTTTCGACAAACGCGATCATGGAAACAACTTAGCAATCCAGCCCCTGTGTCCAAAAATCAAAGCATAATTAAATAAATTTACCATTCCGAAGTTTCCGGGAAGCGTAACGGAGTTTTACTGTATAATTCTTTTTCCTAAGTGGCAGGCACTTGTCTCTCACGGTAGGTATTTCTTGACCTTGTCCCATGAGGATCGGCGAAGTTTTGCTGGCTACTTTAGTATGGGAGCACCATATAGGTGAGCTAGCAATGCTCCTTATGAGGGGGACGACAAGGAAATGACCTAGACTTATTCGGGATTTGAACCCATGCCCACTGCACGGGAGCTCAGAACACTAACCACTATACAATGTGGTCGGCTTACTTTATAAAATAGGGATATTAATATCCCTTTTACAAGTTATTGAAAATAAGATCTTGTTCTGTCGAAATTCTAAACAAGAATCAAATACGATGATTGTTTGATACGTCCGTGTAAAGTCGAAGAGATTGCGCCACTTGTACGTATCGAAATTATATTTAGTTGCCCGCAACTCCTGGAGGATACCATACCAAGTTCTAGTAGATAGATCTACTAGTCTGTGTTTGATGTTCATTTGCATTGTACCGTGATTCTCTTTCGCCAAGACAACGCACCAGCTCACACATCTGCAATTGTGACCTCAAAATCGCTCGATTTACGCTGCCAAGTTCTCCCGCATCCCCCCCCCCCTCTGTCCTCCAGATTGGCTCTCTCGGAATACTGTCTGTTCCCAAATATATATATCTATATATCTCTCTCTCTCTCTCTCTCTCTCTCTCTCTCTCTCTATATATATATATATATATATATATATATATATATATATATATATGTATATATATGTGTATATATATGTATATATATGTATATATATATGTATATATATATGTATATATATATATATATATATATATATATATATATATATATATATATATATATATATATATATAAGGAGAGAATAATACATTTTAGCAGAAATAAATGATCGGTGGGCGGTAATTCACTTATTTTACTAAGAGCAATACTGAGAATTCCTGCATCATTTCGAGTCAAAAATATCGTAAATATTTTTAAACCTTAATTCTGAAAATTTTTAAAAAATAACTAAACAAGCCGCTGCTTTAAAACTCGCCATCTTATCCGTCACACGCCTGCGTCGAAACCACTCAGCCATGCAGGTGTTTCTACCCCCGACAATAACATGTTATTTAAATAATGTTGCCGTTCAGAAGTTTTCGCGATGCGTAGCGAACAATATACTGTATATAATAAGGATAAAATGATGTTTGCTTAATTTGAAAAAAAAGGAGAAATAGCAATGCTAAAGTTGATTATTAACGGAATGAAACTTTTTGAGTAAATATCTCGAGGGAAATTCGTTCGCCGAATGGAGTTTTAAAATTTATTTTTAATTAATTAATTAATTAGTTTATTTATTTATAATTATATTTAATTTCAAAACGTTTCGAAGAAACAAATTATATTTTTCGATACACATATCATGGACATAAAATTTCAATTTCACGCCGAACCGAATATTAAAAAAAAAGGGAATAATACGTATAAATCGGCACTTTACGACATTTAAATCAATGCCGAAGAATGTTTCGATTCAAAGAGATTCATAAATAAAAATATTTACTTTTCATACAGAAGGAAACATAATAGATTCTAAATTCGTTCGCAAACCAAGGAGATAATGGTATATTTCAGTGAAAATTTATTTATTTATTACAAATGCCAGGAAAATTGGCTATGATGCCATTTGTTCTCAATAAAGTGAGAGACTGCTGCCCATTAATTTAAGGAGGCACAGTATAGGTGGCCAGCATTACCCCCTACAAGCCGATCTCGTAATTTAGAACCGAGTCAAGTGACGCTCGGCAAATTTAAGAACTTGGAGGACTTTGCAGCCACGACAGATTTTACGTGCACCGGCCATCATTAGTCAACACGGCGGTGGATTTTGTCAGCGACCGGCATCGAACCCACAACCCTGAGATCACTGACTCGACGCCTTTGCCAACCGGGCCATCGCGACTATTTCAATGAAAATTAAGCGACCGCCGTGCTTTAATTCACATATATTACTATTAATTGCAGAAATTATCAGCACCGCGGATAATTTCTGCAGTTCTGAGAATTGTAAACAGTAAACAGCGAGCTGATCGCTAACCCACTATCCGTTTCGACAAACATCAGCGTCGTAACCAGTTAAACATCTTTGCCTTGCCGTGGGCGAAATCTAACTATATTTGAATAACGTTACCGCTCCAACGATTTATCATCCCCTATTAGTTAATTAATGAAGAGTTCGGTCGAAATTTTAAACAGGAAATACAAACATCTATATTTGCGAGATTTATTTGTCCGATATACGTATTAAGCGTGTTGATTAGTTTTTTTAAAAACTATAATACATGCCGGACCTTATTCAATTATACGGACTTCCTTTTTGGAGTAAAATAAGTAATTCTGATTTAATCCGAGAGAACATAGAAAAACGTTAGCTTAAGTCGAATGTTATCGCAAAAAAATATTTTTTTTTTATGAGAAAATTCCTCCGGTGATGCTCCTTTACAGAATGAAGGTTTTTTTCTAAACAGCCTTCATTTCGACACTTTTCAAGAAATAAAACAATTTTAGCAATGATACATATGAGGGAAATAAATTTTCAGTTTCATCGAGAACCGAATATTTATAAAATGGGGATCACTTCCCAAAACCTAAATCAATATTGACGAATGCTTCTGTTGAAATAGATATACAAATATAAATATATCTATCTTCATGATTGCGAAGAAAACAGAATAGACTATATTCGCCAGCAAACCAAGGACAGGCTAGTGTATTTCAAAGAAAACTGAATGACCGGTGGGCGGTAGGTAATTCATATCTTTTAGTAGCTGCGTTTACTAGTAACTTCTGCTTCGCAGAGGCTAAAAATATCGGCAAATATTTTGAAACCTTGATTCCGGAAAGAATAATAAACTAAGTATTCTGCTAATCTTGGAGCGGAGCATAGGATGTGCCATACAAAATACGCGTATTTATCTCCCATTTGCAAATTAATGAGGAGAAACAAAAAGTTTAGGCGAAAGTGAATACAACGAATATATTGGATAAGTAGGGCGAATATGAGACCCCTTTTGATTTTCATATATAACTAGGAAAGTAAGTGAGGGATTATAGTACCAACTTGATATCCTTTTAATGCATATATTTTACTACATATAACAGTGACAGAAAATGAAAATAACCTTACAATTTTCTTGTATTAAATTATAAATACAAGTGTTCCATTTTTTTGGGGGTCTGAAAAAAGTAGTCCTAATATGAGACCCCTATTCTACAACTCTAAAAATGAATTAGAATTACTGAAAAGTTCGTAAAAAACAAAACTGTACACAATAATTAGATAACAGTTACCTATATACACTAATAGGTGAATAAGAAAAGTGACATTTTAAACAAATTAGTTGGTTTACATTACAGGTTTTGTTTACTTTTTGCTTTTAGATCCTAGCGTTTCACATTGTTTAGAAATAAAAAGTTCGCCAGCTCCACAATCTTCATGGGCCCACCTAAAACACCTTCTTCATTGACGCCACTGCTCTCCCCGTTTGTCTTCTGAAAATAAACAACCACAAAAAAGGAACTCAGCGTCGTTTTCATCAATGATATCATCATTGCTCTCATGGAGAGATAATTTTTCATCATATTCAATTGATCTGAGATCATCATAGCTATAATTAGGATTATTCGTTCTCTGTTTTTTAACTAGTGTTGTATTTTCATCCATCCTTAACTTTCCCCTTCCTGTAGGGACTCCTTTTCCTTTTCACTTTATTGTTTCCTTATCCTTTTCTTTTTTATCTTGATCTCCTTTTCCTTGTTTATCTTTTGATTTCTTATCGTTTAGGTCTATTCTTTTCTTCCTTGTAGGAAACAAAGTTTTTTTCGAATATACTGCAGTTCTTTTATTAATGCTATCAATCAATTAATTTTTATAGGGCGATGATGTGATAATATCGGCTTTACGGGCTCTCCTTGCTTTCGAGGTACTTTTCTCAGGTAATGTAGGCATGGGATTTATTTCTTCAGGAGTCATTAAGAACTGGTTTGAATTTGTTGTTTGATCAATACCTTCCATACTGACTTGATTGATTTATGTAAATTTAATATTTTTGAAAACTACCTCTTTAATGGCTTGAGTTTCTTTAAACAGATAAAGGGTATCCCTATGGGTAATAGTTTTTCCAGCGCTTTTGCTAATATTTTTTTGCATTCATACGAAACTAAATTTCTTAGCTTAAATAATGTTACTGGATTTAGATATATTGATGACCTTATAATTTTTAACTGCAACGATTTGGAATTTCTTAATCAAATGTACCCAAAAGAATTAACTTTAAACAGGACTAATGAAAATAATCATTCCGAGACTTATCTGGATTTAAAAATTAAAATTCAAAATAGCGAATTAAAATTGGGATATATGATAAAAGACTAGATTTTAACTTTGAGGTTATCACGTTTACCAATTTCAATAGCAACTTGAACTATAAAATCTATAATAATTTCTTTTACTCGCAACTCTACAGAATTAAAAACATTTGTAATAACGCTGAAGACTTTTTGGAGGCATGTAACATTTTCGAGGAAAACCTAAGTAAGAACAATTTCCCTAAAAATTTCGGCAATTTAAAGGTTTTAAAAAAATGGCATTTAGACTCGGGTGAATTTTAAAGATGTTTAGGATAGCGTTTCTGGTTTCATATTTTTTTAAACTTCAATGGGGTGTAGCGCTGTGGTTTTGCCACAGTGACGTAATTACTAGGGAAAAATTGGGCTGCTGTTTCTCCATAACCGTCACTTACTGAATTAGAGATGTATGAATCTGTGTCTTTTCATTAGGATTGTATGTGTACTTGCATGTATGGTGCGTTGAGCCCTTACTATAAGTTGTCTGTGTCTTTTCATTTTCTATTGAATAACTGTTTCATTGGGGAACTCGGGGCCTTGGGATGTCTTTTGGTTATACCTGCATCCTATTAAGAAAGTTCCCCTTGAGGTAACTGATTTGGTTAGGCTACCTGATGACGAGACCTGTCGGTTACCTCTAACTTCTGGTTTAGTTCCGGCACTATTACATAATCTTGCCTCTGGTGCGTAGATGCCCTGAATGCTTGATTTCTGTATTGTTTTTGTCTACATTCTTCTTATAATTATCTAGCTCTGTTAAATTTAGTTATATATATATATATATATATATATATATATATATATATATATATACACATATATAAATATATATATATATATATATATATATACGTATATGAACACACACATATATATATATACATATATGAATACATATATATATATATACATATATACATACATGCATATATATATGTATATATATATATATATATATACACATATATAAATACATATATATATATATATATATATACACGTATATGAACACACACATATATATATATATATATATGAATACATATATATATATACATATATACATACATGCATATATATATGTATATATATATATATATATATATACATATATTAATACATATATATATATATATATATATATATATATATATGTCTTATTAAATGAAATTAATGTATTATGTAAAGTCTATTATAAAACAAAACCTATAAGAATACATTGGTAATGAATAGGAGAAATATTCATCGTCAATAAATTCCCAGTGAGAATTCTCTTGATGTTTTAATTGAATAACAAGTGCAAGTTTATTCAATTGGATAAATTAAAAATGATTTAAACATCATATTAATTATTTTAGTAACGGACGACATACAAATAAAATTATTCCTTGATGATGCGACGAGAATTTTCCCCCAAAGTAAAATAAAAATTGATCTCAATTTGTATTCAAGGCTATTATTTGATTCTTAATTTAGCTCATGCTTTCAGTAATGAAGGGCGTGCTTTATTTTTAACAGTTGGGAATATATTAAAGAAGAATATTCTTAGTTTGAAATTTTACTATAGTAAATGATTTTATTCTCTTCAAGGAAAATTTCCTTTACGTATTCAAGCATTTGTTGAAAATCTTGCAATGATAATTAGAACTGTGACCTTAGTAACATAGATTTCTTATAAAGGTGAAATCTTACGTCTTTATTAACTTAATTTCTTTGAATGAAGATGACCTAATTTAGCTTTGCAAATCGTATAAATATTAATGACTAGTTGTTTGCCCGGGTATTTGGGACATCTCGGTTTATCTCGGTCTTTTTGACATTTTATTCTCCCTCCCTTTCCCCGTTATCCCATGTCGATGGGGATGAACTTGGATTTAAACGGCATCGGGAGTATCACCATTCATCTCAGTGACCCCGAAAACTATCGATTCGACACTAATCTCGGTTTTTAAACCAAAAGGAGAGAGCTAAATGTACCACCGTCTGATAACCGTTCCAAAGTCATCAAGTACACACACATGATTTGAATTTGTTTATATTATTTATGTTTAAAGTATATGAGTAATGGATGTACAGGGTGTTCATAATTAAACTTCCCTACTTTGAAGTTTTCTACAGTCGAAACTATTGTTCAGAAAGATATGAAATTTTGTGTAGGACATATTGAAGGGATGGAAATTTGTTTGAGCGAATAAAAAAATTGATCAAAATTTCACCATCAGAGGGCGTTTTTTGATGAATACACATTTAGCCAACATTTACTATTGTTAAAAAAATTTATTACAACAAGACATGTTCAACATGACGGCCATCATTTTCAGATACCATTTGAAATCGTAAGATAGCATGTTCTACAGTTGACCGCAGTGTTTCCGGGGATATGCTGAGAACATGTCGTGAAATGCTGCCTTTCAGATCAGGTATAGTTCTTGGTTTATCAAGACTGACTAGATGTTTCACATGCCCCCAAAGCCAAAAGTCACATTGGTTGAGGTCTGGGGATCGGGGAGGCCACACATTAGGAAAGTGGCGGCTGATGACACGTTCTTCTGTAAAGTGATTTTTGAGAACGTTCTTAACACGAAGGCTAATGTGTGGAGGAGCTCCATCTTGCATAAAAATTGGGCGTGAAAGGCACTGACCTGACTGCAGATCTGGAACAATTTTATTCAGTAACAAGGATGCATATCGCTTCCCGGTGACCGAGCATGTTACTGGACTTTTAGGACTTCATTCCTCGAAGAAATGCGGGCCGAGAATAAAAATTGCAGAAAATCCACACCACACAGTTACTTTCGGTGAATACATCGGAACACCTAAGATAAAACGCTGATTTTCCGGTTTCCAAATTCGGCAGTTGTGAGTATTCACCGAACCGTCCAAATAAATGTGTGCTTCGTCTGTCTAGAGGATATTCCAAGGCCATTCTGCATCAACCTCAAAGCGAGCAAGAAACTGAAGTGAGAACCGCTGTCGAGTCTCGAAATCATGTGTAAACAATCTCTGCACAAATTGAAGCTTGTACGGATAATACCGGAGGACATTCCGCATGACCTTCTGGACAGTTGAACGGGGCAGATCCAATACTTCTACCACACAACGGACACTGTTAATAGCCTGATCGTTCGAAGCTTTGTCCTTTTCCACCTGAAGCGCAACCTTCTTTACAGCTTCTGCGGAAACAGGTTTCCTTCCTCCGCCAGAACGAATGTTAAAAGAACCAGTTTCTTCAAATTTGGCCACCATTAATCGAAGACCTTTAACAGTCAATGGACCTTTTCGTATCCCCTTCAAATTCCGAAATTTTCGTAGAGCAACTAGTGCTGAAGTATCGTTTTGGTAAAACAATTTTACTAACAAAGCTCGATCTAGTAATCGTAAAGATGACATTCTGATTAGCAATAGCAAGCAACAAAATCTCCATGAAAGTTTCTAGGTTTTATAACAGCTTCTTTCATTTTTTCCCCTATGAGACAAAAATCATAGGTGCCTATACACGTATAATGATACAAAAGTTATAGTATTAAATTTTTTTGAAAATTGATTTAAAAAATACTGTGATGTAACTTGGTATAATATCCTATCAACCAAACATATAATTTTATGACGTAATTTAAGAACGTATTTGAATTTTGAAATCGTTCTTCTTTTATGATTCGCATGCAACTAATCTTTCCGAGTCTGTTCTATCGCTATTCATTTGCAACAGAAATTTTGTATTTCATTCCAACTATAGTGAGAAATAAATTTCTTATTAAAAGAGAAATTTTTGAATTTGTAATTACTAAAAATAGGTCTTCGGCATTATAAAACGATGCATTCTAAAATAATTGGAATTGGGTTATTTATGGGATTAAGCAACAAGAAAACACGCTATTTTGTTAATTAAAACAGAAACCCTAAATGAAATAAATCATTGAAATTTTATTCTTATTTTTTTTCTATAATAATATACAAAACGTAGTTATTTATTTCCCCTCAAGACATATGATGAATGAGAAAAAAATTTCGAAACGCTATTTTTCTACCATTATGAAAAATAATTTAAAATTAATCAATAAAAATTTTTGGTTGAAACAAAATAACGTAAAAGATAATCATAATGAATAACATTCCTTCTTCGACTTTTTAAATGAAATAAGAACTTAAAATGGTTATGAAAGATTTAAGTTAATAGAATTTTCTCTTAAATTTTGAGCTTGAATTTTTTACGTTTCAGGTCATGATAACTTTTATTTTAGCATTTTTTTCTTACATACATATTTTTATTTAAGGATAGAAAATGTTAAGCTGTATTTATGCTCATAATTGTTTTTCCAAGAATATCAGAGCATATGATAGTTAAACGACAAAGATTTTAAGTTAGCAACAAGTTCCATAAAAATCCGAAAAAGCATTTTATAAAAATGAGTGAAGTGCGTATTTCTTAAAGGAATATCAGTTTTCGTACAATATTGATCGGTTTCCAACTAAAAAAATAGAGAATTTTTTTAAACATGTATTTAAAAGAAATATATAAAAAACTCTTTACCTTGAATATTATATCCATCGTACATAGGAATTCACATTTATATGAATAATTTTATACTCCATATAATCTTGCATATTAATCTAAGACCTAACTAAATACCAAGTTATTTTTTATCCTCGAATGGTAAAATGAAAACATTAAACTGACTTATCAAGCAAGATATTTATTCAGTATTGGACTTGAGATTACTCCCAAAAAATTGTCTTTCAACTAGTAACTTATAATAGCGCTGAAAATCAGTAACTGGCTTTTAAGTCGTTCACGTATCTCTGAATAAGTATTACATGACAATGTCTTTAAACTATGTACGTCTCAAATATTTCAAAGCAGACAGTTTTCTTCAATTTTTTTTGTTTCTCCAATGTTTATAACTCATCAGATGTAATGGTCTAGTACCTGAAGAGCCCTAGTTTGATCAAATTGGATTTCAGCTTGACATTCGAAATCGCTTAGAAAAATTGTAACGAGACTCATAATTTTGCAAAATTTTTCACAAAATTTGATATTTTTTTTCGATGCCTCAACAGCATGATTCACTAGAATTTGCAGCCCGAGAGCTGTTAGGACGATAAGAGGCTGGTACCAAACCCGCCTCTATCACATCATTTCCTCCACACATCATTTCTATCGGAAGTCGCAAAGTATAGCAACTAGGCAATGAACGTAGTTTCGAAATAAAGGAATGGTGGGCAAGAGAGGATACAAGGTTGTCTATGAGTAGCAGCATCAAGTAGTGATTGACTCTTATGTCTTTCTTCGGCACTTAGGATCAGCAATAGGGTATCTCTGCGACATATGGATTCATGAAGAAATTCAGACAATTCCCCCGCCACTTTCATGCAGCAGAAAAAAGTGCACGCAACGTGCATTTGAGGTGTCCGACATTAACTACTTCTTGCTACAAGAAGACAAGGAGGAGCACATGTCTGTACGCTTGAATATATATGAGACAGCCAGAAGCCAAATTTTAATATGACAATCTAGCCACTACTTGTTTGATTAAATTCTTTTCAATCAGGGATAAACCATTTTAGAATAGATTGTGCCATCTAAAGTTTCTTCAGAAAATCTTTCTAAGATAACTGTTGAGATCTTGAACATTTGACGATGGCAGATTCATTTGTCTTTAGACGTCGATACACAAAGTCTCAGGTCGATTGAGAACAAGGAATGGAGGAGGATCATTGGAAGATATTTATCTGCTGCATCACTGTCTTCGCTGAAGTGTCGATGGCCCGTCAGTTAAGGGGTATTTTATTCGGAGCCAAATATTGTGTGCACGTGTTGTCGGCGACCTTTAGCCACACAAGGGATATCGAATCACCCAATACTTTTTTTTGGGATCAGGATCAGGAAACTGAGAACTTTCGGATCCATGACGTCACTGTTTTGTCGGATAATTACAGCACCTTGAACTCGATATTTAGTTCGGGAAAAAATTGACTCTTATTAGATCTTACGGTCTACAATACCTTTCAGAAACGTTTGGAATGGCATCACTGGCTTTATTGTCGGCCGCTAGATGGCGATAAATGCGATTGCAACATCGCTCACTTCACTGGTCACTTCGCTGCGTCACTGGGTATTATATTCACAGTCAAATATTGTGTACACGAGGTGTCGACATCCCCTAGCAAAGCAAAGGGGATATCGAATTATCCCGATACTTTCATTTTTTTTTCTGATCGGAATTAGAAAACTCGGAAATTTCGGCTGTATTACGTCCCAATTTTGTGTGATAATTACAGAACTGAACACCCGATTGTTATTTCGGTAGAAAATTGACTTATCATTCACATAAGGGCCATCCATATCAAACAGAAACACTCTGAAAGTCGTCACCGGTGAGATTATTAGCTACTAGGTTGCGGGAAATACTATAGCAAAATCACTGTGTTCGCTGAGGTGTCGGAGGACCGATCGCCCACCTGCGTCAAGTGTTATTATATTCGGAGCCAAATATTTTGTGCACACGAGGTGTCGGCAACCTGCAGCCACTCCAGGGGATGTCAAATTATCCAGACAGTTTCATTTTTTCTTATCGGGATCAAGAAACTCAGCAGTTTTGGCTCTATGACATAACCGTTTTGCGGGAAAAATACTGACCTTGGAACCCGTTTGTTATTTCGGTAGAAAGTTCACAGTTTATTGACTTTAAGGCCTTGCAGATATTTCAGAAACCCTCTGAAGTGTCATAGCCTTTATTATTAGACTCTAGGTGGCGGGAAATGCGATCGCAAAAATCACTGTCTTCGCTGAGGTGTCTGTGGTCCGATCGCCCTCTTTGCGTCATGGGGTATTACATTCGAAGCCAAATATTGTGTATACGAGTTGTTGGCGACCTCCAGGCACGGAAGAGAATGACGAATCGTTCACATTCTTTCATTTTTTGGGGGATCAGGATCAGAAAACGGGATAGTTTCGGCTCTATGACGTCATAATTTTGGCGGATAATTTCAGAACTGGGAACCCGAGAGCTATATAGGAAAAAAAAAATGGGTGTTCATTGACCATAGGGTCTTCAAGATTTCTCAGAAGATTTGAGTAGAAACTGTGATAACTAGTTTCTTCAAAACATTATTCAATGGTGATAATTGTTCAGTCTTGAAGATATGATGATACCAGATTCATATATAATCAGATATAGTTCGTGAAGATGTAATATTAGCAAAAGAACATTGCGGGAAGTATTCCCCTGAAGAAATTGTTTTGTATAAGTTCTGTCGGAATATTATTTAAAGGCGATAACTGTTGAGATCTTGACATGATGATAAAAGATTAATTTATCTGACGCCCTTGACGTCGTTTCTCAAATTCTACATTCGATTGAAAAACGGGAAATGATGAAGGTACTACATTGAAAAGCCTTCGTCTTGCTTCGCAAATTAATTGCATTCAATTTGATCCATGGGACAGGCCTCAGTGTGCTGTCAGAATATCTACTTTACTTCGGGGAACCGTCATAACTGGGAGGATTGGGTAGTGGGACGAAATAACGCAACTATTCATCATGAAGGAAAAAAAAACTTTTATTCACATTTGAACGACGAGGGACAACACTTCAACAGCACAGACGTATATCACAACAAACCGTTTTCGTGAAGGTAGCTCATCTCTTGGACGAATATTCACCAGCACGAAAATTCACTTAGATGAAAAATCCCTTACACATTTAAAAAAACAACAACACGTGGACGGACCTGGACCGGGGGTCACTCCCCCTCGATGCAATCTTCACTTGACTGCTTCTTGTCAACTCTTTCGACATCTTCTTACCTCTCCTCACTCCACTTCAGTTCGTTCGGAAAGACTCTTAGGGCCTGTTCACATAAGAGTCCGTTGAGTAGCGTTAAGGGAAAGATGACGTTGAGACGAAAATAAACCAATCATAGGCGTTAAAAATTTCATTGCTAATAGTTTGGAGGCCTATGATTGGTTTATTTTCGTCGCAACGTCATCTTTTCCTTAACGCAACGCAACGGACTCCTATGTGAACAGGCCCTTACCGTTCCTCACTTCACTTCCGTTCGTGAAATTCGGAGATTCTTTCAGCTCATCGCTTCATTCCTTTCTGGTCGATTGGAAGGTCCTCACAGCAGTAATAATATTTAATTGTTTAGCTGAGTAATATATTTATGAGAATTAAATTTATTTCTTCATACCCTCAGTTAACTTTGTACTTTTTGTGCACTGTATTGCGAAATTTTTATCTAATCCTATAAAGGTCTGTTTGCAACGCATTCGGAGCGTTGCGTTACGTTACTTCGTTGGCTCCAAAATTGTTGACATGACCTCTGATTGGTTTGACGTATCACGTGGTCGACGAACAAACTCTGAAATTGGTAAAATTTTTTAACCCTGACAGTACGTAACGCTCCAGGTTCAGTGTAAACAGACAATAATAGTAGTTCGATAAAGATACGCCCAGACGTATATTCTACCGTAATAAAAAACATTACCACGAAAGGACACACACTTCTCTCTATGCTAACATGTTGCTCCCGTTAATAGAAACAAACCATATTCAAAAAGTAAAAACGATGGAGAAATTATCAAGGATTCCTTTTAAGTCCTTAAATATTTCAAAATAATGTTGAATTTTACTTGATCTGTATTTTTCTATCATTATTACAATACAATATATCACAGGAAGTAACAATATGCAGGAATAAATTAAACTAATGATACATTTTAAACGAAATTTGCTTTAAAATCGCAAATTAAAATCCGCCCGATACAATAGCTTTTTATTTTTGTAAATTGTTTTCTTTTATGCGATTCGAAAAAAAAGTATTTAGGCCATTAAGCAACAAACAGTCCATTTGGTCTTGATTAATGTCAAGTCTTTGTTTTCCCGCAGGATGCCGCTTAAACACATGCAAAGAGAAACTAGAAAGTTAATCGAGTTGAAATTGAATTTTCCTCATGGGAATATTATTCCGATACCGCTGATTTGAAAAGGATGAATTTTACATTTCCTGCATTTTTAGAGAGACATTCCAAAGAATGCTTAATTTCTTTTTCCTAAACTGAGTATATATTTACAAACCGACACAGATAAGAAAATAAAAACCTTTATTGTTAACAAACGAACAAACACTTTGCTTGTTTCGTATTATGATACTTTTAATGAAAGACGACAACGTTTGTGCAGGTAGGTTTCACAAATGATGGTGGCCCCCGAGTGATTATCTAAGCTATTCCTGAAAAGTTTTTCTGCTGGTGAAATATATGCGGACAAACAAATGTCGGGCTTTCTTCCAGAAGAATCTATGCACGCATTCAGATCTACAGTCTTTTAATATCACCACAAAGAATATATTAATTCATATTTTCATTCATTCAGCTGGTAGATTATAGGTATTCAGATTATTTCTTAGCCAGGCAAAGGATATTCTAGACAATTTATATGTCAACCGATATCATATTTTGAGACATTCGCACAGAAATTGTTGACTCCTTTTTATCTGGAAGGACCGTACAGGGGAGTTAACATTCCTCCCTTGGTGCCACATCAACTTTGATCGAACACTCCAAGGGGGGGGGGAGACATCTGGAGGGCTCGCACCTTCCCCTACCCACTCACCTCTTGGAAAGACTTTCCGGTCAACGGGTTCAAAGTGCAAATATCCGGACTAGACACGAAGGAATTTAATAGAGTTCGTTGGGATTCGAACTGAGCACCTGATCCGAAGCCCAACACGCTACAATAGGGTACCGGATCCACATTAAATCATATTTCTGTACGGCAAATTGATACAAAGGTAAAAACATTAAGAGTACACTCATCTCTATGAGATCATCGAGTACCATCTCCTCAAGATGAGAATCCAACAACTCGTTGACATCATCTTCATCAACTTCCATGTCTAATTGCCTGGCAGGATCATTAACTCCTTCCATCACGTGAACAATATGATCAGTTTCAGGCGTTGTTTCCTACTCGTTTTTAAATAACATTGGAAAAAGTTTCTTCCATTACTCCATTTAAAGTCTTTTGGGAAATTTCCTTCCAAGATTTGCATATGATGTTTACGGTAGATAATATGTTAAATTGCCTCCAAAAGTCTTGAACAGAAATTTATGGACCTGTTAAATTGTTTTTAACGTCCTCGCAAGGGCATGTGTGGACATAAACGAAGGACAGCATGGCGTTGTCAAACTAAAGAGGGGAAAAGGGGTAAAATCAAAAACCGCGTATCTCCGAGTTCGCTTAAGTAGGGGTAGGGTAAGTTGTTTCCTTATTCAGTAATACCTTATATAATATACCTTATATACTATAATTTATATTTACAAGGTATTACTGAATAAGGAAACAAAACTGCATAAAGGTATTAAATTATTATTTCCTTTACCTCACAATTTAGGTTCTTATCTTTAGTTTCCTATTTTTAATTTTCGATCTCCAAAATCACCCGCAACCAATGTTTCCCTAAAATTTTTACAATTTACAGTCTAAACGGAGAAAAGAAGAAAAAACCATGATAAAATTAAAAAGTGAGATGTAAGCAAGGGATCTAAATTTTAGAGGAAACATGCTTCAGTTGATATCTGATGGCTATCAAGCTCAATTTTCGAAGTTGGTCGTTGCAGGAATTCTTACGGGGTCAGTGAAGCCAACTGCTGAAACAATAGCTATTTAGGTGGCACTAAGTATTCTTTAGCAAGAACACATAGTGCCACCTAAAGGAGTCAGAAGAAGTTAGCACATAAGGGGAGAGATTCCTGGTCAACATTAGGGTCTTTATAAGTGCGAATTCCAAGCAGGGGTATTTTAAAAACGTGGCGCCTTTGCCATATTTTATTCACCATTTATTTTGTTGTATGCTTAAGTGTAGTAGGAAAAAGGTTTAGTTTGTTATTTGAATTAGAATCCTAATTTCTTACCAAGGGACCTTGGCGATAGTAATTCAGCAATAAGATTTGAAAAATAGTCAATACTTCAAACAAGACAAAAACAATTATTTAAATAATTGTTTAAATTTCTATTAAAAAGGAAGAGAGGGTAATTTTTGATTTAAGAATTGCACGCGAAAAAAAGGTTTTTCGTAAACTGCATTTACAATATATGATGGTATCAGACACATAGTGACATTGTATAGCCTTATGAATTAGTATTTCTAAACTAAAAGATTTATAAACCACAGTTCATGTACCTATTTCATGGGGTTATTCGTATAACTTTTTAAATACTAACTATAACTTTTTAAATATGAACTTGCAATTAAAACTATTTGAGTGGTAATCATTATTGTAGGGCAAGCTGTCTGCTTTCATTTATAGTAACACTTACTATATTGTGTGGGAATAAATGCAATTTTTTAGTATTACTTTATTACAAACATATTATACGAATCTATTGGAATCTATGTCTTTCATTCATTTAATAGCAATAAAAAAAATAAAGAAACACACACTGATAACACATTTCTTCTTTATTTCAACATAATCCTTTTCCTTAGGGATTTGTCACAAGCCTTTATCTAGTGAAAAGAAAAAATCTAGCAAAAGCATGGAAGAAAAATTAACCCTATAACTACATACCTGTCTACCAATATTTCAAGTAATGTGGGTAGAGGAATTATATTCGATAAACGTTTCCAGGGACGGTAATTTAAGCGGAATTAATTTTATTTACCTCTCTCTACACAAAAAAGCTATCAAACAAAAGGGAGATGATTAAGAAATGCAAATGGGTTCTCGGAAAAATGAAGATCCGAAAAAAAATAAGAAAGTTCGCTATCTCTTTGACATTTGGTATTGTCAGCTCAGACGTTCCAGAGCTACAAGAAAAATTTTCTAATGGGTGCATTCAAACAAGAAGTACAACAAGAAATTTTCCTTATATAAAACTAAAATTTCTAAAAAGAGTTTACAAGAATTAATTTTGATAGAAGCATATATTTTATCAAAATCTGCTTTTTTCTTTTTTTGAATTAAGGATTTTATCAGTTTTTTTTATACATTGAAAACTATCATAAAGGTAATTTAAGCAAAGAAAAAAACCCGACGAAAAGTGTTTTATAAGTCTTAAGGGAATTTCCTTATTTAAAAGCAAATAACTGTACTGTTAAATTAGAAATGAATAAAATAAATATATTAATAACAATATTTTGAAAACGTTAGGATGAAGCATTGGATAATTCATTATACGTAGTTATTTTAAGGAAGGGGTAAAGGGAATGATCTAGGCTCTTATAACTTTTCAGTCCCTGGAAGTAATGTGAGGCATCAAAATTTATGACTGATATAGTTTTAGACAGCATTGGTAATAATGCACAAAAGTTTTAATTTTTTTTCCTTTTTTATTATATTTTTAATCTTTTCTTTCAAAACGACATTTAGATTTTAAAAATTCCTAATATACTAAGTTACCGCAAAGTTTAGTTTTTTTTCTCTTGCAGTTTCCTACAAACTCTAAAGCAGGGGTTCCCAAACTTTTTTTTACATCGACCCCATTCAAAAGAATGATTTCTATCATCGATACCCTCACATTTTTCTCTATAATATGCAGCATACAAAATAGTTACAATACTAATAATTGTGCGTAAAGCACTTAAGATTAACAATTTGACTAAGAATGTCAACAAAAAAATTAGAAAAAATGGCTCATTAGGTTTATGTTTTATTATTTTTGTACTATTTTCATTTTTAATTTCAATATTTCAGAAACACAGATTGTAGTTGCACAAAAGTTCGATTTCAATTAATGTGGTGGTTGTGCTTGATGCATTGATACAATTTTTTTAATGTTTGGCCTGAAATTTTTTATCATCGTATAATCACAATAACTAACATAACGAATATAAATATATATTTTACTAAACAATTTTACAATGCGGGGATCATTCCGCACCATGCAAATCTGTATTTATACATAATAAAACGGACATTATTATCTAATAATTGCATTCCTAAAAACTTAAATTAAATTTTAATACAGAAAAATTTATCATCGACCCCCAATAGACTCCTTGAATACTATAGACCAGGGATTCCCAAACTTATTTCATCGACCGCCCCCTTTCCAGAGAAAAAATGACTCACCGCCCCCCCCCCCCCTGGAAATTTGCCTTCCTATGTAAGCAAACAGACATATAATGACAAATTTTCGGCCTTTTATGTATACAGTGGAATCTCGATCGATCGTTTTCGGATCCATCGTTTTTCCGTATGTGTCGTTCATTTTATCCAGTCCCAACGATCATATTGCTTTGTTATGTTTCCGCATCTATCGTTTTCCCGCATTTATCGTTCATTTCAATCGGTCCCTTGGAAAACGATAGATCGAGATTCCACTGTATATCTTTCTACCTATATAGAACATAGTAAACAAATATGTTGTTGTAAATAAGACACCTTGAAGCTTAAAATTATAAAATTATTTATTAAAATCAACCATAGTTACATTCGCATTACACACGGAAAATTAAGATAACGAAGGATAATAATTGTTTTGTAAATATTATAAATAACAGTAAAACTAATGAGAAGGATGAACTTGGTGCACAGTGATCAATTTATTTACATTCGGCTCAGTTTTAGTCAGCAACATGCTAAAATCACCGCGATTAGCAATTTGCAGTCGGTTTCTGTTTTTAGTTAACAGATTTGTGATCGCACTGAACCCACGTTCCACTAAATATGATGAAGAAAAATTTCTGTACCACAGTCCATAATCCAGGGTAAAGTGTCGGCATCTCTTTTTACAGCGAGAACTGTTGATAGCTATGTTTAAATTTAAATTTTAATTCTTCATTTGTTGTTACTTCTATTAGTTGTAATTTTACAGCTTCTTCTGAGTTTGATCCTGAAAAAGGACCGAAAACTCCACGTATATGTTCATTTTAAGTATGTGTTCAAACCGTTGGTTGAATTAAGAATGGAGAGCCTCATGTTGACAATAGACAAGCATGCCTTCATCATCATTTTCTATTGCTAATAACTGGTTGAATTCTCCCTCTTCCTAAATATTTTTTAATAAAGTTTTGCCACAAACACGAAAATCCCAGTTTTTGGTTTTCTTAAATCAGCTTAGAGTTTTTGATTTGCGTCATTGAATCTATTAAACAAGTCTTTCAAATTAGGCCATGTCACTTTTGGAATCAATAAAGTGGACTGAAATAGTTTCGTCGATTGAAAACTTTCGCTCTCATTCGCTTGAAGATACTGGAATTGTTGACATTGTAACTGTTAAAAGTAATAGCTTTTATGACACTATTTTTTTCTCATAAATACACTGATGGCCTTTAAAATTGCAGTACCATGAAGGAGACTTGATACAAACGTTAAATTCTCATGACAGGAAGAAGATGCTGGGATATGCAAGTTATTAGCATTTACGTGCAATCGAAGGACGCAGGAGGGAGAAACGGCATTTCAAACTCTGTATAAAATGAAAGTTACGCACCGGGTTTCTCATTTTCCCCCGCTTTGGAAAAATTCTATAATTGTTCCCATCCACAAACCTGGAAAACCACCTGACTTATCGCCCCATTAGCCTACTCAACACCCTCAGTAAATTAACAGAAAAATTTATTGCTAAAGAAATTAATGACCACCTTAATGAAAATAATATCATCGTCCCATATCAATTTGGTTTTTTCGGCCCCCCATCAAGTATATAGAATAACTGAACACCTAGCCAAAGCCAAATCAAACAAAAATTCTACTGCTGCCCTTTTCCTCGACATTCAACGTGCATTCGATAAAGTTTACATCCCCGGTTTAATTCATAAAACAATCAACTATAACTTTCCCCCGCACATCACTAGGTTAATCATTTCTTACCTTAGCAATAGAACCTTACAAGTCAAAATTAATAATATAATTTCAGATAAAAAACCCATTCTTAGTGGAGTTCCCCAAGGAGCGATTTTACCAACTCAATTGTTCAACTTATACATTAACGATTTACCATTAATTCTAACCTAGCCATCTTCGCTGACGACACCGCCATTTACTGTACCAATAAAAATGTAAAATACCCCGTTACCACTCTTAATGAACACATAACTTGCATCTCCACCTGGCTCAACAAATGGAAAATCAACACCGATAAATGCGTAGCTGTCATGTTCACTCATAAAAATACCTCATCATATCGTAATATTAATATCAAAATAGGAGACACTACTATCCCCTGGTCAGACACTCTTAAACATCTCGGCGTCCATCTTGATAAAAGACTCACACCACATAATACAGAGTAGGATTAAATTTCGAGCAGCTAGAAGATCTCTTTACCCCTCGCTCGAAATAGCAAATTATGCATTAAGAATAAATTGCTCATCTACAAATCCTTCTTAAGACCTCTTTTAACGCACGCTTGGTCATATGCAGCAGTTTCCAGTATAAATCACCTCATAGTATGCCAAAACACAACTATCAGACAAATTGTTGACGCACCATGGTACTTTAGGAACATTGATCTTCAAAATGAATTAATTCTGCTCACTTTCCCAAATTACCGTAAAAAATTAGCTACAAGCTTCTTTGAAAACATCGATAACGAACTCTTTTTGGAAAACTTCGACTATTACCCAGCCGCATCTGAGAATAAGAAACGGCCTCGTGCCGTTCTTGTTCGTTAATTCCCTTTCCTTTTTTTAAAATATATATATATATATATATATATATATATATATATATATATATATATAACCCAAAAATCAATACGTGCTTGCACGGTATAAAATATTTTAAAATTTTAAAGATAATACGTAGCATGGCTACGGTAAAAAATATTTGTGTCTGACTTTTCTATCTTTACTGTCTCCACCTTATGGCCATTAGCAATATTCCTTGCCCCAATCGATAGCAAGAAAGGCTCCCGAGGGCGTGGCCCAGATGAAACCGAGCACCACCTTTCATGTTGACGTCGGGTTTCTCATTCGGAAATCGCATTCTAAAGTTGGTTGTTTGTGAGAAGATCGTGTTATGCCTCGTATAAAAAGGAGAACCGGCTGCCATCACGTGTCGGAATTCGATACCGACAGGATCGTGACCTATTGAGAGTGCGGTTCATGATTCCGCAATATTGCTACTCGCATTGGTCTTAATCCAACGAATATGGAATCGATGGGTTCAGGAGGGTCATACCGAACGCCATGCAGGATCTCAACGGCCTCCCGCCACTAACGCCCGAGAGGACAGACATGTTGCCAGGTCGGCTTTGCAGGATCGCACAGCCACATCACGGACCTTGAGTCAGGAAATGGGCTAGTTTGCAGCACAAGTATCCGTACGAACAATGCGACGACGTCTGGGGCAGCACGGACTGTCCGCACGGTGACCATTATTGCGACTTCCCTTTACACGAGACGAGCATAGAGACGCGCGGCGACAGTGGTGCTCCCAACGACGAAACTGGATACAGGAGTGACACCACGTCGACGAATCCCGGTTCTGCGTGAAGCATCATGATGAACATGTTCCGTGTCTGGAGGAGGCACTGAGGAGAACGTACGTGGCCCGCTTGTATTCGATATCGTCCTATGGGCCCTACACCTAGTATGATGGTATGGGCAGCCATTGGGTACACGACACGAACACCTCTTGTTCGCATCGTCGGTCATCTGAACTGCCAGCGTTACATTTCTGAGATATTAAGGCCGGTGGCTGTGCCTTATATTCGAGGCCTCGGAGACGTCATCTTTCGACAAGATAATGCAAGACCGCATGGTGCCCGTCGTGTCCTGACTTACCTAGAGTGTTCAACTGTTGCCCTGGCCATCACGTTCACCAGATCTCTTACCCATTGAAAACACTAGGCCACGGGTTGCTGAGAGACTGGGCTGCCACCGATCTCCAGCCACTACGATCTATGAAGTGCGGCATAGACTTGAAGCAGCATGGAATGATTTGCCCGTATCTGTCAGCCAAACCCAATTCGACTCGATGCCTAACCGGGTTAGAGCCGTTTTAGCTGCCAGAGGCGGCAGCTGTGTGTACTAATTTTGGACCCTGTATACCCCCAAATTGCCCACAAAGTTAATCATGCTTTCTTCCAACTATGTTGTATACGTACAAAAAGTAAAGTTTTGTTATTTGCTTTCCTTCCTGGTGTTGCAGTTTTAATGGCCAGCAGTATAATCACAAAATCAACTCATAATTTCTCTCTCATTTAATTTAAATTTAGTAGACAGTTATCGCATTTCGTTATCTCCAAATGTTACTTGCGATGCAATATCATCAGGCCAAAATTTCATATTAAGTATTTTAGCCGCTCGTACTAATTCAGCATTTTCACTTTCAAGCAATCAATTTTCCTATGAATTTTTCAAAGTTTCATAAATTTCTTCTGGACTGATGGGAGAGTCATTTTTACAACCTCCTTCATGAAGTTCAATTCCATGAAAACTTCAAATTTTGACCGCTCTACAGAATATCTGTAGTATGATCCAGGAGTGTTTTGTCTTTCTTTAAAAACCTGTGCTACAGTTTTTATTTTTTCATTCGCCTTATAAAAGTCAAGATCAAGGTCTTGTAAATCGAAGCTTAATTCACTCAATTCTTGAAGCGCATCACATATTAGTCCTAAATCTATGATAAATTATGTTGTAGTTTCTTTTCTAATCCTTCATATGTACATCTTTCTTTAGCATCACTCGTGTAATTAGTGTTCGCATATTGAAAATGTTTCACCAAAGCCTCATAGTTATTTAAACCTGCAGAAACTATTCGAAAACTTGATGCAACCCATCGCGTGGTTAAAATTCGACAAGTTCTAGTTCAATTCAGCTAACTCACACACTCTTTTAGTTATTTAGCATTTCCCCCACATACTTTGTGCAACACAAACTTGTTGCACAAAGTATGTGGCAATAAATGATTTCAATCTCTCAGTACCGGAAACAGATTTAACAGTATCATTAACTGATAGTTTGAGTCTACGATTAGCGCAGTGCCAAATTATCAAAGAGGAAAATCGATCTCTCATTCATTCTTCCTTCGGTTACTCCTTCTTACCCATTAAAACTGTTGCACCGTCACATGTAATACTTACTAAATTATTATACAACCTTTGTCCAGAAAGTTCGGCGAATGTGTCTATAGTTACAATGGATTGTTGTCTTACATGAAACAGCTGTTAATGTCCTTCGAAGTAATCCCCGTAG
>OU015495.1:125680590-125813090 GCA_907164885.2 Dolomedes plantarius
CCGTACACTCTGCCTCCGGTTTCTGCGGAATGTTTTAGAATTGTCTCGTCTTTTTTCTTTATGCTTTCACCGCCCCCCTATTTTCGTTCACCGCCCCCCAATAGTCATCCCGGGCTACTACCGCCCCCTTGGATCGTTCCACCGCCCCCCGGGGGCGGTATCGCCCACTTTGGGAACCCCTGCTATAGACTCTTTGTAAACTTCCATCGACCCCCAAGGGGTCCACTTGGACCTCGCTGTGAATCCCTGCTCTAAAACAACTTTGTTGTCTTAGAATGCCTGTAATCACTATAAAACACAGCTAACGGAAGGTTAATTTGTTCCTTGCTGTTACATTAGTAATCTTTTTATTCGTAAAATTGACTCAACACACTAACGCTCCCAAAACCAACATAGTTGGAAAATGGAAGAAGAATTGGCCCACTATAGCTAAGAAACTCAGCCAAAATAATCATAAACTCCCTGACGCATAACGTTTTAGGAGGAATATCCTTAATTGAGTATTGGTATGAAATGTAATGCCGGGTAGGGTTGGAAACTGTCAATGAAACTATGGCTACAAAAAGAATTCGGAGAGAGTAGCACTCTCAAGGGGTCTATTTTGACGTTCATAAATTACACGTAACTGCAGTTAATGCCTATAATAGTTTTTGGTCACTGTGAAAGGTTGTAAAGGTTTTAAAAGTTGGAAAAAAGGTCTTTAAGAGTCTCGATTCAAGTTGCTTACAACAAACCAAGATACAATTAGGTTTCATTCCGATGTCTAGGTCTGGTTTTACATCCAAGCATAGACACACTTTTTTTAATAACAATAGCGCTCTAAGTGACGAATGTTAGGAGATAGTGTTCTATATATATAAAACGCGTAGGTATGCGGCACAAAAATCAACAATATTTCTACACTCCGAATGGCAACGGCCGCAACAAGCAGATGTAAACATTGTCGGCTCGATTCGCAACCGCGTGTCAATATGGGTTTATGCACTAAAAGCAGGAATGCTCGAATGCGAGCTGCACGATCAAGTGAAAATCGGGAACAGTCTCAAGAAAGAAAGCGAAGAATGAATAATTCATTAAGAGAGAGGCGCTAAAGAGAGAGCATAAATGATCGTGAGATGAGGCTTAACCGACATAGCAAACGACAGCCAGTAATACTTAATTTCTACACTTTTTTCAGTACTTGCTGAATTTTTACTCCATTTTATAAGTGAAGAAATTTTCCCAACAATTTATTATTTGATATGATTAAGTGTAGATATCTGAATTGTGAACAATAGTACATGCAGGGAGTGTTGTAATCCACAATATATTTCAATACTTGCTGAATTTTTACTCCTATTTTTTAAGTGAAAAATTTTTTCCCAACAATTTCTTATTGGATGCAATGATAAAGTGTAGATATCTTAATTTTGGAAAACATTACATACAGAGATGGATGCAATTTTTAAAATCATTGGTGTTTCGTTTCTCAGTCTTATCTTTAACTCTGTTCTGAAGTAATAGAAATTCCTATTTTTTAAATCATGATGTTTTTGAATCAGTCTTATGGAGAAAAGCCCTTAAAAACGTATATTTATGATGACAGGTAATGGTAACATTCCTTACATATGTTACTTTCAGTTGAGTTGTTTTGCAAAAGAAAATATAAAACTAAAAGCGACCATGCTGGTCACGCAGCAGCTAGTTTAAAAAAAATCTATTATAACCTGGTTTATTGGTCATGAACCTCGCTAAATAGATCATCTGAAACAGTTGTCCCTACTGGAGACTATTGAAGAATTTCGATATGAGCTTGTGTCTGTCTGCATAACCATGCTGCACATGATACTGCCAAGAATGTAGAGAACTTGTTTGTGCGAGGAGTACAAAGGTGCAAACTGGAATTTACCTTTTTAAACCAGGAATGTATACTCTTTGCAACACTTCGTAGAAAAGAAATCGAACTCGACCTCAAAACTTTTCTTCAGAGCAACTTTGGCCGTGGGTTCACAGGAATGGAAAAGGATCCAATTCACATGAATGGAGGAATACGAATTCAGTTTCACATGAATGAAAAAATAATGCTATCTAGATCCACAGCACTGAAGTAGAACTATGAGAAAAATTGTTCTAATATTATATAATATGGAATTACCTACTGGATTTTCAAAACACTTGATTTCTAAGGTATTAACTATCCTAAAAACCCGGTATTTACACACTGTTGCAACATGATTTACACATACACAGGTATGAACATACTTATACACCCACATGAGGCATATGAAAGGCCAATCTTTTAGAAAAAAAGCATTGAAGTATAAATGAAATCTTAAGCAAAGGAAAATAATCCTGCTAAAAATCTCATATTTACAAAAATAATTATAGGAATAGGGCGTTAAAACCCGAAAAACAGTGTTAGGAAAGGCACATCGTTCATGGAAAAACTATTGATGTGAAATTAAGTGAGAGTAAAAATTGGAATATATGTTTCAAACATATCGATTCAATTTCACTTTTAACGTAAAATTACGTTCCTCCATAACGGTCCTCCGGAAAGGAAAATTTCAGACGCTAAAACCGTCCGTCCTTCCTCGTGAGTTATAATTTTGGCAGCGAGCCAAACCCAGTCTATCGCTTGGACAAGTTAAACAGAAAAGTACCAAGCTGCGACAAAATTTTGGCATGTATATATGTATATATATAGATACGTACATATATAAAGATACATATATACATACAAAAGAGGTAAGCAACGATAAGTAATCCTACGTTAATAACCCGCGGTAGTTTCGTTAGAAGAGACTACCTGAAATTTTTTTAAATCTCTCTTCAATAAAATAGGAATATAGTAAACACTTCCTTGACATTCACAAATAAAATTTTTTTTGCTCCTAAAACATGCATTTCATTTCAAGTAAAATATAAATTAAATGAAGATTTTGATAAATTTAATGTGGCAAAGAAAAATAATGTTTACATGACACAATATATAACTATATAAGAATTTTGTCGGTTCTTACCCTTGTCGCACTTTGCTATGAAATGGGATTACCTGCAGTTGCAGAAAAGAATAACAGTCAGTACAGAATCGGATGAAAAGTTTTCTATCTTTAATCTCTTTTAAGATAATGGATTTCACAAATCGCTTTAAAAAGTCTTGTTTCACCGAAGAGGATATTTGCGAACAATATTTGGTCATTTTTCTTTTAAAGTAATTTTTTTTCTCAAAAATATATATCCTTTACATGCGAATACATTTTTAAACTGCATTCTGAGAAATACACTATGTAAGGTTTTAAGTTGGAAAAGTTTTTTTCTGGAAAGTTTTTTTTTCTATAAAGTTAATTTCAATGGCATATTTCTTTGAATTATTTCTTTCCCTGTGTGTGCAATATGCTAGGGCTCTAGGAACAAAGGTAATCAAAATTGTGAAGTTGGCGTTGCTTTTGGCTATATTTTGGCTCGAAGAACGTCCGATGGAGAGAAAATGTCAACATGATAAACGCTTCGTAAACAGGGCCCGATTTAGAAAATTCTTGACTATAGGCACAACTCAGTATGGGGCCCCCCTAACACTGATGTTGGCGTAACATTTCCAAAATTGACACTCAAAAAATAAAAAAAAATCCTGAATCATTGTGAAAGTACCATTTTACCAAGAATTGGCTATTTGAAGCGTAGAAGCCTAGAATATTATCAAATAACAAAAAGCAATACAACATATTAACTTCATCATTAAAGCACCAGTACAATGCAACCAGAAAAACTTATTAATCCCTTATATACACTATAACATACATATGATGAACTATTGATATAACTATACATATGATGAACCAATCAATGAAATTTGAAAGGATATATAAAAAAAAATTTCCTATTAAAAAAGGTAAAATTAAAAAAAAAACTTGAATTGGGAATTTTCATTTTTTTCTTTTAAAACAAAAAATTTCGGGGGGCCCCTAGGCCTGGGCCTACCGGGCCTAATAGAAAATCAGGGCCTGTTCGTAAAGCCTATGATGGTAAGTGAGATAACATTAAGGTATCTCTCACCTCATTGTTAACCTATGGAGAAAATTTGTCTACTATTTACAGCTACATGAAATAATAATAATTACAAGATAAAAAGGACTTTTTATATACCATGCTTTTAAATTTTCTGTTGAATCATATATACTTGACAATTCTATGTATTAATAAATACTTTTTAAAAATTTTTGATGAATTATCCCATCAACTTAAAAGAAAATGAAGTTAATTGGAAGTTAACTTGCGTTTAACTTTTGATTCCCGTCCCTGCCGATAGAGGGCTGCACCAGTCTACAAAACAAAATTTACTGAAAAAGAAAATAATTCTGCTTAAAGATGGCTAAAAGTATTAAAATAATGCATTGCCATCGTGTTCTGAGCTATTGTGAATGTTTCAAATGTCTAGCTAGTCGGGAAGTTAGTTGAAAATCGATTGCAAGATTTGTACCGGACAAACACACACACACACAAACAAACAAGAAAGCGAGTTAATATAAACATGGTAAAAATTGGTATTTCCAGATAAACTGAACTTTTCTGCACCTTGCAACAGGATTCATTTTTTAAATTTCGCCCACCAAAGGAATCGAGGAGCGTTTAAAACACCCCAGATTTTTTCCGAGAATAGTTTAAATTTCAAAATAATATTTGCATTAACAAAAAACGAAAAATGCCTCAAGGTGTAAAATTTCTCTCTATTTCGGAGTACAATAAAAAAATCTTTAAATCCAAATCGGTAATCCTTGGGCACATATTCTCCATAGGTTAATATTGAAGTGAGTGAATTCAAAAGGGTTAGTACACAGCAGCCTTAAAGCAGACAATTTGAGGGAAAGATGGGAACATAGAACAGAGAAGATGAATTAATTAAAGGTATTAAGAATTATAGGAATAACTTTAAATGGCTGGAAAACGAAACAAAAAACAAAAATGGCGAACGAGATGTGTTGACAATTCTGTTAAAACGGTTCTAAAAAGCGCGTTTCGGTTACTGCCTGTAGCTGATAAACGAACCTCCCGAGACTTCTTCCCTCAATTTACACTTGTGGAACTATGAGGTTCTAGTCAACTGCATTAATCAACTAGACGCATGTTTTAACGCAGGATTACGTTCCTCTATAACGATCCTCCGGAGAGGAAAATTTCAGACGCTAAAATCGTCCGTCCGAATCTCACGAGTTATAATTTTGGCAGCGCGCCAAACTCTGTCTGTATCACTTGGACAAGCAGCAAACAGTTAAACAGAAAAGTACCAAAAATGCGTCAAAATTTTGACATACATATAAGTATATATACAAACGTACATATATATAGATACATATATATATATATATATATATAACACATACATACATTCATACATATAAAAGAGGGGTACTTTTCCGTTATAAGCACTACACTTGACGCATTTTTAATCTTGGCGACGCACAGATACAACACATCGTATAGGCGAATGAAATAACTCAAAATAACTCCGGATGTTACTCAAACGTTGCCTGCTCATCTTTAGGCAAATTCCATATTTTAAAATCCATTACGTAAAAATACGGTCTGATTTCCTGACAGATTCTAAATTCCTTACAAACTAAAGTAGGCGTATTTAATTACTGCATTCCATGAAGTCTCTTTATCTCCGTGACCACTATAATAATCGTCCTCATATTGTCTCGTGATCCTTGAATCTCACAGTTTGTATATTTTAATATTGTAATTTGACAATTATTAGTGTGATTATATCGCGTTACTTTTCTCTCGTTGCGGAGATTTTTAAAAATGCGCCAAATTGGTGTCAAAACGATTGTAGTGCTTATAACGGAAAAGTACCAAAAGAGGTAAGGAACGATAAATAATTCTACGTTAATAACCCGCGGTAGTTTCGTTAGAAGAGACTACCTGAATTTTGTTTTTGTTCATCTTTCAGATAAAACCGTCAAGTTCCAGTCATATAGCAGTAATGAAAATTTAATTTTTGCAGATTTGAAAACAGTTAAAGTTGAAATAAAATATTGAAATTATACCCGCCCCCTTTTTATGATGTTACAATAGATTGTCTTCATATATTCCCATAAAACTTTTTTTTTTGTATGATAACACAACGTCTTAACGAATTTTTCAGTTTTCAAATTCTGATACTCATTCTTAACTGTAGCTGCCATTCCCCTCAAAGTTAAAACAAAACTTTGGGAGTTTTATGGCAAATTATTATAATATTCCTAGCTAAACTTGGCTCAATCGGTAAACACAAAAAATAGCATTGCCGTAACACAAACAACAACAATTTGTCCAAAACTCTTTCTATTCTAAAAAAAGTTTACGTTTAACTAAGTCAGGACAAAGCTTCGTGGTTAGCAAATTTAAACAGAAATGAAGCTATTGGAAGAACAGAAAATGCATGAAGGTTTAGTTCATTCTCCCCTTCATACCTAAAACCAGAGTGAAAACACAATTTTCAGCAACTTTAGTTTTCTATTATTATTACTATGGTTTAATCAATCCATAATCTCGGAATGAAAATTCAGAAGTTGTATAATCCTGGAAATTTCCAATTTCAAACTTCATTAGTGTAAACCTGATCATAGTGATCCGTTAAATGAATGTCTCGTAGAGTTATTCATAAATGGAGAAATGGCTCTTAATTACATCTTGTTTAATATAAAATCAATATCTAGACTAATAATAATGTACATAATCACGTCTAGTTTCTATTCCCTCCTCTCTCAGTACCTCAATCTCTCATCATGGTCCAGTCTAAAAAAAGCCCTGTCTAATAGTCTTTTCTTAATTTATACCTTTTTTCTCGTTCTCGAATGTTCCATTGTCTCATGTGTCTGATGCAATCTCCTCACAGGGGGTTCGTCACCTGGTCACCTCCAGGCCTGCGTTTCCTTTTTGTTAGCCCGACACCCCGGGCCTTGCGATGTCTCTTTGTGCGCTTATGGTCTTTGCCTAACGAATGACCCTTTTTCCACTGAGGGAAGTGGGCACCGCACCATTGTCTGCCTGATTCCTATAACAAAAAGTCACATCTGTACTGGATTTTCCAAAGTTAGGATTGAGTCTATTTTCAGACTATGTGAGAGTCTCACAATTAGCATAAAAGCTCTATGGCATTTATCATTTCGAAAAATTCCCTTTATATCTCGTAAGAAAAAGGTTTCTTCCTGTTCTCATATTTACACACAAAGGCATTACTTTTTTGGTGATAACAGGGTATCTTCTCGCGTAATCAGTTTTTAAACTCTAATGTTTATTCTTAACTGCACCATCCATCCAATCACAGATAAAACAATGCCTCAAGATCTTTGTCAAATTTTTTTTAACAGTTTAAACTAAAATAAGGTTCAACCAGTAAGCATAAAAAATAGCATTACCATAAAAAAGCAATTAATTAAAGGCTTGACATAACTTCTACAAACAGAGGAACTTTAACATAGCCGACAGGGGAAATGCAGCTAATACCTTTGGAGAAAACTATTAAGTATGGAAAGAAATAAAAAAAAACCCTGGTCTAATATTCCTAGCTAATACACAGGTTCTAAACTTGACCCCCTTGATGCTTTCTTGAGCTTCAAGTTTGCTTCAAGCAAGATTCAGAATTTTAAACTAATCGTCTCGTCTTTCTTCAACCAAAGTATACATCTTCTACTAGTGTTGCTTCACATCCATAATTCCTGGAGTTTTCATTCAGCTCTCTTCCCCACCTCATATGTCTTTCTCATATGGGTTATGAACGAACGAACGAACACACACACACACACACACATATACACTATCTGGCCAAAAGTATCCGGACACCCCCTAAAGAAGTGGATCTGGCAGGTGACGTAATTTGATGCGTAACCGAAAGCTATAAAAGTGTTAGTAGTGGTTTGTCAGGTCATATTTATGCGTTTGTGAGACAACGAGTAAGTCAAAGGAGATTAGTGATTTTCATCGCTGCATTATAGTGGGATGCTACCTTTGTGGGAAATCTGTTTAGGAAATTTCGGACATTCTACAGAAGCCAAAATCACTGTGACTGATGTAATTGTGAAGTGGAAACGTCGAGGCAGTGAAACTGCAGAAAAACGAAGTGGCAGGCCGAAGAAAATTAGTGAACGCAGCGATAGAACTCTGAAAAGGGTAGTGAAACAAACTCGTAAGTCCTCGTTGATTGAAATCACCCAGGAGTTCTAAAGTTCATCAGGCGTTAGTGCTAGCAGCAGGACTGTTCGTCGAGAGTTAAAAAACCTGGGATTCCATGGTCGTTCAGCCGCTCACAAACCGAACATCACTCCCCAGAATGCGAAGCGTCGATTGCAATGGTGCAAAGCTCACCGGCATTGGACTGTGGACATGTGGAAAAATGTTCTTTGGAGTGATGAATCTCGCTTTACAATGTGGTTGTCCGATGGACGCGTCTGGGTTTGGCGGATGCCCTGCGAGCACTTCTTACGTGACTGCTTTGTGCCAACTGTTAAGTTTGTTAGTGGCAGCATCATAGTGGGGTGTTTTACATGGTTTGGCCTGGGCTTCTTAGTTCCTGTGGTTGGAAACATGAACTCTGAGATGTATGTGGACATTCTGGTCAATGATGCTCTCCCAAATCTATGCCAATATTTCGGGGAAGGCCCATTTCTCTTCCAGCAGGATAACAACTCCATTCACACATCGAGACTTGCGCAGGCATGATTTGATGAGATGGGTGTTCATAAACTGGACTGGCCTTCTCAGAGTTTCGATCTAAATCCCATTGGACACCTTTGGGACGAAATAGAGCGCAGATTACGTAGCCAGCCAAATCGACCATCCTCACTGCCAGCACTTACTTCAGCTGTGTTGGACGCCTGGAAGTCAATTCCTACGGACACCTATCAAAAACTGGTGGAAAGTCTTCCCAGACGTGTGCAGGATGTCATCGATGCAAAAGGAGGACCAACATCATATATATGCCTGAGGACTCTTCGAGTCCGTACCATTGGGCGTCCGGTTACTTTTGGCCCGATAGTGTAAATATGAATTCATTATTTTGGCTGGGTGTTTGTCCATAGGATAAATGTACATTTCATATTCTGGGGATTTAGGATTTATTATCTTGGTTATACATACATTCATACATGCACATACACACACATACATGCATTACTACATGGGGTGAAAAATCACGGTACTCGTCACTAGGTGGCATTCCCAATAAAATATCCATATAATGTTCTGTTAGTACTAACCTTCAAAAAACTGCTATCAAAGTTTCATAACATGTCTGCCATTTATTTACGAGTTGCGGTTGTGTAAGTGGCTCTACTTTTGATTTTGTGTAAACAATGGATCAAAAAAAATTTCGCGTCTTAATTAAACATTGATTTTTGATGAAAAAAAATACCGCCCAAACCCAAGAATGTCTCGGAAAGCATTACGGCACATCTGCTCCGTCAAAAACAACCATTTGTCGATGGTTTAGCGAGTTTAAAAGCGGTAGCACGAACACAGATGCTGCTGCACGTCCAATTGAGGCAACAACTCCAGAGAACATCAAAAAAGTCCACCGTGTTGTTTTGGATGTCTGCAAAGTGAAAGTAAGGTAGATAGCTGACATCGTAAAGATATCAACAGAACGGGTGAGACATATTTTACACGAGCATTTAAATTTGAAAAAGCTATGTGCGAGATGGGTGCCGCGTTTTCTAACAATCGACCAAAAGCTGCAACGTGTCGATAATTCAGAGAGCGCTTTGGAGATATTAAAGAGTAATTCAAGCGGGTTTTTTCCACCGATTCGTAATAATGGATGAAACGTGGATCCATTACTACACAACCGAGTCAAAAAGGCAGTCTGCAGAGTAGTTGGAAGCTGGCAAAAGTCGCTCAAAGCGACCAAAGACGCAACAATCGGCAAAGGTCTTCAGTTCAAAGGTCAGGAGTTTTTGGGATGCACGGGGCATAATATTAATCGACAATCTTGAGAAAGGAAAAAGAATCACAGGAGAGTATTATGCAGCATTTTTGGACCGCTTGAAGGACGAAATCAAGAAAAAAGGACATGACGATAAAAAGTGCTGTTTCACCAAGACAATGCACCTGCTCACACATCAATGAATGAGATGGTAAAATTGAATGAATTAAGAAACGGAGACAGACTTTCTCTGTTAAAAGATGTTCTAATCGAGTTTGCCCTTCTGCTTCGGCAGATAATCGACATTTTATTAAAGAACTCATCCTGCTTATCCAAGCCATAAGTGGAGCTTCTAACTTTTCTGTCCGTTCGGAAACTGCAATTTGGATTGTCCAGTGCTTAGCGGACCTACACATCAAGATATCATCAACAGCAAAGACACGGTGGATTACTACGTTTCTTCTATCAACCTAAAAGGTATGTGGAATTTGATTACTGCTTCTTACGACAATTGTAGTACTGAGAATGTGTTAGAATTAGCCAAATATATTGATAATGTTATTCGCTGGCCTAAGAACCAGAAAAGGAGTAGAAAACTTAGTAATAATGAAATTGAACAGGATTATTCTAACTCTAATTCAAACAGAAATGAGGGATCTAGCTTTGTCAGCACTAGACAGAGATCCAAAAAGCTAGCTAAAAGGTCAATTGAAGAGGAAGCTAGGGAAGAAAATATTAGTATCAATGATCATTTCAGTGTGCCATCGGTTGATGACGACGGAGAGAGCGAGGAAATATAAGTAGATAATAATCCCAGCTCTGGTGCGCAAACACCCAAAGAGAGAAAGCCAGATCCATTCTGGATATTAAAAGAACAAGACACGCAATGGAGAATTATAGCTAGCGAAATAAATAAATTACTCAATAATTACTATATTAAACAATATAGGTTACCAGGTGCAAAGGATCCCCCAATTAAAACGATTTAAAGGCAATACTAAACTACGAATATTCCTGTGCAACTTAATTCCATCAGAAAACACCAGAGAAATTTACGATCTGAACGAATTTCAGGGATTCATAGTAAGAGTAAAGTCCTATAAATTTAAAAAGGGCGAAAAAGCGTTATAATTGCCAGAATTTCCATCACAGCAGTGATAACAGCAGGATGGACGCCAGATGCTTAAAATGTGTAGAAAATCATCGTACCAATGAATGCACAAAACCCCTTTCTGAGAAAGCCATCTGCGCTAACTGTAGAGGAGATCACCCAGCGAATTATAAGGGCTGTATTCGTCCCCCCGACTACATTAAAAAGCAAAAGATAAAAACCATTAGAGACATGGGAAAAGTAATGAAGAAAACGGTAGGGCAAATCCCGAACTCAAGAAACATATTTAAGATCGCAGAAAACCAATCAACTAAACCTTTCAGAGAAATTCTTAAAAATGATCAACAGGATTCCCCTTACCGAATAAACAAAGTAATACCTAACAATAATGTAAACACATCAGCTCCAATTCAAAATATAAATACTCCCACCGCTCCTAATATCGAAACCCTAAATCAACTTGACGCGTACATAGACAGACTTAAAACTATAGAGAGACTATTACTCAGTATCCAAACAGCTCAATTAAACTTGCAACAAAGTGGACTAAATAACTTAATAGGTAACTTTAATCTCCCAGTCGTCACGACTGGTCCCGAGCAGGCGCCCTCTTCTCTCTAATCCCCCGGTCTGCAGTCATTATTATCAATTTTAGAGAACGGTAATCATGATACACTCCACATTGAATACAGAGGATATGGAGCTCTAGCTTCCAGGAGCCTCTAAAATTAATTATACCTATGCCTATGAATGAATTAAAATACGAATTGCTCCACCATTCCCCGTATTCTCCAGATCTGGCCCCCAGCGGCTATTATTTGTTTCCCAACTTGAAGAGATGGCTCCAGGGGAAGAGATTTGGATCAAATGAGGATGTCAAAGGCGAAATTGATGCGTATTTTGAGGTCCTTGACAAATTATACTATATGACAGGTACCATGAGATGAGGTTACTTTGTGACAGATTTTAAGTTTTTTCCTATGCCAGGCGATCAGTTTTAAAAGTAGCCCAAAACGAACAATTGCAAAACATTGGTACATCCTTTCCTTACGTAGAAACTTATTGCGCTAACCCATTTAAGACTGGTGTCGCGAAAACGCAACATTAATTTCTGTATTTTTTAAAGGCATGTTCTAAGTTTTGTACGTCTGAAGTAACATTTATATTTTATTCTCTATACTTTAATTGCTCATAATGAATTTTTTGTTTCCACATTTGGCCGCTTTTAGTACTTGCAAAAAATTGTTTTTTTTCTGGTGTTTTGAAAGGGAAAAAATGAGTAATTTCAAATAATAACTGTAGATAGCAGCTCAAGTTAAATTTCCGATTTGATGCTTGTTCCGAGTTTACTAGAGACTAAAGAACAAAATGTCTTCAACAGGTAAGGCATAATTTTTTTTTAATGCTTCTCAATTCATATTTTTAAAAATGTTGCGAAAACGCAACATCAGTCTAATGTGTATTACTTAATTCCAGTGTGTATTATTAGTGCTGCCTAGTTTTTTAAGCAGTAAATTGGTATTGTTTGCATTTCAGATAAGTTTGTCTCTAGAAAAAAGCGATTTTTGACATTGGATGAGGCATTGGAGTATTTTTACGAGCTAGATGATGATGACTTTTCGGAATTAACATGAACAGAAGATAATGATGAACCACAATTCGTCCTTATCCCTCTAGAATCGGATGATTTGACGGATGAAGAAGCTATTGATGATGATATTTTATATGAAAATGTCGAATCCCCTAAAGACATTGCAGGTGAAATCGACATATTTTTAAATAAATGTAAAAGTAAGCAATATAGTAAAAAAAAGGAGCATATTGTATGGGAAAAATGGAGACTCTACATGGATGTAAGGAATTCTAAAATAAGTTTATTAGAGTTTAAGAGATCTATATCTTTGAGAGAGCCATATCTTTGATAAAAAGGCTTGAAGAAATGAATATGAATTCTGTTTTACCTGAAACTTCACTGTCGTGTTGCTCTTCCAAAGTTATTTTATTGGGCGTGAATTAGTTGGGTAGTACATTTATTATTTATTAAGGGGTAGTTGGGTGCGTTGTGTTTTAAATTATTTGTTAAAAACACGTAGTTCAGGACGTAATTAGCAATGACGAACAATTAAACTAAAGATATACTGAAAACAATTAAAACAGAGAATTTATTTAAATTTTAAATTAAACTTAATTTATTTACAAATTTATACATTTGTACATTTTATCTTAAACACTTTCGTAAAGAAAACACTTATCCATACATAAACCAAAATCTCAACTAAAAATATAGTTCTAAAAGATTACTCTTAAAAATAAGGTAAGGGAGCACAGAATAATTACCCAAAATATCTAATACCACTAAATTCTTTTAATAATTATTTCCACACCTATTCGTAAACCAAACTCTAAAAACAAAATCAAAACCTCTACCAAAAGAACCAGACTGATCTAAACAAAATTAATTATTTGGACTCTCTTGATACGTTGTATTTCGGTGCACTTGTAGATTAACTTCTGACGTGGTCCGGGGAACTCTTGCGTCTATGGCCGGGGAGTTTGCTGCTGTCCTTAAATCACTTCGCGCACACACACCAATATTTCACTGCACAAACTTTATTTGGGGCATTTAAAATATTTCCCCCGTGTAGTAGTACACCAATCTAAATAGGCAACGAGGAACCTCCGTTTTCGTCCCGATACGCCAAACTCAAGAAAAAGTTCTCTCCCTGAGACATCGGAGAATTGGCTATCTCCGAGAGGAGGGGAGAGAGAGAGGGCTAGAGAGGGAGATCTCTTGAGTTTTTTCAAACTCCTCAATTTATATATTTTTTGAAGCCCATTCTTCTTCCTTGGCTCCCCTTCTAAATTCTTTTTGACCAATTCTGAAACATGCCATCAGCTCATTCGCTTGTTTTACTCGACCATCATTTAAATTGCCGCCCCTGCTCAACTATCGTACGCCCCCATGGGAAACAAGCTTGCAAAAACCTTCCACGACGCCCGTGGTTTTCCTTCACGCCGCTCGTAAATCCGGATACCCAGTCCATTGTCGTGTAATGTCAAACCCTGGCGACATCCTCGCTTAATCTCGTCTGGCGATCAACCCCCCCATGTTGACCACCCCGTAGGACTACAGAGGCTGTTCGCACATTTTTTAGACGATTTTGGTAAGCGGTAATAAAAAATCGTTTGCTGCAAAAGAAATAATTGCAATTGTACTATGTTTTTAAAAGTCAAAATTATCGTCTGCGGCTTGAAAGTTTTGTTTTTATTCAAAATGGCGTTTTTAACAAAGCAGTGGTTCGAAGGCTACATTTATGCTCTTTCCGAAGAGAAATATACATACTCCGTTATCCAAAAACGATGTGAGAGTCATGGTTTTGTGATATCTAAAGCGTCGATAGGTAATATGATCAACAAGAAAGGAAAAAAACGTCAAATTGGAGCCTCAAGTGGGTCAAAAATTCCAAACAAGTATCCAAGGAAAAAACGGACATCATCGACTATTGCAAAGGTACGTTGTTTAATGTTAAAAGAAAATCCCCCTGCTCAAAGGGCAGTTGCAAAATCATTAAAATGCTCGGTGTTCACTGTAAACAAAATAATAAACGCTGATTTAAATCTTAAGAAAGCGAAAAAACGCAATGTGCATCGTCTTTTTCCAAATCATATCTTTGAACGCAGGACACGCTGCAGAATTCTATATGAGAAACACTTATCCAAAGAAAAATGGAAAACAATTGTCAAAATAGATGAATCATGGGTGTATTTAAAAGATTGCAAGAAAAAAAGAGCCATTTATTATCATAAAAGGGGAGAAAAAAATTTAAGTACATGGTTCAAAGAATCGAAAGAAAGTTTTTCTAAGGGATTCATGATTGTTGTTGGTTTTTCTTATAATGACAAGTTAAAAATAAAGAGAGTGGAAAAAAATGTCAAGATTAACTCCAAATACTACCAGGAACATATTTTATCGCCAATTTTTCTGAATGAAATGCCATCGCTTTACCCACAGTGCCATCAATCTGTGAGACTCCATCAGGACAAAGCTAGTAGTCACACATCAAAACCCACTGTAAATTTCCTAAAAGAAATGGAACAAAAAACTGGTATCAAGGCCATACCCTTCACTGATATCCCTACTAAATTTCCCGATGTATCACCTATGGATTTTTGTGCTTTCGGACTTTTAAAATCTGCATTATCCAAACGTCGTCCCAAAACCCTTACAGGACTGTGGAAAGTCAAGGTTCAGGAGGAATGCGATAGAATACCTCTTCTGACACTTCAAAAGGCATTATTATCCTGGAAATTGCGGTGTCGAAAGATAGTTCAGAATAAGGGATGTCAAATAGAACATTTAAAACACAAGAATTTTATGTAATTTAGTTTTGTGAATACAATATACATCGTCTAAAAAATGTGTGAACAGCCTCTGTATTCAATACCTTACATCACACAGGACCGATCCGTTCTTTAATTATCGTACCGCTTTCAGCCGTCGTTTCCAAAATTATCAAATAAATGTAATGATGACAGCCTTCGATCGACTTAACCTTTTCATATTGTTATGACATTTTTACATATTCGAAGGTGCATCATTATATTCACATATTGGAAGACCATCTTCAATTCAAAATCTAATTCTCGACGAAACTCGGAAAGACATATGGGCCATATATATTGCTAAAAATAGTGAAAATAAACAAAAAAGATGTAAACACTGCAAAAGTCAAACAATTACTGTATGTAATAAGTGTAATGTATCTCTTCATGCGAAATGTTTCAAAGACTTTAAAATTTAAAAAAATATATACCGTTTTGGACTGATGTTGCGAAAACGCAACATTTTGTAACTGTCGTAAAAATAAATTTAATTTTGTGAAAACAACTTACTTGTGTTATTAATGTTCTAAGAAGTGTTACAAAACTATTTGGTGCATTTCCAATAAAGGAAGCATGGAACGGTTCTTAAATGCGCTAACCTGGATCTTTAATTGCCATTGAGAAATTCAAATTCAAATGTGTCACAAAGTTACCCCGCCGAGTGAGGCTACTTTGTGACATCTGTGTTTTCGCCTTGAAATCCAAGAGGAAAAATTACTTGACACAAAGTTAGACAGTAAAAAGCTTATCAAAAGCTTGATACACAATTATATATACCTATTACAAATATTGGATAGCTTTATCAATATCTTTGATATCAAAGAGACCTCGGGTGCCCAGTGCAGCCATCAGTTCTTTGAAAAGTTGAGGAAATTCGTCTTTCGGAACATTCTTCTCCTTTAGGTAGTTTTTTTCCAGATAGTCAATACTTCTTTCTCTCCAGTGGTATTTTAGATTACGGAAAAATGCAACATCGAGCGGCTGGAGGAAGTGGTCGACTTTGTGGGTTATTTTGTGACAGTGTCAATGCGTCCCAAAGTAACCCCGTCACCATTCGATATTTAGGTTATGTTCTCATATCTCTCGGAAATATCATTTAATAAAAGTTATATTGCTCCACAATCTAACCAATATATTGGCAATAAAAAATAAATTTCCTGTGGTAGTTGGGTGCATAATGTGTCAGCTTTCAGCACAACAAGTTTCCGAAGTTTGAGTCAATAGCTTGCAAACAGGCTTGAACAATACACTGGCCAGCGAAGACAAATGGTGGTGGTGCAAGATCCGAAATACGAAAAAATTACTATGGGTCACAAAGTAACCCCATCTTATGGTATTCAAATGTTAGTTTGGTTTGGTTTGGAGCGCTACGGTTAACTTTTTACTACACGAGAGCAAATTAGACCGGGACCTACAGTTTAAAGCCGATTCCGAACGGCTACAAACATCCATGCCAACAGTGGGACTCGAACCCACAGGATCTGAACTGAATGCTAACGCCCTAGCTATTCGGCCTTCAACTGGCAATCAAAAATTAGAGGACCGTTGGAATAAGTGTATCGCTGTTGAAGGAAACTATGTTGAAGAATAAAATCTATTTTTGACTAAAAAGAGTTTTTTTCATTGTTAGTCCCGGGACTTTTCACCCTAGTATATACATACATACATACATAAATGAGTGCCTCCCAAAAATCCACATAATACAAACATACATACATGCATACATACATATATACAAACCTACATACATACATACATACATACATACATAAGTATATAAATGAGTGTCTCCCCAAAATTCACAGAATACAAGGAAATATTTTCAATAAGTTATACTGAAGGAATGGTATTTTCGCTATGTGATCAACAATTTCGATCACAATCATTTTGAAAGGCTTTATCTGCATTATTACTTTCACACCCATTTCCTCAATTAGTATATTTTCTCTTTTCGCCGTTCAAAACAACACATGTATAGTGAATCGGTGAAAACCAAAAGAATTGCAGACGAAAATCCCAACCTACGGAAATTGCTTTGAGAAAAGTTTCTCCATCGATTCTCATAGACGGGATCTGAGAAGAATTATTTTGAAAAAAAGAAAAATAATAAAATACTACGAATTGCTTTCGAGAGGGGCGAAAAATGTTTAATAAATGACATGCTTCATGCAAATTTCCGAACCGTGATAAGATTTATGCCAGTGAGAAAGCCTGATTTCCCAAATGATCTTTTTAACCTCAGACAAAAGAAGCAGTAAAATTGCTCCAGAAACAGATGATGGTTCCAGAGTTCATTTTTACCGTATAAACGCATTATTATTCTATCGAGTGGCTTAAAAAAGAATCTATGTGTAGACAGAAGGAAAAGAAAAACATATTATAGTAAATAAAGACCAACATTAATTCTCCCGTAAAAGAGCACTTCATAAAATAAATGTTTAAAATTTTTTTTATGGAATTCATTATTTCGGCTTTGTATTTTGTCCATAAGATAAATGCATATTTCATATTCTGGGGATTTATAATTTATTATCATGGCATTTCTCTTGTCGATGTAAGTATCCCGTGGGTCATAAGATAACATTTCATCATAAGGTTCAGAGGATAAAAAAAATTCCACTCAGTAACCAATTAATTATTTTGTAACCTATAAAAAATTGTTGATTTCGTAGTCGGTTTATACGTTATCAAAAAAATATATATATAATATCCCCAGATTGGCTTAATATTTTAATGCATTTTTATAGTGTTTACAAAACTCTTTTAGAAATACGAAAATAAATAAATATTTAGTTATTTTATTCTTTCCTAGTGATATTTTCTGTATTTGTTTCCGCTATAAAGTTTAAATTAATGATTGTTTATCATTCTATGGAGTTTCAAAATTCAGTTTTTGGTTAACGGAATTCATAACAGCTGCTCACGTAGCGGTGATAGCTTAGTTGGTAGATTACCAAATAGAGGTGATGAGACATAAAGAGACACGAGTTACAGAACGGCAGACAGTCGTTCAGTGCCATCCAACCGTTTGAAAGACCAAATATATATAAGGGCGCAGTGGCCCAGTTGGCTAGCAATTTGAAAGTCACTGGTTCGATGCTCGTCGCTGACAAAATCAGCTGCCATGTACTCTAATGGCGGATGATGCACGTAAAATCTGTCATGACTCCAATGTCCTCCAATTTCTCAAAATTATCTCTGGAGGTGAGGGGTCAAGTGTTCTGGTCTCGTCACTTGACTCGGTTCAAAATTACGGGGCAGGTCCTTTGGCCAAGTTGGACTCTGACCCTTGTGGTGCCAGTCAGGACAGGGGCCGCACCTTCAACTCCCATAGCCTTTGGGACTTTATCTGATGTTGCTGTCGGTCAAGTGGCATAAGCAACAACAACAACAAGACAAAATGTGGACCATTAGGAACTGTATAAATATCCATGATAAAATATTAAATTAACATACGAATAAATAACCGAAAAGAAATGGGAATTTAGCAACAACCTGTGTCATTGTTCTCAAAAAAGATAGAAGGATTTATGTGAGGAAAAGAATTCCTTAAATAAAAGTTCTCAACTGAGAAATTAAACAGTAATATTTTCATTGATAATTTAAAAATAAGCATGACAATATTTTCTTAATAACTTGTAACGAAGACGATTCAGACACACTCTTTCCTTCATATTTTCCCCCTCAATTTCAAACAACGAAGCCGACTTGGGAATCTAGCACCGATCTCCTGCCATTTGGACCATGAATCCAATGGCGTAGCGAGCATAATTGGCACCCGGGGCACGATACCTTTTTGGCGCCCCCCCGAAAATTCTCTGGAAAATCTTGTTTGTCTTGGGGACCATTTGGCGCCCCTCTGCGAGCGGCGCAAAATCTTTCGTGGCTGCAATGTACTCCAAGTTCTCAAAATTACCTCTTGAGGTGCCAGGTCAAGTGTTCTGGTCTCGTCACTTGACTCGGTTCAAAATTACGGGGCTGGTCCTTTGGCCAAGTCGGACTTCGACCCAACTTGTGGTGCCAGTCAAAACAGGAGCCTCACCTTCATCGTCCATAGCCTTCGGTACTTGATCTGATGTTGCTGTCGGTCAAATGGCATAAGCAACAGCAACACCGTTTTTAACTGGCAGTGTCGGAAAAGGCTGTAAACGTCATCCAGCGGCCTATTACCCACTTCAAGAAGTACAAAAGTCTTTTGACATACGATCCGGGGATTATGGGACTCAAATAGCGGAGCTTATACGTAGAGAGTATTTCTTGATATTATAATTGAGGATAATCATGTATAAAATTTATACCAAAATGGGCTAAAATCATTCTTGAAAAGTTTTATGTTAAAAAAAAATTCGACAAAGATACACCGTGACAATATAATGTTTTGCACAGAGATATTATGTTTAACTATATTTAGCAGTAATGGCAAATTAAAGATAAACGGAGTGACGCCATATAATAAGACTAGCTGAAAACCCGTACCTCGTTACGGAGTACATTCGAATTAAATGCAACGGTCAATGTATGCAATTAATGCCAAAAATAAGTATATATATATATTTATAATAAATACAACGATTAATATATGTAATTAATGTAAAAAATACCGAAAAAATATATTTATAAAAAAATTGTAACGGATATTTTTATAGACAAAATAATGTAGAAGAAAATATTTAAATTAAATCTAATAGAACATACTAAAGTATATAGTATAGTTAACATAGTACAGTTAATATAGTACAGTTTGAGGAATATTTCTTTTACCTAAGTTAATATTTATTTGAATAATGCCCAATTGTCTGCCGCATTAGCAAGAAAAAAAATGTCTATTTCGTTGTTATCACGTGACGCAAAATTAAAAGTAAAGAAATCACGTGATCAGCATTTAATAAATTAAATTCTAAAAATTAATCTTTAAAAATTCATCAAAAATCAGAAAATGGAGGTAAAGATTCGGAAAAGATTTCGTTTTAAAGGAATTTTTATGATCTTTCTCGTGATATAAATTTTATAGCCCTCAGATTATTATTTTAAATGCAAACTTTAAAGAACATTACAAAACAGCTTAAATTTTAATTTAGAAAAATCTAAGAAGAATTTTTCAAAAATCCCTCTTAGCGCACCCCTACACTATAAGAAGAATCGACATTCAAAATTTCAGCCCTTTAGGTCCAGCGGTTTGGTCTGTGCGTTGTATGTCAGTTATCTCAGAACTGCTTTATATGTATAGATTTAACATCAGAAGGCTTGACAAGCAAAAATTTTTATATTTGTTTCATGGATTTCAGCATAAAAACATAAGTATTGTAAAACATCATTGATAGTGTCATTATTCATTATCTGTTAAAAAGGAATTTTTTCATAAAAAGATAGTTTTACCTATCGTTTTAAAATACAAACAGAAGTCGCACTTAAACAAATTTATTATACAGTATTTAAAGTCCATACCCGTTTATGATGTAGCAATGTAACCTAGTTACTTGTAGTTCCCTAAGAGTTCCGGCCACTCAAAATTGTCACTTACTGCCTTGTCTTGGTTAAATAAGGTTTCTTTCTATCTGATAAAAATTACAATATTTTTAGAGGAAGGTGGAATGTCATTTATTCATCAACTTCTAGTTAGGACTATCTGTTGTATGAGAAAAATACACCAGGAATGACTTTCAAAAATGAAATGTTTCGTATTTAAATTACGTTTAAAAAATCCTCGTAAATCCCTCACTACACCCCGTCACCTTTATCTAATTATTATTATTATTTGGTGGGGTTAGCCACATTGCTAACTACTTTTTTTTAAATCGGAGGGAGGAACTACATTTCTTGATTCTAAATTTGAAAACTTTCTGAAGAATTCATTCTTTTAAAGAAAGTGCTAAACCATACGCAAAAACCAAGTGCACCCTCTAAGTGTTTCTACACTGCTGGCCACCCAAATTGCAACACCAAGAAAGACAAGAGATATCACAACAAAATTTATTTTGTAGATAACATGTTGACCAAGTATCAAATGATTAAATTTATAGACTTCTGTGAGGTGTGGTTCCTGCCAAAATCAGTAGCCAGAGTAGCCGCCATTGTTGGAGATCACCGCTGCCACACGCCTCGGCATTGATTCAAAGAGACTTTGGATGAGTTCTTGGGGTACAGCAGACCAAGTAGCTTCCACACGTTGCCAAAGTTGATCTACTGTGGCAGCTGGGGATGGAATCTGGGTCAATCGTAGAGCAACCATGGACCACATGTTTTCTATCGGCGAAAGATCCGGAGAGCGAGGCGGCCAGAGAAGCAATTCAATCTGGCGATTCACGAAGAACCGTTGGACAATGCGTGCCACGTGTGGTCGCGCATTACCCTGTTGAACTATGGCTGTGGGCAATCCCTGAAGGTAAGGAAGGTCAACTGGCTCCAACACCTCGGAGATGTAGCGCTGGCTGTTTAAAGTACCGGCAATGCGTACTAGAGGTGTGCGAGAGTGATATCCAATTCCGCCCATACCATAATACACGGTGCAGGACCAGTGTGGCGGTGCATAACGCAGCTGTTCAGCATCCTCTCTTCACGGTGTCTCCAGACTCGAATGCGACCATCGTGGTGTTGCAGACAGAAGCGTGACTCGTCAGTAAAGACAATTTCATTCCATTCTGCCGTCCACATACTTCTGTCATCGCACCATTTGCGGCGGAGACGTCTGTGGTTCTGCGTCAAGGGTGGACAAAGCAATGGACGTCTTGCGGACAGACCACTCTGCTGTAAACGGCGTCGAATGGTACGCGCAGACACTGGATGATGCGTTACAGACTGCATATGCTGTGCTATGGTTCGTGATGTGACTGAGCGATCCGTCACTGCCATGCGCACAATTTGCTTGTCATCACGTGAAGTGGTGCGCTGAGGTGGATGCGATCGAACACGCCGGTCCGTCGTACCCTCCTGCATCCAACGATCACATATCCGCATTACAGTTGTTTGGTTTCGTCCAACACGACTACCGATTTCCCTGAAAGATAATCCACAATCTCGGTAGGACACTATCCTTCCTCTGTCGAACTCGGATACTTGATCAAAAGATGATCGCTGTTTTCGATGAGGCATAATTGATCGTTTTTTTGAAAAAACCACATGAAAAACACAATTGCCGAACTTGAAATCGTCGAAATCTCCAAGCCTTAAATAGCGCTTTGAAGTGGCGCCACAGGCGCGTGATGTGCGTCTGCGCTGAAATTCTAATCATTTGCATATCTCACCTCCACTAATGCATGTTGTAAATTTCATGTTATTTGCATGTTTCCTTCAGGGTGTTGCATTTACAGTGGCCAGCAGTGTATATGGTGCTAAAATGAGATATAAAATGTTTAGAATTGTAAAGCTGAAATTATCGGCCTCTAAACAATCATTTTTCATAATTTACAATAATATTATATAATAATTTATTTTATTAGGGCTGTATTGGCAACGAAATAAATTAAAACGTTAATAGAAGTTCAGCTAAAATAGGAAAATTGTAGAAAACTTTTAAGAAAGTTGGTTTTTCCCCGCTTTTTCAAACTGTGAAACTGAAGATTCCGATTGTCTTTAACCTTCACAGTTTTTAACAATGATATTATCCACAGCAAAAATTCAATGCTACATTGTTTTCTCATTTTATTTATATTATATTTATTTTTCTCGTGTATAACTTTTGAATACTACTCAAACATCCTTCTATTGTTATTCAATTTTTAAAAAATCATAATATTTCATATTTTAAGGACCCCGCTCGGCAGTCAATGTGCGGAGGAGGGCCCTAATTGAAGTCATTCAATTCGTGCCCCCCCCCTTGCTCCCCCCCAAAAAAAATGTTAGAAGCACGCTACGCCTATGGCCAGCATAGTATAGCATTTTAAGTAGTGCAGTTTCAGCTATAAATAAATCATGGAGTAGGAACTTATGGGCTATTGCCGTGTATTTTAGTCTTTTCCCATGTGTGTAGTATTTTGCCTAAGGGTGCAGAAATGTTCAGTGGCATGAACAGCCACATCACTAAATATTAAATGTAATGAAATTGACAGTATAATTTATTTTTTCTGTTTTTATTTGGAGAGAAAGTGAAATTTAATATTCTTTAAAGTTTGCATTTTTGAACAGTCTTTTAAACCGTTCTTTATTTGCTTGTTGGAAGTCACTGAATGACTTATTTATTTAAACTCTGAGTCTCAAGAAGTTTGTCTGAATGGAACTGGAGTTAGGAGTTAAGAATTATCGTTGAAGATTTAGATTATTCCTATGAAATCATTTTTTTCCGTTTAATTCTATTTTAATAAATTCCTCTGTCTTTGTTTTAAATTTCCACATCATGCTGCAAGTTCCGTGCAACTGGGCATGCTTTATTTATCCTCATTAGTTGAGTATTTTAATTTTTTTTATAATTTATTCTTTCACGATTGCTTTTGTTTTTTGCTGCTGTCCATAAATGGCAGCCCATGAAGGGCGTTATTAAGCTCCCTCTCCCCAATTGCATTTCTATGCCGACAAAATTGTGCACACAATAATTTATCTCACAGGTGAAGGCGAGCTACCGCTGTCAGCGATCAAGCTGAATGCAATACGACCCGGGTTTTCCCCGGCTTTGAACGTAGAAATATCTCCGGCGGCATTTCGATAGGGATTTGACGTACGCCTCTAAAATTCTAGTTTGGCTGTACTATATTTAGCTTCGTAATTTTCAGTTTCGATTTTATTCTTTTCGATCAGAGGTTAAAGCAAGGTATTTTCCATCCCGCAAGGTACTCTAAAACCGAATACCTTACCTTATGTCATCATTTTGTGGCTCCAGAAGGGAGAACTGACCGAGACATGCCCCAGAAAGCTTTCAAACGTCTAATTGTTTTGAAGAAAAGAAATTTGTAATGTTCCTAACACATAATGTAAGTTACTGGTAAGCAAGATTTAAATGAAGACAGGAAAAGATTGCAATAGAACTATGGTGGCTCGTGTATACCACCAATATTGTAGAAGCCAAGTTAATCACTCTAAACTCATTAACAAACTTAACAACTTTATTCACAAAGTAATTGTATAGGCAGACTACGCCGACATACACAACATACTTAAATTATGGCGCGAACCTGCTTTGATAAAATCAACTTTAAACATCTCGAGAGGTCCAAAAGAATTTGTGATAAATCGTAAATGAGGGAGCCATCGCCTCAGCCTCAACTTAAACACATCAGGCAAACTGACAAATGACTAAAACAAACAAACCGAAAAACTTAAGAACCTCTGACTCCCATCTGTCTGGCTATGGCTTATAACTGCTTACGCAGCCAATCAGAGTTTGCTATGACGTTTGCTGCTTCGAAGCGATTCAATGCATAAGTTAACGTGATTCATTGAATATTTAATTAGTAATTAATCTTTCTAAAATGTAATCGGAAAATTTATACCATGGAGCACCACACACTCCCCCCGTAGAGAAGATTGAAATTTAGTTTTAAAATTTAAATCTAACAACTGGCTTTGAAATTCGTCCAGATTTAGTTACTGTATTTTCCTGTCGGGGAATGTGTTGTTTCTCAGTGTCTCCATGTATTTTAGTTAATACATAAGCAGGCTTTACACGATCAATGCTTACAGATTGAGGTTTACCCTTGATACAAATAGTCAGTGTCTTTGGTTTTCTTGACACGACAGCATATGGTCCTTCATATGGTGGCGCCAAAGGAGGCTTCACATGGTCTGTCCGCAGGAACACATGTGTACAGTCCTTGAGATCCTTGAAGACAAAAACTGGTGGCTTGGCATGTCTTCCTGTCGTATTTGATGTCAAGTTGGTCATATGGGAACTCAGTCTCTGCAACATCTCAGCTGGCTCGTCCTTCACCGGGTTACTCTGAAAAAACTCACCTGGAAGTCTTAACAGACCACCGAACACTAATTGTGCTGGGGCAGCCTTCAGATCCTCCCTTACAGTAGATCTGATAGCCAGAAGCACCAGTGGTAGAGCATCAACCCAATGTACCGGATCTACTGCCATCAGAGATGACTTAAGCACTCGATGGAATCGTTCCACCAATCCATTGCTCTGTGGGTGGTATGCCGTAGTCCTGCTGCGCCGGATCCCCAAGTACGTTGACAGCCTATTAAAAAGTTGAGACTCAAAGTTTGGTCCGCGGTCTGTCGTTACCACCTCGGGAATACCATAACGAGCTATCCAAGTAGATAAGAAAGCATCCGCTATGGTTTCTGCCCGTTGGTCCGGAAGTGGCACAGCTTCAGGCCATCGCGTCTGGCGATCCACACAAGTCAGCAGATACCGGTTGCCTTTGGATGGAGGTAGGGGCGCAACTATATCGATGTGGACATGAGAAAACCTATTTGTTGCGACGAATGTTCCCAGAGGCGCCTTGTTGTGTCTGGTCACCTTGACTCGCTGGCACTGGTTGCATTGTCTACACCATTCTGCACAATCTTTCCTCATGCCCGTCCACACGAACCGTTGTTGGATGAGTCGCCAAGTTCCTTTTACACCAGGATGTGAAAGTTTGTGGTTGGCTTCAAAAATCCTCCGTCTCCATACTCTAGGTACAAATGGTCTAACTAGGTCGTGAGACACATCACAATACAATTTTCTTTCACAGGCAGGCAAAGCAATTAACTTTAACTCAAGACCTCTTACCTCCTTTGAACGCAACATTTGTTGTAAATCGGGATCCGTTGCTTGATCCTCGGCAAATAAATTAAAATCAATTGAACTATTTAAATTCAAAGTGTATATTCTGGATAGCGCGTCGGCTACTATATTTTGTTTTCCTGGCAAATATTGGATATCTGCAGTGTATTGGCTAACAAGTTCTAAGTGTCTAACCTGTCGAGGGCTAGCACTTGTTAATTTTTGGTGAAGTGCGAAGGTTAAGGGTGTGTGATCAGTGAAGATCGTGACTGTTCTTCCTTCAAGCATGTGCCTAAAATGTTTTACTGCAGAATATACCGCCAACAGTTCTCTATCAAATGCACTGTATTTAGTTTGAGTGGGGGTTAATTTTCGTGAAAAGAATCCTAATGGCTCCTCACCGTCCTTGGTAAGTTGAGAAAGAACGGCACCGACTGCTCGGTCCGACGCATCGACAGTTAACAATAGGCGTGCGCTGGGAGCTGGGAATTTCAGTGCATTTACCCCCGAAATAGCTTTCCTACAAGTTTCGAATGCATTTATTAATGGTTCTGTCCACGGTATTGGAGTCATATCCTTTTTCTTTCTGTTAATTATGAGATCAAAAAGCAATGCCTGTTTCTCCGCAATAATAGGCAAAAAACGATGATAAAAATTTAAAATTGCTAGAAAGGTCCGAAGTTGACTGATATTGTTTGGACGAGGGTAATGCTGTAATGTTTGGACCTTTTCAGGTAGCGGCTCAATTCCCTGCTTTGAAATTTGAAAACCCAAAAATGATATTTTGTCAACTCCGAATATGCATTTCTGGAGTTTTAAAATCAGGCCATGTTGACTTAGAGTTGAAAAAAGTATTTCTAAGTGTTTTTTGTGCTGTATCTCGTTATCAGAAAAGACAAAGATATCGTCAAGATATGACAAACAAAAATCCAGGTCTCTAAGTATGCTGTCTAGATAACGCTGGAATGTGTTTCCACTGTTTCTCAAACCGAATGGCATTTTCCGGAATTCAAACAAACCTATAGGGGTTGTCACCGCGGTCTTAGGAATGTCTGTAACCTCAACCGGAATCTGATAGTATGCTCGAACCAAGTCGACTTTCGAAAAAACATGTTTCCCCCGTAATCCCATAACTACATCATGGATGTGTGGGAGGGGGTAACGGTCGGGAGTTGTGACCTTATTGAGTGCCCTATAATCTCCGCATATTCTCCAAGTTCCGTCCTTTTTCTTCACAAAATGAATAGGGCTGGCCCATGGGCTTTTAGAGGGCTGAATAACACCCTGTTCCATTAGAGCTTTAAATTCCAACTTCAAATTTGAAGCTTCTCGGGGTTCAACCTACGAGGTCTCGAAAAAATGGGTTGTCCTGTGGTTTCAATACAGTGCGTTACCGGAAAGTTTTGCAAATTATTATTGCAATGCACATTTGGATTGAAAAGTTTTGGAAATCGAGCTAGAATTCTTTCGTATTCAGTTTTCCCCTCCAGTGGAGTAAGTTTTAAACTAGGGCCAGTCCCTGGATATCCCGATACTGCTAATGCTGTAACGTTATCTGTAACTTTTTTATTTTGTACATCCACCAGGATACCATAATGGTTAAGGAAGTCGGCTCCTAGAATTGGCGTGGTAATGTCTGCCACCACCAAATTCCAACTGAATGCTCGACGAAGTCCAAAATCTAACTTCAAATTGACTGTACCAAATGTTTTGATAACAGAGTTGTTTGCAGCATACAATTTTAAATCCTGCACAACTCTATTTCTTGTTAGCTTTTGGGGAAAACAGCTTAATGCTGCCCCCGTGTCCACTAAAAACTTAGCACCTGTATTTTTCTCGTAAATAAACAACCGGCTTCCGAAACCACGCTCATCTGGTGCCGGTATTCCAGATGTGCCTAGGCGTTTTCCGAAAAATTACATGGCGATACACATTTTTTAGCTAACCTTCCGAACTTCCGGTGGTACCAACACCTTTCTGTTGAAGTAGAAAAATGGGGTTGAGATCTAGCTTCATTCCTCGTTTTACTGCGGTCACGTTTCTTAAAGTACCTAGAACGACCGTTGTATTGTGTACTTTTACTTTGCGCCTCCAATTTAGCTATTCGTGATTCTAACTTTTGCAACTGTGTTTGAGGGGTTTGGGAATCAACGGGAGCTAAAAACTCTCCCGAGGTTTCATAAACTTTATCAGCTACTCGAGCAAGCTTTGAGTTATCTTGCATATCGTCCACACAAGCACTTAAAATTTGTCGGATGTTAATGGGTAATCTCTGTAACCAGAGTTCTCGCAATGCGGTATTAAGTTTTCCCCCATTTAAACTATCCATTTCGCAAAGTAGCTGTGAAGGTCTTTGATCCCCTAAGCATAATCCACTAAACAACTTTTTAAGTTTCAAACTCTCAGATTCCTCATAATAGGATAAAATGCTATTTTTTAGAGTGATGTATGCATTTTCTGAAGGGGTATTAAGTACTATATCAAGTACACATTTAAGTATTTTTGTATCCAGAGCGGCTATGATTGAATGAAATTTTGTAGAATTCTCTGTTATACCCGCATTTTTAAATTGAGCTTCCACCTGTCGGAACCATAACGCAGGATCAGCCTCCCAAAAAACCGGGGCTTTAAATGCCACCCTACATATGTCGGCATCCACATTCAAATTAGTATTAGGCATTTTCCTTTCTTTTTTTTTAAATAATATGTATGCAATACGAAAAAATACAGTTTATACTTTTGGGAAATTTGTGTATATATTAAAAGCGTACTTTAAGCTATAAAAATACCAAAAACACTATCACACAAATGAGCATTCTTCTGTATAAACATTACATGCAAATTTTCTTTGAACTCAATCAAATATAAACACAGATTACAACTTCAAGAGGTCAAGAGTTAAGGTCAAAAATTATAGCCTACCTGCACCTGTGTTGACGAAACCACTTCAAAATTTGCGCTGATGAAACCTGCATCAAAAAATTTATACTGCTTCAAAACTTGCAATGTCATCCATTACGAAGTCATCAAAAAGGGGGTGTTGCAAACAAGTGTTCGGTTTACTCTAGTAGAACTGTCCAAAAGGTCACCACTATATGGTGGCTCGTGTATACCACCAATATTGTAGAAGCCAAGTTAATCACTCTAAACTCATTAACAAACTTAACAACTTTATTCACAAAGTAATAGTATAGGCAGACTACGCCGACATACACAACATACTTAAATTATGGCACGAACCTGCTTTGATAAAATCAACTTTAAACATCTCGAGAGGTCCAAAAGAATTTGTGATAAATCGTAAATGAGGGAGCCATCGCCTCAGCCTCAACTTAAACACATCAGGCAAACTGACAAATGACTAAAACAAACAAACCGAAAAACTTAAGAACCTCTGACTCCCATCTGTCTGGCTATGGCTTATAACTGCTTACGCAGCCAATCAGAGTTTGCTATGACGTTTGCTGCTTCGAAGCGATTCAATGCATAAGTTAACGTGATTCATTGAATATTTAATTAGTAATTAATCTTTCTAAAATGTAATCGGAAAATTTATACCATGGAGCACCACAGAACACAAACTTTATTGGCCGCCTTTATATGTTCAACTACGTTCTGGATCCAGCTGTTGCCACTTACATGAATGCAATACTAGAAGATGACATGACATCTTCCCTTTTAAATAAAACACAAAATAACATATAAATACAAAACAAGTAACAAATAGTTGTAAGTCAAAACGTTTAGGTGGGCGGACAGTTCGGCCGGTACGGGTGGTAATCGTTTTACCGATGTTAGACGATCTTTTAGCATTTGCCGAAGTCGAAGCTACGGGAGGAGCAACAGGACAGGAATCGAGAGAGATTGAACTTGCAGGCGAAAGGTTAATCACAATCTCTCTATCTGGAGGAATCACTGCCTTTGTGCGTCGGATCACTTCTGAATTTCGTCTATAAGTGTCGCCATCGGCAGTAGTCAATATATAAGACCACGGAGCATCTGCAGTTCCAGATATAGTCGCAGGAGCACAGTTCCTATGAGACGTTTTTAATTTAACCTTTTCTCCGTCCACAAAATATGGGGAGTTAACACTCGAAGTTGTTGCACCAAGACGCTGCCTTTCCCTCACCAACTGCAGAGGAACAGAAGAGGATTCTCGTAAGCGCAGAGATGGATGCATAGGTATTCGAGTTCGAGTAGGACGTCCAAACAGTCTTTGTACAGGCGATGACAAACTATTGCGAGGAGTATTTCTCGAATTCAAAAGTGCCAGTCTGTAATCTATATGTTCAATTTTACATCTTTTCAACAACAATTTTGCATCTTGAACATGCCGTTCAGCTAATCCATTGGATTTTGGATAGTGTGGGCTAGATGTCTGATGCTTAATTTTCCAGTTATGAAAAAACTTGCGGAAAGCTTCTGAACTGTATTGGGGCCCATTATCAGATTCTAAAATATCTGGTATACCATGTACTGCAAAAAATTCTTTCAGGAATTCAATTACCGAATACGATGTAGGATAATTTAACTGTTTGAAGTCAAAATAACCGGAGAAGCTGTCAACAAGACAATACGTTTTTTCTGCAAATTCAAATAAATCAGATGCAACTCTTTGCCAAGGAAAACAAGGAACCCGTTTCATCAATAACGGCTCAGTATTATGAGCTCGATATGTTTGCTGACACACCGGGAACTGTTGTACATAAGCTTCAATATCGCGTGACATTCCATGCCAAAATATGATTTCACGTGCGCTACGAAGTGAGAGATTAGTTCCCAGATGTCCTTGATGGATAAGCCTTAAGTATTGATGTCGTAGGCTTCGTGGAACAATAAGTCGTTCAGCTTTGAATAGGAGGTTTTCATATACTGACAGGTCCTCTCTATAATTCCAATACTTACGAAGCTTTTTGGGAACCTCCTGGATAGTATCTGGCCATCCATTAACATTTATATACTTCAACTGTTGGAATTCTTTATCCTCAGTGACTGCAGACAAAATTTTAGGGTATATTGACATCGGAAAAGGGACATCTAAAACAACTTCAAAAACTTCATTCTCTAAGCATTCTTCAAAAATACCTGTTTCACAATCACGACTCAGAGTATCAGGTATAAGTATATCTACTCCACGTTTGTAGATTATCTTCGGAGAATACTGAAGTACCTCAAATAGCAGGAGTTTTGAACGTGGTGGTGCAGAATGCAGCGGTTTTCTAGAAATAGCCCCTTATGGTTTATGATCAGTTTAAATTATTACCGATTTTCCATAAATATAATCATGGAATTTCTTACAACCATGACGAATAAAAGAAATCTTTTTAAAAAAAGAAGAGACAGTCTTTTAATACAGGAGAACCTCTTAGCGTTCCACTCTTAAACACTTACAACCAAACACTGTTTCTTTCTAATACACACATGACGTTTATTTTCTCAGTGAAAACTGCAATCATTATGCTTTTTCAAAATGCGTTATTACCTCTATCCTGAACGCATGTAAAACCCGAAATTCCCAACCTACTTGCTAAAACAAAGAAATGTATCTTAAGCTTAATAACATCCTACGTCCTTCACAAAATATGAGAAAAGCAATCATTTACAATCCTTATATTCTCAAGATATTAATTCATGAATCCATTAGTCTTTCCCAGTGAAATACAATATTTGATTTTGCCAAGTAAATCTAGATACATCGTTATTCTCTAAGCGCGGGACGTTCTGCTTCATTACAACTTCCTATCTAAATATTGATTCAGCACTGCTCTCTTTTGCCTTTTGTTACCCAAATTCGTTTCTGATAAGTGTTCCTTATCATTACGTATCAAGATGGGACAAATAAATACTTTATGCAGCTCGTTTCATCATCGGAGACTTTTCATGGTGTTAAATAAGTGCTACTATCATAAGACTATTATTAATAGTTTGTTTTAAACTAACTAATATTTTCCCTTAGTTATACCCGGTCATTAAATTGAAAATTCTCAGCAGTGTAAATAGTTAATTAACTTTAAATGATTTCCAAAGTACTCATTTCAAATTTTTCTTCGCTGTGCGGTCAGGAACTTCTCATTAAAGTTACGAGTATAAGTAATTAAACAATAGTATAACATGTTGTTTTAATTGCAGATATTTTTTCATTTAAAACTGTGTATTTAAATCCTGTTTGGATTTAAGTAAATTTTTTTTTCGTATCGTTTAAGAAAAATTGGCGCATTTCACTGTGATAAAGTAATTGAATGACGAAACCTTCCCCTGGGGCATTTTCTAGGGAGAAAAAAGTAAGAAATATTCTACAATTATTCCTAACCAAATTAGCAATTATTTACATATTTCTTGAAGATCTGTATTAATATTGTTGCGTTCTGTTCGGCGATATTTGTGAATGATAATTCCATAGAAGTCCGAAAAAAGTTTATTTCCTTTACTCAAATACTGCAAACAGTCACTTAGGATTGTAGCTAAGTTCAGCTAAAAGTCCTCCGATTTCAGAGGTACACTCGGGTACAATAACAGGCTTCACAGTTCATAATGAGCTGCTGAGCTCAAACTGAGAAATAAATGAATAAGCTTTTTGGAGTCGAGTTGGGCATGCTTATATATCCTTGGAGACTTTCTTTATTGTTCTAAAAATAGAAAATTCAGGATCCCGATAACGAAGCCACCGAGTTGAAATCTGATTGGTTCTCCGGGAACACATAATTTCACCGAACTTCATCAAATTTGTCGCGAACTTTACCAAAATTATCGAAAGTTTCCCTAATAGGTCATATAATGAAATTAACTTTCAATGACAGTAAATAAATGGTATTTAACACTAAACATAATATAACAGTTAAGCATAAATTAAGGACAAATGAAGAATATTTAGAAATGTTTAAAAATATTTACGGTGATTTACAACAATATTTTCTCTTAAAAGGAAAGAATAGCCACGTTAAAACAAATTGAAGAACACTAAGGTATACATTTCATTTATTTGATAAAAAAAATTTCTTCAGAGTTTTAAACACAAGTTTTAGATTCTTTAACGGTGGGTATTCTTTTTACTTAAATAATCAAAGCATATCTCTTAAACGTAGGTAAACGAGGATAGTTTATAGATACTTGGTCAATAGTTTATATATTCATCAACTTCATTGCGATGTATGAATGGGGAATAATAGAAAGTTGAAACTTTACTTAAATTGTGAAATTCGAGTGTAACGAACGCGTTCTCTTTTATATTTCTGACCCATTTGGTTAAATAGGTCAATGATATTTTTATATTTCAATTATGCTAAATTCTGTTTTGTCCTGAATAATTTCAGTTTTTAAACTTAGATCTGCTTCCTTAAGTTTTCTTACCATTCCCATCTATATGAAATATTACTAAGATATGAAAGTTATAAAATATTCCTTCCTTGAGTTAACAAATCCAGGAGGGAAACAGACCACAAGAAACTTCTCTAACCAAAATCTACTTTCACCTAACCACTTATATTTTACTCGATGTTCAAATATCAAGTACATAAACTCATGCTAATGTATGAATTAACTGTTTTTGAAAATCGTCTTAAATGATATACTAGATAGGTTTCATACAGAGAAGAGCAATTTTCTGAAAACTGTGAGTTTAAATACAGTCTCTGGATTAAGATAACAATTTTTTTTACTCTCGAAATAGTTGAGTAAATTCCCATCTTTATATCTTATGCAATAAATATTTAGCCAATCCTCATTGTATTTACTCTACGGTAAGGGTCTGTTCAAATGGAATCCATCAAAGTCAGCATTAAAGATTCCGTTGGCGCTGATTGGTTAAATAGGTCAATGATTAGTATATGATTGGTTAAAATTTTTTACGTTGACGCTGACGGATTCTATGTGAACAGTCCCTAAGAGTTTAACCAGAATTAATTTATTAATAAAAAAGAATGTAGTAGTAAATTAAAAAATATAAATTCAAAATGGTTTATTTACTTAACCTATTAAGGTCATACATAGTAAGTTTGGTAGCTTATCAAGGTTCTAACCATTGACATTTTGGGAAAATATGAAAAGCAAAAATTAAGAGATATACAAAATGAGGAATGGAAAGATGCAATATTACATCTATGGTTCCCGGTATAAAGGGCTTAAGTCAAAAACAGTGATTTAAATATACCAAGTTATTTGCTTTTATACCAATCACAGAACAATAATTTCCACTTGAGTATTTTGTACAAAGAAATGTACTTTTGAAAACAAATTTGATAGACTTAAGACTTTTATACAAGTCAGAAGATTTTTGTTTTTTTATCAATACTAACAAATATCTAAAAATCACTTTTTTTACTTAAGCCCTTCATACCGGGCACCATAGACATATCACCTCAGCATCAAGAAGAACAAGTATTGCTGCCTCTAGACTTACAACGTGGCACGACTGTTTGCCTAAATACCTTTTCAGGTTAGGTATTGTCGAAAACCCAAACTGTACTCTTTGTGGTATGGAAGTGCCTATGGATGCACAGCATTTGCCACTGTGCTCCGCATTATCAAGTAACTGTCTTATGGCAGATATTGGAAGGCCAGAGAACTGATGATGACGAATGGCTATCAGCCCTATTAGATTGTTGTTTCTGTTCCAAGATTTCTATATGCCATCTTGTTTTGTGTTTTGTTTCTTCTGTTTGCTCTTATTGTATTTTAGAGGCATATAATAGTGTTTATATGTATGTCTACGTGCTATATGTCAGCTATGTTTTATATGTAAGATTTTAACTCTGCCTTTTTAATTTGAAGAATATTAGAATTTAGATAAAAGAGTTGATATATACAATTGGGGATAAAGGTGCCCAAAGTTTAGAAACCAAGCTGGTAAAGTAGACAAATCTTATTGAATTATATTTAAAAAAAATTTCTTCATGTTCTTTTACATTCAGTTATTAATGCTGAGCTGTTTTCCAGAAGCACTAAGTGTAAAGAGGATGCAATGAGTTTTGGCTAAATTTTGATTACTTACCGAACAAAGACGGACATGTACTTGACAGCTGTGCTTTTTCGAGAGGTTAAAAATTCGTTTTCTTTCGGAGATTAAATATTCATTCTACATATACATATACATATACATACATATACGTATATATAGGCAGGGCCCGATTTAGAAAATTCTTGACTACAGGCACAACTCGGGATGGGGGAATCTCTAACACTGATGTGGGCATAAAATTTCCAAAATTGACTGACACACACACACAAAATAAACATGAATCATTGTGAAAGTACCATTTTACCAAGAATTGGCTATTTGAATCGTAGAAGCCTAGAACATTATCAAATAAAAAAAGCAATACAACATATTAATTTCATTAAAACACCAATACAATGCGACCAGAAAAACTCATTGATCCCTTATATACACTATAACATACATATGATGAACTATACATATAACTATATATATGATGAACCAATCAATCAAATTTGAAAGGATATATATATATATATATATATATATATATATATATATATATATATATATATATATATAAAGAGGCTGTTTATACATTTTTTAGACGATGTATATTGTATTCACAAAACTAAATTACATAAAATTCTTGTGTTTTAAATGTTCTATTTGACATCCCTTATTCTGAACTATCTTTCGACACCGCAATTTCCAGGATAATAATGCCTTTTAAAGTGTCAGAAGAAGTATTCTATCCCATTCCTCCTGAACAGCTTTCCAGAGTCCTGTAAGGGTTTTGGGACGACGTTTGGATAATGCAGATTTTAAAATTCCGAAAGCACAAAAATCCATAGGTGATACATCGGGAGATTTACTAGGGATATCAGTGAAGGGTATGGCCTTGATACCAGTTTTTTGTTCCATTTCTTTTAGGAAATTTACAGTGGATTTTGATGTGTGGCTGCTAGCTTTGTCCTGATGGAGTCTCACAGATTGATGGCACTGTGGGTAAAGCGATGGTATTTCATTCAGAAAAATTGCGATAAAATATGTTCCTGATAGTATTTGGAGTTAATCTTGACATTTTTTTCCACTCTCTTTATTTTTAACTTGCCATTATAAGTAAAACCAGCAACAATCATGAATCCCTTAGAAAAACTTTCTTTCGATTCTTTGAACCATGTACTTAAATTTTTTTCCCCTTTTATGATAATAAAGGGCTCTTTTTTTTGTTGCAATCATTTAAATACACCCACGATTCATCTATTGTGACAATTGCTTTCCATTTTTCTTTGGATAAGTGTTTCTCATATAGAATTCTGCAGCGTGTCCTGCGTTCAGCGATATGATTTGGAAGAAGATGATGCGCATTGCGTTTTTTCGCTTTCTTAAGATTTAAATCAACGTTTATAATTTTGTTTACAGTTTTTAATTTTGTTTTACAGTATATATGTATATATATATATATATATATATATATATATATATATATATATATATATATATATATATATATATACAGAGGCTGTTCTCGCACATTTTTTAGACGATTTTGGTAAGCGGTAATAAAAATTCGTTTGCTGCAAAAGAAATAATTGCAATTGTACTATGTTTTTAAAAGTCAAAATTATCGTCTGAGGCTTCAAAGTTTTGTTTTTATTCATAATGGCGTTTTTAACAAAGCAGTGGTTCGAAGGCTACATTTATGCTCTTTCCGAAGAGAAATATGCATACTCCGTTATCCAAAAACGATGTGAGAGTCATGGTTTTGTGATATCTAAAGCGTCGATAGGTAATATCGTCAACAAGAAAGGAAAAAAACCTCAAATTGGAGCCTCAAGTGGGACAAAAATTCCAAACAAGTATCCAAGGAAAAAACGGACATCTTCGACTATTGCAAAGGTGCGTTGTTTAATGTTAAAAGAAAATCCCCCTGGTCAAAGGACAGTTGCAAAATCATTAAAATGCCCAGTGTCCACTGTAAACAAAATGATAAACGTTGATTTAAATCTTAAGAAAGCGAAAAAAAGCAATGTGCATCCTCTTCTTCCAAATCATATCGCTGAACGCAGGACACGCTGCAGAATTCTATATGAGAAACACTTATCCAAAGAAAAATGGAAAGCAATTGTCACAATATATGAATCGTGGGTGTATTTAAATGATTGCAACAAAAAAAGAGCCCTTTATTATCATAAAAGGGGAAAAAAATTTAAGTACATGGTTCAAAGAACCGAAAGAAAGTTTTTCTAAGGGATTCATGATTGTTGCTGGTTTTTCTTATAATGGCAAGTTAAAAATAAAGAGAGTGGAAACAAATGTCAAGATTAACTCCAAATACTATCAGGAACATATTTTATCGCCAATTTTTCGGAATGAAATACCATCGCTTTACCCACAGTGCCATCAATCTGTGAGACTCCATCAGGACAAAGCTAGCAGTCTCACATCAAAATCCACTGTAAATTTCCTAAAAGAAATGGAACAAAAAACTGGTATCAAGGCCATACCCTTTACTGATATCCCTACTAAATCTCCCGATGTATCACCTATGGATTTTTGTGCTTTCGGACTTGTAAAATCTGCATTATCCAAATGTCGTCCCAAAACCCTTACAGGACTCTGGAAAGCTGTTCAGGAGGAATGGGATAGAATACCTCTTCTGACACTTCAAAAGGCATTATTATCCTGGAAATTGCGGTGTCGAAAGATAGTTCAGAATAAGGGATGTCAAATAGAACATTTAAAACACAAGAATTTTATGTAATTTAGTTTTGTGAATACAATATACATCGTCTAAAATATGTGTGGACAGCTTCTGTATATAAAATTGCTATTAAAAAGGAAAAAAAAATTGAATTGGGAATTTTTTTCTTTTAAAATAAATTTTTTTTTGGGGGGAGAGGCAACATTCGGGAGCCCCTAGGCCCAGGCTACCGGGTTTAATGGAAAATCAGGGCCTGTATATAGGAGTATGAGACAAGGTATTCTGAGAAGAGTATGTCGACTATGTCTTTATTCGTAGAAATTACATTGTGGACACTTAGAAATATACTGAATTCTACATGAATGAATGCTATTCCTAGCTTAGAAGAGTTCAAAAAGTGTTAACTTTGCCATCCATTTTTAAACGCAGGGAGTTTAAAAACTTTACTGTTGGTTTAAATTTACGGCTATCAAATTTACAGATACTCGTATCGTTTAAGTAAACTTTACTATTACCTTTTTGCTGCGTTTTTGCCAATTTATTCAGACCACAAATAATTCAAAGCTTAAATATATCGTTAAAAGTTTTGTTTTTGCTTTTTTAAGCAGGATGAAAACATAACTAGCTTTTGTTTTGAACCTAAAACTATAAATAGCAAATTTATCACAAGTCATTGGATAATAGGAAAGAGAAAGATAGAAGTAAATATTTACAGGAAGTAGCCATTGAAGCCTACCTTCACATTTACCCCGCAAAGTTTTGTTTTTATGAAATGCTGAAACTTCGCAAATTTACAATCTCTCTGTTTACTCGTACATGCTGAAATGTATAAAAAAACTCGATGAAATTATAAAGTGTTTAAAACATCACGCTGTTGTTTATTTCACGATATGTCAAGAGATAATTACTGTTTCAATATCTTGCACCTGGTTCATTCTCATCTCTACATAGCTCCATAATTACAAATAAAGGCTTGAAGTCATTATGATATGGGGGATTTTAAATTTTTCTAATAATTAATGTGATAGAAGTACTTTATAATATTTTCACTAGAAATCAATCACTATAAATTTGTTTTTCGGTCACGTTTCGGCAAATGCAGCTTGAAGCAACCTGTACTTAAGACATGCATTTTTTTTTCTAATGTGGAGGCACTTGTCGTGAGACATTCGCCGTTTGATTTTCCCCGCGAAGTCTTTCTGGCCTCTTTATTACGGGAGTACCATTTAGTGAGCCAGCATTGTTTCCTAATGAAGGGGCAACAGGTTAACGACCAAGCCTTATTCGGGATTTATATATATACACTGCTGGCCACTGTAAATGCAACATCCTGAAGGAAACATGCAAATAACATGAAATTTACAACATGCATTAGCGGAGGTGAGATATGCAAATGATTAGAATTTCAGCGCAGACGCACATCACGCGCGCCTGTGGCGCCACTTCAAAGCGCTATTTAAGGCTTGGAGATTTCGACGATTTCAAGTTCGGCAATTGTGTTTTTCTTGTGGTTATTTAAAAAAAAACGATCAATTATGCCTCGTCGAAAACAGCGATCATCTTTTGATCAAGTATCCGAGTTCGACAGAGGAAGGATAGTGTCCTACCAAGATTGTGGATTATCTTTCAGGGAAATCGGTAGTCGTGTTGGACGAAACCAAACAACTGTAATGCGGATATGTGATCGTTGGATGCAGAAGGGTACGACGGACCGGCGTGTTCGATCGCATCCACCTCAGCGCACCACTTCACGTGATGACAGGCAAATTGTGCGCATGGCAGTGACGGATCGCTCAGTCACATCACGAACCATAGCACAGCACATGCAGTCTGTAACGCATCATCCAGTGTCTGCGCGTACCATTCGACGGCATTTTACAGCAGAGTGGTCTGTCCGCAAGACGCCCATTGCTTTGTCCACCCTTGACGCAGAACCACAGACGTCTCCGCCGCCAATGGTGCGATGACAGAAGGATGTGGACGGCAGAATGGAATGAAATTGTCTTTACTGACGAGTCACGCTTCTGTCTGCAACACCACGATGGTCGCATTCGAGTCTGGAGACACCGTGAAGAGAGGATGCTGAACAGCTGCGTTATGCACTGCCACACTGGTCCTGCACCGGGTATTATGGTATGGGGCGGTATTTGATATCACTCTCGCACACCTCTAGTACGCATTGCCGGTACTTTAAACAGCCAGCGCTACATCTCCGAGGTGTTGGAGCCAGTTGTCCTTCCTTACCTTCAGGGCTTGCCCACAGCCATATTTCAACAGGATAATGCGCGACCACACGTGGCACGCATTGTCCAACGGTTCTTCGTCAATCGTCAGATTGAATTGCTTCCCTGGCCGCCTCGCTCTCCGGATCTTTCGCCGATAGAAAACATGTGGTTCATGGTTGCTCTACGATTGACCCAAATTCCATCCCCAGCTGCCACAGCAGATCAACTTTGGCAACGCGGGGAAGCTGCTTGGTCTGCGGTACCCCAAGAACTCATCCAAAGTCTCTTTGAATCAATGCCGAGGCGTGTGGCAGCGGTGATCTCCAACAATGGCGGCTACCCTGGCTACTGATTTTGGCAGGAACCACAATTCACAGAAGTCTATAAATTTAATCATTTGATACTTGGTCAACATGTAATCTACAAAATAAATTTGTTGTGATATCTCTTGTCTTTCTTGGTGTTGCAATTTGGGTGGCCAGCAGTGTATATATATATATATATATATATATGTACACACATATATATATATATGGAATGATAGAAAGGAGAGATGTCGGAGGACAGGTAGAGACCCCAAATCACATTATGAAGTCATAGTACCTGTAGTCGTCTGAGCATTAAACAGTAGAAGTGGTCGACGAGTGGAGGCAAAGGCTTAGGCAGTTAGTCCAGTCGAGGAACACAAGCATCCACATAATTTGACACATAATCCTTTTATTTCTTAGAATTACTTTTTTGATGGACATTATTTAGTCGAAATTACAAACATATGAACTCAACATATCTCGCTTATAAAGGGGGATAACCCCAGCAGCGCAACTCTGCGACGTAACGGATGGAGAGCTAAAACTCTACATGTTAATGGCTTGGGGCGAATACAAAAGAGTGCGCAGAAGACGCCGAGGAACGCTGATTCTTGCGAAATGTACAGGCGCGCTGAACGTTTAATTGGTTAAAAATTGACACCTGACTTTAACGCATCATATGGGGTGATGATTTCGAATGTTCCACGAGGTTCGATCTTATATAAGCCGCACGTGGCTTTTAGGGGGAAAACTAATAGCTTAATTTGGTAATTCTAGATCAAAATCAAATTGAGGGATAATGTTCTGTTGCGGTAAGACAAAGTTAATGAAGGGAAACGTTATTGTTTCATATATATATATACACACACATGCACACACACACACACACACACATATATATATATATATATGTAGTTAATCGAGGATACACGCCATGGACAGATCAGCAAGGATGCCGCGAGATGGCGCTTCGACTCACCTGGCCAATGAGAAAGAGGCGCTAGGAACATTTGAAATCCGAACTGTTGTGCATCGCTTCCGGTGCAGTTCCGATATAATATTCGTAGTGCTTGCATGCACTTAACCAGCTGGGATATGTTCGGCCGTTGTAACTTCAAGGCACTAAGCCTTTTGTAAATATTTCTGTACATAGTTCAATTAAATGTTAGTATTCTTTAAGTGTTATTGTTTAGTAATTGTTTTTCGAACGGCGAAATATCCCATATGTGGGGGCTCAAAAAGGAACTTTCCGGTACCAGAAAAGTAGCCGCTATTCAATTCTGAGATGCCTAACTCCACAACCAACGTTCAGATTCCCGCCATTTTTCGAATGAAGCAAGAACAGTGAATACCACCGATTGTTTTCAAGCTGATTCGCTCTTTCGTCGCCTTCGAGTGGGGACGTTTGCCTTCAATCTGCCTTCAAGTGGGAGCTGCGAATCACCGGAATACATCGATTGTGTCCACAACCATTGACCTCATCACCATACCAGGTAGGATCTATCCAATTTATTTCAAGTAAAATATTTTCTGCAACTGTGTGATCGAATTGTTACTTCCGAAAATGTTCAAGAATACCAAAAAAGGTGATTTACTGAGAGTTATTTCAGAAATTGGTGAAACACCGCCTGAAAATGCTACGGTTTTACAATTAAGACAGGTCATCGAAAGCAGCCAGATTTTTAAAGGAGAAAGTGAATATGTAAGGGATTTGTTAGCCGCAGCGGTCGAGGATCGTTTGCAAAAAAAATCACATTTAGCTGAACAGGAACTTGAGAAATTACGCTTCGATCAGGAACTTGAGAAATTATGCTTAGGTCAGGAAAATGAGAAAATTAAATTAAAAAATGAGAAAATCAAGTTAGAAAAATGATCGGATTCTAAAGGAGAGAGCATTTGAGTTATAGAAGCTAAAAATGGCAAACTCAGCCTTTTGTAAATATTTGTGTACATAGTTAATTAAATGTTAATATTCTTTAAGTGTTATTATTTAGTAATTGTTCTTCGAACGACGAAATATCCCACACACATAAAATATATATGTATGAACACATATATATATATATGTATATTTATATATATATATATATATATATATATATATAGTGGGCTCTCTGCTTAACGACGCTCTACTTAACGACGATCTCTAATTAAAGACGATATTTCCCAGTCCCGGCCCCTCCGACGTAAAAAATTCTATTTAAAGACGAAGTTGTTTCTATTTAACGACGAATTTTTTTACGTGATAAAACCTTTTCTTCAACATTTTATATGCAGGAGGGAACCTTTTGAGGGGGAAAAAGTTTGGTTTCAATAACAGACCCGGAGTTTCCTCTATGTTTGCAATGTTGCAATCATAGACTTGTTGCAGTGTTAAAAACGGGGGGGGGGGAGGATAACTGTTTCCCGGAAGATCGAATATTCTTTCATGGAGCTCTTAGTGAGGGAGCTGAATCACTTTATTGTCCCTACCATCTGTTGTCATGTGACTTACGAACTTTCCAATAGCAGCCCTCTCACACTCCTTCCGGGAAGCAGGTGTTCATGTTTAGATAATTCATGGTTGTGTGTAGGAGCTTATTCCAGTACGAATACGTGGTGAACAGAACAAAATGGTATCAAAGCGAAAGCATCTTACGCTACACGAAAAGCTGAAAATTATTGAAGACTGGGAAGAAAGTGCTGAAATAACAAAAGTCCAATTCGTAAGACAATTTTAGCTACCCGAGTCTACTCTGAAAGGCATTTTAGCAAGCGAAGAGAAAATTCTTGAAGCAGCACAAAAATTTGGTTTGGGATCCAAATCCAAAAGGTAGAAAATTTAATGTGACCGATTAGAAGAGTTTGATAAGAGTTTGATAAGTCCTGCAATGGTTTCATGAATCAAAAGCAACCAACATTCCAATTTCCGGAGTGATATTTGAAGAAATTGCTATATTGTTCTGGCAGAAAAGTTTGGAATGTAAAATTTTCAAGCTTCGGCTGGTTGGCTAGCAAAGTTCAAAGAAAGATATGGGCTTGTATTTAAAAGCATATCTGGCGAATGGGGCTCCGTAGATGGGAAAATAGTGCTGAAGGGGATATTAGATGGATATGATGAGAAGAACATATTCAATGCAGATGATACGGTCCTATTCTATAATATGGTGCCTAAGAAAACTTTAACGTATATGGACGAAAAGTGCTTTGGTGGAAAACACAGTACGGAACTATTGACTATTTTACTATGCACTAATTTGTATGGATCTGAGAAATTTCCACCACTAGTTATAGGAAAATCAAAGCAACCAAGGTGCTTTAAGAATATCACCAAGAAACCTTGTGCGTACCAAAATAACAATAAAGTTTGGATGACATCACAAATTTTTATTGACTGGATTAGAAAATTTGATGCAAAAATGCATCAAGAAAAAAAAGAAAAGTTTTATTTTTAATCGACCGTTGCTCTGCACATACTCCAAATATCCCTGGACTTACAAATTTGACTATTCATTTCTTACCAGCTAATTGAACTAGCAAGTTGCAGCCATTACACCTGGGTATCATTAGCAGTGTGAAAGCATACTAAAGAAAGTCTTTAATTAGGAAATTTATAAACAATTCGGCTAACAGTATGAAAATTATAAAATTTAAGATCTTAGAAGAAATGCACATGATAACATCAGCATGGAAAGAAGATTCTTCTTCCACAATAAAGAACTGCTTTCGTGTTGCTGGAATTCACAAAGAACTTGTAGTGGAACTTTAAAGTACGGATGTAGAAATCAACGAAGATGACATTACCCCTCAAGAATGGAGAACTGTTGTTGAAGATGAGGACGTTTCAATTCAAGATTTCTACAATTATGAGGAATCTGTTTTAACAACAGACTACAGAAATGTAGAACAAATTTATGAAGATATAGTAAACGAAAACACAGTGTCAGACGAAGAAGGTGAAGTTGAAGACACGGAAAACGAGACACTGCCACCGTCTTACACAGATGCAACTTCTGCTCTAGATGTTCTCCGACGCTATATTGCATCGAATATGGAAGATGACACATTTAACAATTTAGAAAATCTGGAAAAGAGAATAACGAAAACAAGGCCAAAATAAAGGAATCGGCACTTTTTTTAAAACCAAATTTATTGTATTGCTTGTACTCTTTTGTCAGTGTAATAAAATAACTTTTTGTGAATAAAAATGATAATAAAAATAACATTTTTAAACACGCCAATATATTAAGATATTTATTGACAGTCCTAAGCCTGTAAAGTGTGAAGAGAAATGTTATTTTTTCCCAAATTCTATTTAAGGGCGATCTCTACTTAAGGACGATTTTTCCCGGTCCCTTGAAAGTCGTTAAGCAGAAAGCCAACTGTATATATATATATATATATATATATATATATATATATATATATATGTAGGATTTATGCAAATTCTCTGGCCATAGTTATGTTCTCTGTTGCTATGGCGTTGCCAGAGACACATCGAACCCTTATCGCTCCTCTACGTCATTCCTTGGGGGAACGGTCGAGAGAGAGGGTTGAATGACCCGTCTCTTAAAGCCGCTCAACAGAGGGGTGTTTTCTTGTGCCCCCACGCGAGAGGGTGCAGGATTTTAGGAGAGAAGGAGAGAGAGACCCTGTTGAGGGAAGTTGTGTGTTATGCTGTTCCGTGCGTAGGCACGTGGGATTGTATTTTCCAACGGGGCGAGTCAAGGCCTACGTTTTGGTATATTGAAGGGAAGCGAAGCGTTGCGCTCCAGTGATTATTGTAATATTGCACCGGAGACTGTAAAAGTAGGATCTCCGGCGTACCATAATTGCTTTCTATATTAATAAACGTTTATTGTTAAGTTTAAGAAAGTATAGTTGATTTATGACTCAAGTGTGAAATTATTGGACACCCTCCTAGACGGCAGCCAGCTACGTAGACAGGAAAGTCTACAAAATTGGGCTCCCGGACCGGATGAACTCTGTGGACAATTGACTTCGTCATTTTGAAGTGAGTTTAAAAGAAACAAAATGTATAAAAGTGCCATAGAAGAAGATTTGTTCATAGTATGAGCTCTTCTTAGATCCAACTCCAGGGATGGATTGGAATGATCTTAAAGGCTTGATCGAAAATTGCGAGAACTACGAAACTGACCCTGACTTTGTCAGTAGTTTTATACAGACAGTAGTGGAAGACCGTGAGGAAAGCGAATATAGAGAAAAGGTTAAACGAGAGATAGAGGAGAAGAAACTGGAGGTACAGAGAATGGAAAAAGAGTTTCAGTTAGAATATAGGAGGATGGGATTGCCGATCCATGATATAGTTAAAACGGAGCCCTCTACAAATGGGAATACAGAGAAAATTCTTGTGGTGGATAAAGAGCTGCCGGTTAAGTATAAGTCGGGTGTAGCACCTGAAATTCCTGATAGTTCCCGTGAATATTCCGAGCAGCGAAGATATGAACAAAAGAGTGATTTGCGCTCCTTCAATACGGGTGAACACGAGAAAGATGTGAATGACACAGAAAGTGAGATAGGTGCTTCAGGACGGTATGTTAGCGAGACGGAAAATTCAAAGCCGTCAGAAAACAACTTCTCTGTTTGTAGCAACGGGCTAGAAAAGTCCAATATTGAAACTAACATTATGTACGATAAATGTACGACTTCAGTCCGAGTGTGTGGCCAAACCGCTGCAGAAACTAGTTTAGAATCACAAAACTTAGAGACTCAATGTGATAAAATTTGTTCCGAAATACAGGAGAAAACTGCTGCAATCGTGAAACTCGAGAGAGTGATGAAATCAGAGGCTGTAGTGCATTTTACAACTAAAGAGTGCCTTACAAAGTTTTGCGTTGGCCCTATAAACATTTTAGTTCTAAAGACTAGATCACGAGCACAAAATGCTCGAAATGAATGTGTGAAATTCGAGAGGAATTTTAGCAAGAGGAAAAAAAAACTGTTTAACTGAAAAAAAAAATTATTAGTGTGTTTTAGATTACTCAAGGGTCGAACTTTAATTCATTCGGTTATTAACAATTCTCCAAAGAAATAGTGTTTTGGTGATATATTTTTAGATAAGTTTTAATTTTGTGTATACTGTGTGGTGATTTGAACTGATAATTGTTTAGTTTTCCTTGATATACTCAGTTAATAATGATTAGGCTCTAACTGTTTTAATCATTTGAGGGTTTATTACATTATTTTAGTCTCAATTTTGGAAAATAAGTGTTTTAATATTCTTATATGTTTTATTTGAGTGTACTTTTAACTTGTGTGTTCTTTATAGACGCGAGGATACGTCTCTTTATCAGCGTAAGGTGAGAATGTAGGATTTATGCAAATTCTCTGGCCATAGTTATGGCGTTGCTATGGCGTTGCCAGAGACACATCGAACCCTTATCGCTCCTCTACGTCATTCCTTGAGGGAACGGTCGAGAGAGAGGGTTGAATGACCCGTCTCTTAAAGCCGCTCAACAGAGGGGTGTTTTCTTGTGCCCCCACACGAGAGGGTGCAGGATTTTAGGAGAGAAGGGAGAGAGACCCCGTTGAGGGAAGTTGTGTGTTTTGCTGTTCCTGTGACACGACCTGTGATTGGTTTGGCATATCAAGTGGTCATTGCGTTGGGTTCTGCGATTGGTAGAAATTTTTATAGCTGACGCTCCGTTCCACTCCATAAGCAATGGGAAGCAATGTGGCCTTATTGTTGCTATGTTATTTCGGTATTGAGGGAAGACGACATATATGTTAATGCCATAATGATTAAATTTTATAATGGGGACATCCAATATTAAAAGACAGAATTAGATAAGAAGCAAATCGCTATCTAAAAAAAAAACCTTAATGATATATCACAAACACGTAACAAATATTGTCTCAAATTAAAATAAAATGAACAGTTTTTAAATTCCAATAATAATTTGCTAAAAGTTTTGCTTGTAAGTGAAATTCAAATTACCAAAAAAGAAAAAAAGTGCTTATGAGAATAGTAACAGCGAAATATTTGCAGAAAAGATTATTATTTTTTTATTTTGTTACACAGCGACATCTAAAACGGACTAATCCTTTTACCAGTGGTTGATCAGTATAGGATCTAGTAATCCAGATGAATAGGCAAGATATTACCCAGGATTACTGACTTTTGTATTCCACCCGCGAAACAAGATTATATCCATAAAACTAGAAGAAACTAGCTCTCCCATTAGCTTTGGTTTTAGTTTGTGCAACAAAGCAATATCTATATAAATTTCCGTTATAGTGATATGAAAAATTAATGCTGTTGAGTCTAGACTGTATTTCAAAACTTTGACAATATTTTTTTCCACTTCATTTGTACTCTTATAAAAAAGGAAACAATTGAAACTCAAATTTAGAGATTAAAATGCCGAAAGAAATAGTTGACACTTTTCTAGACTTTCATCTGTCTACTTTATTAAATTCCAAATTTAATTCACATTATTTATTCAGAGTGTTTAGTTACAGTCAAGGTCAGTATCTTCTCGATTCCGTTGCACGTTGACATTTGATTAAGCACATCAGAAATGCATTACTCTGAGATAAGGCATTTGATTATGCCTTATTTCAGAGTAAAGGTGTACAAGAATATATAAATATGATGGTATCCTCTGAATCTGGTCCGAGGTAGACAAGTGGCAGCGCGTTGGTTTTCGGACCAGGGAGCTCGGTTCGAGTCCCGAATCAAGCCATTAAATACTTTTGTGCTTAGGCCGGATATGGGCACGTTAAATCCGTACACCGGAGTATAAAACATATAATTGTCACAAAATTCGCTTTTTGAAGCCAGATCATAATATTAAAGTTCCTCACCTGGCTTTCCACTGATAGTGGTTCATGTCAGGACTGTGTACGTCGAGTTTTCTTTCAGTGGTCAAAAATAACATAACTAAATCAGAGCATTTCCTTTATTCACCACCATAAGCAGCTTACAGCATTACTTATATACGAACGAACAGAGAGTACAAAACAATTAGACGTAAACCATGGCTATATAAACGCCATCTACAGGCGAATACCAAGATTGCCACAGCGTGGAGGAAGAAAAAATATTTAATCTTTGACCTACGGGGCTCATTTCTCCAATTTCCTCTTTAGAGCAGGAAATGTCATAGCCCTTTTTTTAGAACGGCCATTAAGGGGATTATATATATATATATATATATATATATATATATATATATATATATATATATATGTAATGCCTTACTTCTGGGGGTAAACCGTGGGGACCTTAAACGGGGGTTTTGCTTAGAGAAAATAGGAATTAGCAATTAAATACTATTAATTACGAGATATCCGGATAAAAGCATCGCGGTGAAAATAAATAAAATGGTTGGATTTGATTGACAGCTATAACTCCGCCTGGGCCTCATCTTCGGTGCAAACGTAACAAAGCTCTTGTGGGCATGCTCCGTATACGTAGAAGCTGAACTCAAAGGGTTGAAATCTTCAGAGATAATTGAGAATTAGGTCAGGTTGGACGTGTCGCGCTTGCAGCGCAAGTATTTTCAGAAAGGGATGGGAACGACTTTACTTAATTGGAGCTGGGAATGTTTGAGATTTGATTAATAAAGAGTTTTAAGGGAAATATGGATTGTTATTTTGTTGTTGAGCCTTGTTGACTGCATCATGGAAAGATATTACTTAAGTCCTGGCCACCGGTTCACCACGATCTGACTGCAACATTGGAGATTACGGAGTAACATCGAGTTTTAGTTTCGGACAAAATCTATAAGATGTGAGTGATAAACCCAAAGTCCGACATATATATATATATATATATATATATATATATATATATATATATATAGGGTGTTTCATATTGAATGGTACAAAAAGAAAGCATACATGTTATCGCTGTAATTACTTTATTTTGATAAATCAAATTTACAGTGAAACTATTGTTATCCAAGTTTCTATAGATGTTCTATGTGTGCCCCACCGGTGACACGACAAATATCTATGCGGTATTCCAGTTGTAGAATGAAGCCGGGAACCGCTTCCTCCAACTGAGGGAACGATAAATGAAGATGTTTGGTGTATTCCAAAACTCAGTACGCTTTCTCCTGAATGAATGGCGCCATTTCGATTAACAGTGCCTCTAGCGGCGATTTCGTAACCGGAAGATTTTCCGCTGTTGCCAGATAAAACTTGTATAATTGTAGTTTCAGAATTAATTTGTTTCGGATAAATTAATCAAATACAGAATTTGTACTATATATATATATATATATATATATATATATATATATTTATGTAACAAGAAAACGCGTCTTCCTAAATTACTTTACTTTAAAGCATATTCTCTTGTTAATAAAGCACGACCTCTTTTCCAATAATTGCAACCTAAAAGTAAAGTAAGTATAATTTATATTAGCCCTGCAGATCATTAAGCAGGCATGTGAAGTATCTGAACTCAATAACATCCCCAGATATGAGTGTTCAAAGTTTATGAGATTTCGAATGTCAGTATAGTGTCAAAATTCTTGAAGAGCCCTCGAACCACTCTAGATTTATGCCTTTTGTAATGTCGAAACCACACTATAAGAACTTTATGACCACTTATCCTGCACCCAGGTCAATAAGTCGCAGATCTAACAAGCGCGGGATCTAGCAATAAAGTATCCCCGGGAAACTGAAGTGGACACGTGAACTCCATGAACCTAAAGACGGCCAATTAAAATATTAAGTAGTTTAGGCCCTCTGGCGTAAATATCGCAAAACACCCATTTAATATTGCATGAACAGAAGACTTTTCTCTCTGCGTGTCTAACTCTCGTTGCTGTCGGACCTGCTGTCCGCTCCTGTATGTAATCCGCGCCCCGTCCGGGCAAATCCAAGGGCCGCTGCAGCCTTCGCGATGCTTCATAATTGAATAAAGGTGATTTCCTGGATATCTTCGGAAATGTGTGTTCCTCTTCTATGGCTCCGCGTGTGTTACTCTCCTAAATTTTGTAAGTGTTTTCCTGAATGAACACTCAGCCCGACTGCATCACTCCTCGTACCGACTGCATCTCCCATAAGTTCTGCGCTTCAATCCCCTTGTGCTAAATTTTCCAAATGCTATTATTATCACACACACACACATGTATATATATATATATATATATATATATATATATATATATATATTCATTCTCGGGCCGTATTCGTGGGATACATGCTATCCCACTCCGTAAGGAAAGGGTTAACATTCAGAGTCCTTCTAGGATGTCAGGGGGGGGGAGGGAGAAGGTACGAACCTTCCAGATGTCACCCCAGGGAGGGATGGTCAAAATTGAGGTGGCACCATGGAGTGGTGCTGGTTCACCTATACGGTGCCCCCACTGAAAACAACCAACGATTCTCACGGATAAAGTGCCATGGTCTTAATTGACAATTGCCCCTCATTGGTAAACAACAAACAACATCTTCCGAAATCATGCAATAATTTTCCCCCTCCTACTTTGCTGTGATAAATTTATTTATATCCTTTGATTACTTCTTTACGTCACAGAAACAAGAACGAAATATTAAAGAATTCATTTAGCATTTCTTTTTAAGGAGAAACAATAAGAGATTTTTCTCGATAATTTCTTTTTCTTACGGATGTTTTTCTATACAACCGAGTAATCAAGATTTGATTTTGAAAATAACCATCTATGTATCTTGTTTCTCGGAGAAATTTGAAGTATTCTTCTGAATATTATTATGTGATCAAAACAAAGTGGATAAAAACAAAGCCTAATTAAATAAAGCTAAAAGTTATTTTTAAAATATTTTTTTCTCTTATCGAGCCTTACAAACTCTATTTTAAGGCTCTGGAAATTTTCCTTTGTCGAGAGAATTTTTTTCCTCAGGTAGTAAAAAAAAAAAAAACTTATTTAATATTGCGAGCGGTTAATCACATGAGATATGAAAAATAAAATCGGGACAAAAAGGGTTTTTCATCCTTGAATATAAACATTTTTTTAGTTTATTGTGCTTCCTATGCACTAATGCATTTATTTAAATACTTAGTTTAGGCATTATGAAGAGGGAATGATTACAGGTGCCACTGATGAATTATATTTACTAAAGACATTATTTCACGTCATTGACAGCAATACATAAAAAAACATAATAGTTGGCCCTTTCTGGAACAGACAACAAGATATCTGTTTAACATGATTATAAAGTATTCTTGAAAAAGCAGAATATAAATGATAAAAATAAATAAAGCATAAAGAAGTATTTAAGCATTAAAAATTTCCTTTTCATTTTGTTTTGCCTCTGTTGAATATATGACATTCAGAAGTCGTTAAAAATATATTTCAAGGAACTGAAATATTTTTTATAAGTGTTTTCAAGGATGCTCAGGAAAGGTAGAGATGTGAACTTATCGGTTAGTGACTGTTAATTAGGGATTTCAGGTACAAATTAGCGACAAGAAACTTTCAGATTTTTCTCATAATCGAGATAACCATTGGGACTAATATAATTTGCTTTCATATCAGGAATTATGAAGAAATGTAGGAAAATAGGAGGAATTTTTTTCAATCCCACGAACGCAGTCTAATGAAAAATTTAAAAAGAGTTAAGTGCAATTATTTTATATTTACCAAAGCATAAAATATTCTGAAACTTTAAAATATAAGTGTAAAAATAAAATCTAAAACAATAGGAATATGAAGCTAAAAATAATAAACTCGTCGAACTTCGTTCTCAGGACAATCCTTAGACAGAGAAGCAGAAGACATTGATTTTCAAATGTAATTAAGGATTTAAAAAAACGAAAATGTGATCAAAAGTGAAAAAAAGTAAATTAAAATTAAAATTAAATCTCCCGGCTTTTGATTTTTCATTATAGAAAATTTATAACTGTTTTTATACATTAGTCTACTGTGAGAAATATAAACTTTTAACTAAGTTAATTTAAGTTTATTTCTCACTTGCTCCCATTTATCAGTCTAAATAAATGTAATACATGTTTTGAACGTCGTTACATATTTAGATTGATTACATCGTTGTTAAAATATAAATACTAATCAGAAGTAACACTGGAAAATGTAATCAGGCAGACGTGAACTATGTCAGTCTCGTATTACCATTTGCGAGCTCAATTTTCACCGAAAGGTAAGCGAACTTGACGACAAGCAGTTTAAATAACTTTTTAAATTATATTATTATTCGGAGTTGTAAAGATAACAATCTATTTATACAGTAAAGAGAAAAAACAAACAAAAAAACCAAAAAAATGGTACAGGCATGCGTATGGAAATAACGGAGATATGCAACCAATCAGCGTAACGCGATACGGTCGGCAGCGCTTATATAAGACTAGCCGGGCTTCGCCCGGTTAGGCTCGAGTTTCGCCTAGCTATGCTCAAGCCATCCGTTCACCAGATGAAGTTTGAAAAATTTCGCACATGATTAAAAATTTCAGTGATTCATGCTGTGAAGCTCTTTCCAAATATGTAAGATTTATGTACTTTCATGAGAAAAATAATACACCGATTTTCGACCAAAATCAGCCATGTTTTCTCAGGATGAGTGATCTCCGGAAACGTGATGCCGACGGACTCCACGACATTCTCCACTGTTAATTTATTTATATAGATAGATGAACCACAGCCTAATTCCTTTAAAATGAAACAAAATGAGTAACTCCAGTTAACCACTACTGCTACAGGGGCATCAAAATGTGAAAAGACAGAGTTTAAAGAAGCCAAAACTGCAATTATGTAGGACCCAGGTCCTCCACCTAAACTACAAATTGCTTTTTTAGTAATAACACCAGTCATTTTCTTCAGTGGCGTTGTGTTGTTTATTCCCATACTTTATTTATATAGATGAACCACAGCCTAATTCCTTTAAAATGGAACAAAATGAGTAACTCCAGTTAACCATGTAATACACCACTTCAGTCAGTTGTCACAAAACAACAGTCTCTGTCCACATGTTGCAGTAGCCTCGTCTACATGATTTCTTCATTCGGAAAAAGCTGAAAACTAAAGAAAACCAAATCAATTTAAAAACTAAATACAGTATAAATAACGTAGAAAAAATAACAGTATAAATAAAAAGTGCAGGCTGTGCCCAGATACGCTTAGGCCAATAATACAAAAAATTATTTTAAATCGTAGTAAGCAATGAAAAACATTTAACACACTTCAATAAAAGCAAAACAAAACATGATGGTAAAATAGAAAGGAAAGTTAAAACAGAAGCAAGAAGTTAAATTCTAAAAATATAAATGAGGTATAAATCAGTTATGGATTCTAATTTATGAATCATTTAACAGGACATGAAACAATTAACCCTACCTCCATTAATTTCAACACTTCTTGACCTATGGCTTGTCCAGTCATGTGAAATATAATTCTTGACTATAAATCTTGTTAACCTAAACTGATTACCCCTAAATTACTTTATTATTATAAAATTTAAGGGCTCCACGCACCATAAATGCAAGATTCTGTATGGAAAAAAATGAAAATATATGTAGAAGGCACTGACAAACGAAAAAATTAATAGAAATCTGCAATTAAGGACTCCCCGCAACATTCTGTAGCAATAAATATCTCCATAATAAAAATATCCATAATTGAAATGCTCCTCTTATTTGTGTCTTTCAAAAGTCTAAGAGGGCCTCTGGATAAACAACATTAAATGTTTTCCCATTCGGAGTCAAGAATGTATAAATTTTCTTTTTTGCCAACCCTGGAACAACCTACATACAACTGACCATGGGAGAAACATGGATTTAGAAGATTAAGTCCTACAACTTGTAGAGTTTGGCCTTGTGCCTTGTTGATGGTCATTACAAAACTGAGGCGTACAGCGAACTGAAGACGTTTAAAATTAAACGGATGGTCAGATGGGATTATCGGGATTCTTGGAATTAATACTTCTTGTCCCGCACCTTGTCCAGTCATGATGGTGGCTTGAATAACATTTGGCATTAAAGTCTTCACAGTAAGTCTTGTTCCATTGCACAGTATAGGTGGATTAAGATTTCTTAGATGCATTATAGGTGCACCAATTTTCAGCTCCAGAATGTGTGAAGGTACTCCAGATAACTCCAATGAGTTTAAAAACTCAGTTGGGTAGTTGACTGCTTGATCTTTATCACACACAGTGTCTACCGATTTGTAAACATGAAAAATTGTAAATTTGAACCCCAAAAAATATTTAAAATCGTAGAAAGCAATGAAAAACAGGGGAGCACATCTATTTTATTGGAGGTCATAAACACGATAAATAATGACAAACCCGCACAAAAACATTTAAACAAACAACTTTATTTAGGTAAACTAATAAACTTTATAAAGTTAATACTAATTATTAAATTTTAAACTAAAATTTAATGAAAAAGTTAATTAATGAATTTTAAAAGTGTATTAATAATAGTTAATACCAGTTAATTACTTATCAATTTACATTAAGATTCATAAAAAACTTTAAAACAATTTCTTTCGGTAGTAATACACAAAACATCTTGCAAACTGTACCACTAAAAGCTGTAAAGTAAAAATGTCAAATTGTGGAATAATTCTTAACCAAAATCAATTTAAAAACTAAACACAGTATAAATAACATAGAAAAAAAAGTATGTGAAATTTTATACGCATGAATAAAAAGAAAACCCAATATAAAAAATATAAATTTATAATTAAAGTCTTCAGAATTTAGCATGAACTCTGTTCTGAAGCAAATACAAAATAAACAAATATTTCACTGGTCTTCAAAAATATCTAATAACAACACAATTTCCTTAGCAAATACAAAATAAACAAAAAGTGAACAATAATTGGTGCATAGTAAATAGATTTTTTTTATTTGGGGCTGTTTTTACAAGGAAAGGAATCACGAATCGGGGAAAATTTTCATATTGAAACATAAAAAATTACATTCTGTTTAATATTTTCATAAAAAACATAAACAGAAAAACATAAAATTGCGTGTATTATTTTTGCATTTTAAAATTTTCTCTTAGATTGTAGGTAATTTAGAAGATAACTGTCATATGTATCATGTATGAGAGGAAAATTAAAGTATCATGTGTGAGGGCTTTAAGATTTTGTTCAGATAGATAGGCGTTTTAGGTAAATTTCATTCAAAATTACTTCAAATTGACCAATTCATAAAAAAGTATGCTATTTACAGGTAAGTTTTTGTCTCTTTTTTTAATTTTTAAGTGCTATTTTACCATAAAAGATGATAAAAACCTTTAAACTTTTTTTTTAAAAATTGACTGCGAACGTAGACAGTCACCTTAATTCCTAATTGAGAATAATAATAATAAATGATGAAAGAATAAACTGTACTCCCCCCCATTGAGATATTTAAAGTAATAAATTCTGTTTGAACAATTAATTTCTGAACAATTGGAAAATTAACTAAAATGTATCATGTATGAGAGGAAAATTAAAGTATCATGTGTGAGGGCTTTAAGATTTTGTGCAGATAGATAGGCGTTTTAGGTAAATTTCATTCAAAATTACTTCAAATTGACCAATTCATAAAAAAGTATGCTATTTACAGGTAAGTTTTTGTCTCTTTTTTTAATTTTTAAGTGCTATTTTACCATAAAAGATGATAAAAACCTTTAAACTTTTTTTTTAAAAATTGACTCCGAACGTAGACAGTCACCTTAATTCCTAATTGAGAATAATAATAATAAATGATGAAAGAATAAACTGTACTCCCCCCCATTGAGATATTTAAAGTAATAAATTCTGTTTGAACAATTAATTTCTGAACAATTGGAAAATTAACTAAACGCAAAATAGAAAAGTAAATAAAACATAATTATATTTCACTGGCCTTCAAAAATATCCAATAATAACACAATTTGCTTAGCAAATACAAAATAAACAAAAAAAGAACAATAACTGGTGTATAATAAATAGTTTTTTATTTGCGGCTGTTTTAATAAGGAGAGGAATGACGAATCGGGGAAAATGTTCATATTGAAACATAATTCTGTTTTAACAATTAATTTCTGAACAATTAAAAAATTAACTAAATGGAAAAGTAAAAAACATAATTATATATCACTGGCCTTCAAAAATATCCAATAATAACACAATTTCCTTAGCAAGTGCAAAATAAACAAATATTTCACTGGTCTTCAAAAATATCTAATAACAACACAATTTCCTTAGCAAATAGAAAATAAACAAAAAGTGAACAATCATTGGTGTATAATAAATAGTTTTTTATTTGGGGCTGTTTTTATAAGGAAAGGAATCACGAATCGGGGAAAATTTTGATATTGAAACATAAAATTGCGTGTATTATTTTTGCATTTTAAAATTTTCTCTTAGATTGTAGGTAATTTAGAAGATAACTGTCATATGTATCATGTGTGATACGTTTTCCGGCGATAAGCCATAAACGACCATATACTCCAAGTAACCAGTCGCTGGCGTAATTCCTGTATACGCAGCCGAAGGCCCGCTTGTTCATGTTAATTTTCGGCCTTAGGAGCCGTGTCAAGGAGTATAATTAACTCCCGACTGTTGGCCCCACCGGCCCCTGTATCATGTGTGAGAGTGAAATTAAAATATCATGTGTGAGCTAATATTACTCCTTTAATTTTCTTTTTTTTTTCATTAATCCTTTTCTACTGGGTTAATTCCCAGTATACGGATTACCGTTGACTCTCGAATATTTCTGTGATAGTCACATACTGTTTTCACTTTTGTTTTGTTTTTTCATAAATTAATAGTTATTATTCCATTAAATATTATTTCAATGGGATAGTGAAGTGGAATTTGAACTATCTGTCATTTTTTGTTTAATTTAGTTACTTTATTTGAATATTCTTTCTTTTTATGCTTCTGTCTACAACTCTTTGCAATATTTATGTGATGTAATTGTAGTTTTTTAATTTGGGGCTGTTTTTATAAGGAAAGGAATGACGAATCGGGGAATATTTTCATATTAGAACATAAAATTGCATGTATTATTTTTGCATTTTCAAATTTTCTCTTAAATTGTAGGCCATTATGAATATAACTGTCATATGTATCATGTGAGAGAAGGAAATTATAATAGTAGCATTAAGAATTTTATGCAGAGTTGTAGACATTTTAGCTAAAGTTCAATAAAAATTACTTCAAATTGACCAATTTATAAAAAAAATATGCTATTTACAGGTAAGCTTTTGTTACTTTTTTTAAATTTTTAAGTGATATTTTACCATAAAACACAAAAAAACCCTTTAAAAAATTATTTTTTAAAACAAACAAATGGACCGTAATTAAATCGCAAAACTGTGCTTAAAGTTTAGTCTGATTCCTTTTTGTTAAGATATATACTAATTTTTATGCTTTTAAAAGTACATCGTGAATTATAAAATTCCGTAAAACAAAAGGAGTAATATTAGAAAATTAACTTTAACATTTAGGTAACTGAAAATAAAAATTAAGTGCTTTTGTACTCACCATGAAGCTACAGACTGTAGCTTCATGGTACTCACCTTGCGCTTTCCAAATTGATCGTATTTCAAAATGAAATTTCGCAAATCGAATCACTTCACTCACACTCGAACGAAAAAAATATCACTTCACATAAAAATCAGTAAATCCACCAAAAATCAGTATATATCTATTTAGTTTCAATAAAGTATTTATTATTATTAAACAATTTGAATATTTAGTTTTTCAAATAAAAAGTTTGATGAATAAAAAAATAGACATGGTGACACATTTCATTTCAGTGATTCATTTTTTAGTGAGAATCATGCTGTGAACGAATCACCTTTTGTTTACATCGTCAAAGAGCGATGACGCTTCATTAGAATCCAAATATCTCTAAAACTATTGAATTAACAGAATAAGTGTAAGCAGAAAAAATTATCAGTTTTCGAAGCTCTTTTCAAATATGTAACATTTATGTCCTTTCATGAGAAAAAAAATACACCGATTCCTGTATATTTGTCGGCCATTTTTTTTCGAGGATTGGTCCGCCCGGTCGCGTTACACTCACGTGATATCGACAGACACCTCTGTCTCTTTATTAATATAGAAGACAACAGGTCTGGCGAAGCTTTTAGATCGGTTCCTGCTGTTAAAATGCCAGGTTATCACGATTTATGTGGCTTTTAACGTGGCGTTATAGTCGGCCCACAAGAGATGGGACATAGCATTTCCGAGGTAGCGATGCAATTTGGATTTTCGCCCATGACCATTTCACGAGTGTACCGTGAATACCATGTATCATTTAAAAAAATCAAATATCCGAGAGTGGGGCGGCCCGAAAAAGACCTTGAAAGAACGAGACCGTCGACGATTGACGAGACTCCTTAAACGAGATAGACGTGAAACACTTCCTAAAATTGCTGTGGATTTCAATGCTGGGGCATCAACAAGTGTCAGCGTACGAACCGTTCAACGTATCGCCATTGATATGGGCTTTCGGAGGCGCAGGCCCACTCGTGTACCGTTGTCGACTGCACAGCACAAAGCTTTACGCCTCGCCTGTTCCCGCCAACCCCTCCATTGGACTCTTGATGACTGGAAACACGTTGTTTGTTCTGACGAGTCTCGTTTCCAATTGTATAGGGCAGATGGACGTGTACGGATATGGAGGCAACCCAATGAAACCATGGACCTTACATACAACAGGGGAATGTTCAAGCTGGTGGAGCCTCTGTGATGGTATAGGGCATGTGCAGTTGGCGCGATATGGGACCCCTGATACGTCAAGAGACGACTCTGACAGGTGATGGGTACAAAAACATCCTATCCGATCAGTTACACCCATTCATGTCGATTATGCATTCCGACAGACTCGGAAAATTCTAGCAGGACAATGCGTCACCCTACACTTCGAGAGTTGCTTCCGAGTGGCTCCAGGATCACTCTTCTGACTTTGGACACTTCCCTTGACCACCTAAATCTCTAGCCATGAACATTATTGAGAATATCTGGGACTCCTTGCAACGTGATGTTCAGAAGAGATCTCCACCCCCCTCTCACTCCTATGGATTTGTGGACTGTCCTGTAGGATTGAAGGTGTGAATTGCCCTCAGATTACACTCAGACATTATTCGAGACCATGCCACGTCGTGTTGTAGCAATTCTGCGGACTCGTGGGGGTCCTACACGATATTAGGCAGGTAACTGGCTTCGAGAGCCAGTTTTTCTGGCTCTTCAGTGTATACATGTTCTAGCATAACTCTGGAACACCGGGAGCAATTTCAACCAAACTTGGCACACATATGACTTACAGTCTGGAAGATAATACTGAGGAGGGGGGGGGGGTTAAGGCACCCGTAGCACCCCTAGGTGTGGTAGTGGCATATAAAAGTAATCGAAGACGACTGATATTAGTGTGAAATCCATATTTTTCGGGTTCGCTGAGATGAACAGTGACCATCCCGATGCTGTTTAAGTGCAAGTTCATCCCCCATCGGCATGTTGGGGGGTGGGTGAATAAAATGTTCAAAATGACAGAGAGCAGTGTCGAATCCATAGTTTTCGGGGTCGTAGAGCTGATTGGTGACAGTCCCAATGACATTTAAGCCCAAGTTTAGTGCACCCCTAGGGGTGGGGGTAGAGGGGGTGAAATGTAAGAAAAAAAACTGAGATTATTGTCGATTGCATAGTTTTCGGGGTTGCTGAGATAAATGATGACACTCCCGATTCCGTTTAAGTCCATGTTCAGCGCAATCAGCATGGTGAGAAGAGGTTAAAAATAAAATGTCCAAAATGACCGAGATAAACCGAGATGTCCCAAACACCCGGCAAATCAGGGCAAATAACTTGTGATTACTAAACTTACAAAGCAGTTTTACGTAGTTCGTTACTGACTGCATCGTATCAATGCATCAAGAAACACCTATTTTTTCTATCTTGATATACATGGTCTGTCTTGCCATCGAATTTCAAAGACGAGATACAAAGGTTTTCTTTATTTTCTTTGATGCATCTTAGAAAACCTTCTAGAAAACTGTTTTACTATTTTAGCTGTAATCATACTGAATCTTAAGAAACAATGTCTACACAGAAAAGTGTTTCTTCAATTTACAGTCAGAAATATGTGGCATTACTTTGTCGGTACGTTCCCTTAAGGTTAATTTATACATAGAATACCGTTTATGAGAAGGGTGGAATCTTTTAGTAGTATAGATAAATTATTTAATGTTTTCACAGTTTGTTAATTCTTTGTAAAACTTACCATAAACTTGTTTGTTTACTTTGTTTATAGTGCTGTGAGAAAATTCTGAGAAACACCAGTCAAAAATTCATTTAAAAAATTTCACTTATGTAACATTTAAACTCTTCTCGGAGTATGAAATTGCCTATTTTTCTATGTTTAAAGCCATATTTCGAAAATATGAATTCAATATTCTTATTCATACATAAGAAAACGGTAGTCATACATATATGGATGAACAGTGAAAATGACTTTGTTGATATTCAATGAAATTTTATCCGAATAAGGAAACCTTTCATATAGTGACAATAAATATATTCTGTTTTGCACATTTCGTATTGCTCACAATGAATATATTTTCCGTCTCCTTTACAAAATGCTGTGACGTAACATAAGCCAAGTGGTCTAAACTTTGTTCATTTCATAACATAAATGTAAAAATTTTTTAATGTATTAAACTGATTGATTAGAATAAACTAATTTTTCTTTTAAAAATACAAGAGGTGTTAAATTTTTTCAAAGCATTAAAATTTTGCTCTTAAAAAATAAGAAAGACTAGATCTGAAATAATATGATATTTGATTAATTTATATTATCTTTAACCATCCATACATGTATATAAATAAAACTGCGTAAAACACATTTGCACATTCACAAATATGTTTCTTACGTTTTTAATCATTTCCTTTTACAAAGGTGGGAGACTTAATGATGTAATTCCAAAGTGTTGTACAAAATATTTCCATATAAGCAAAAGTATTGTCAATATTGTAAGTTAATTTGTCTATGATTTTTTCTTGGGGGGGGGAGCTGTGTTGCCGTGTTACTGTGTTATTCTAGGAGGGTCCCGTGGTCTCTGTGCCTAGGACTAGTCGATTCCTAGTCACCCAATCTGTTTCAAACGTTCTGAGACATGTATGCATACCTACGGCTCATGCACTTGAGTCGATACACATGCATACATATAATATATAATCGAATGTATTCTATTAAACTTAGAGTTTGCATAATTTCAATTCGCTGTTGAGCTTGAATTTGAGCGGATATATCGGAGCTTTGAATGTACTCGTAGAGTCTAGATCTTCATTACAGAAGCAGGGAATTTCACATCAATATATCACATGGATATACAATTTTCAACACAGAATTTCGACATAGAAATGTCTTATTATTAAAATTAAGTACATCCGATCTTCTCCCATTAACCCAATAGTTCATTATGAATCCAAGTCTTAGGAAACGTACGGAAAAAGGATTTATAGAATCTATATTTTGGTACTTCAGGAATTGCCCCAGCTTTCTCAAACAATTCTACTCATTCTACAACAACAGCTAATACTACACAAGCTGTATGTACTATTTCACGTTTTACTTTCGACACAAAATTAAGCTGAAATAAAATCACCTTCCGCGAGGGCTTTTGAAATCGAGCCATTTAGATATCGAGCGTTCGTTGGAGACATGGTGGTTAAATAAGGAGATATGAAACCCTGTTTAAAAAGTGTCCCGCATTTGGTGGCCCCCACTAGATAGCCTTCGCGTTGCTTCATCAACGACTTAGAAACTGAAACCTTAATATTGCCACGGAATATATTTGGTTATTTTTCATGTAAAACAATCTTCATAGCGAATGTATCCATATATTTAAATTGCTAAGCCGATTCTTTGGGCAGTCCGTCAGAGAAATCTACTGCATCAATTGACTTAATTTTGGTCTTAAACGAAAGATTGTAATCTGTAGATTTGTCAAATTTGGTTTTCTTAACCGCAATTTCTATTAATTGGCGATTATTTACGATTAAAAATTGCTCTCTGCGCATGCTCAGTGGCATGTTTTAATGATAAATACATTTATCCCGAGGAGTCTCTTTAGACCTCTCTCTGCCATTTTTACTTTTATGATAATTATTGTTAGCGATATGAACTAAGAATTACTTTGATGGTCCATTAATTACTTGCCTTTCCGAAGTTTGACGTCATATTTTGCATTTCCATTTTAAACCGATTCAAGTTAAGGTGATTCAATTTATAACTAAGCCGAATCACTGACGCAAATTTCGTTTAGATTACGTCATGTTTGGCAAACTGCAGTGCGTCATATAATTAAACATAAAAGTTTTCAGTTTCCTGTAGATGGCGTATTCCGTAGAAGTTACAACCCGATATTTGAATATCGGCTTTTGACATGAGTATATATGCCGTGAACACTTTCAGTAAATCAATCAAGGTGCTTGTGCCTGAGCTGATGAGATAACAGGATGTTGTACCAGCCCTGCCTAGAGTAAGATATTTTTGTATTACTTCCATATTAAATCCTTATGATAGTCCATCACAGTATGGGAAAATAGACTGTTTTTAAGAATCGATTTAATAGAAAAACCCGGCGTACATTACCAAGTGTTACTAGTGAAAAGGAAGATATTGACATTGTTGTTTTAACTAATTTTAACTCATTTTTCAAATGAATAAAACTTTTATGTTATTGTTAAAAGGCTTGTCGTCTATACATTATTTTGACCATCTTTAATGGTTTTAACGTATACCTTTTTTAACAAACATAGCTTTTACTGCACATTTTTACTCTGCTATTTAAAGATATATAATAGAAGGATTATAAGAATTGCTGACGTACATGTTTTTACATGTACGCTAGCAATTATGTTTGTGAAATATAAGATTAAACCTGATGGAAATTGTTTATTTCGCGCTGTTTAATTAGCGATAATTTACAATTAAAAAATTGCTTTCTGCGCATGCTCAGTGACATTTCTAAATCTAGCTTTAGATACTCACTAAGCATGAGGCGGCTTAAACACATTAATTTGTTTCTGCGCATTATTAAGATTTTCAACATTTGGCAATGATGCGTTGAGTATAATTTGTGTATTAGTACATTTATTTGCTATCTAGCCGTCATGTTTTAACGGGTACCAACTAGTTTCTTTTGAAAATCTGTAGTATGCTAATTTTCCTTTATATGAAAAAAAAAAGTTCACACATCATACATATTTAGTGATGCATAGCCCAGATAAAAAAACAAACATATATTAGGTTAAATTATTTTCATTGAAAAAACATTTGAAGTATTTCTAATTGCAGGTTTAATGCCTGAAGGCACTACTTTCAAGTTGGTAAATAGAGGATTACAAAATTTCATTTCTCTGAGCTGTATAAAAACATATTAAATGGCATTAGCAAAATCAAACCAGCCTCATTTTTACAAAATGTTTGTCTAATTATTCTATATATTTGTGATGGTTATTTTTCAGAAAAATTTACACCCAACTGAATTTACATAAATTTTACCGATAATGCCAGTTTCATATTTCAATAATCAGAAATGAATTACTAATCAAAATTAATTTAATACTGATAAAATTTCATACTAATATTTTTTGCTCATTCAAAAATTTTACGAAGAACTGTATTCACAGGGAAAAAATAGCAGATAATAATTTTTTTTTGAAAAATAGATTTGAGACAAAAATTATTAATGTCAAAACGATAAATTGCTGATAACAATATTTCATTTCATAGAAGGATTAAAAAGCTGACTCAAATGTCTTAATTTTGCATAATTACTAAATACGTTGAATAAATTTCTAAGCAAAAAAAATAGTAAAGTATTTTTAATATTTAAGACAGGAAATGATTAATCACAAAATATCATTTCTGGGAACTACATTTATAAAAAAAATCGATTGGCTTCAACACTAACAAATCCCACTATACTTTTAACACATGCATCATAATTTTCATAACAAAAATATTTAAGGGTTTTTGATGCCATTTTTCAGAAAACTTTTATTTGCAACAAATTAAACACGAGCTTTACATATATTGACGAAATAATTACCTTTTAAACTAAATAAAAATATAGTTTAATTTAATACCGTACTTCATTTTAATAATAAAATGTAAGATGTACTTTATTACATTACATATGTAAGATGTACTTTATTAGTTCAGTTATATTAAATGCATTATTCAATTCAATCTAATATATAAAAATGAATGTTTGTATCTCTGTAATTGTATAGAAATCCACAGTTTAGGAGCAACGATCGTGAAATTTTACATACAGGCGTCTTTAAAAACAGCCGAGGGTCTGAAGAACTTCAAAAATCGAAATTAATTACCGTTGATTTTTAATTAATAAAAAACCAAAAATTTTGAAACTAAATGTAAGATGTTACACTTTGTGGAATCACCCCTCTGAATATGGCGTCCACGTTAGGGTTAGCTGAAGCGAACAGCGAGCGAAAAGATAAAAATAAATAAAATCAAAAAGTTTCAAGTTACATATTAAGCCAGAATAATAAATGAAAATAATAATCTTTCAAGTCAGATTTTATACTCTAAAATAAATCGGATCCAACGGCATATTGACACTATCACACGCGATGGAAAATTCGAATCAACCACGCTAAGTGTCACAAGATCATTTTTAATCGCTACTGCAACCCCCCTCGCTTATGTCTTTGTGTCTATTGAAGAGTTAAAGACTAAGCTTCTATCCTGCTAACTTATTTGTAACTTAAAACTCCTCTTACTCCATAAATACATGTATATTCAACAACCCATAGCAACTTTCCAGTAATTTTAGTACAAATATTCTCCTATTTACACATTACACCAGCATGTTTTTGTGGCGCATTCGGTAAGAGCGTTCATTTACTACACTACACGAAGCGGGTTCGAATACGGATCGTACAGATTTTGCTAAACCTGTATTTTCAGCTTTTATTTTATTATTTTTTAAATTATTATTATTATTATTTTTATTTATTATTTTTTTAAATTATTTTTATTTTATTTTATTATTTTTAAAAATTATTATTTTTATTTTATTTTATTTTTCATATTATTAATGTGTATAACATTTCGTATACTTTTTTTTCTATGTTATTTATACTGTGTTTATTTTTTTAATGGATTTTGGTAGGTTTATTATAAATTTATGTATTTTATGTTTTACTTTTCAGGAATTTTTGCTCCAATGATAAAGGCTAAATCTTTTCTATGTTATTTATACTGTATTTAGTTTTTAAATTGATTTTGGTTAACAAACATTCGACAATTTGACATTTTTACTTTTCAGCTTTACTTTCCTAAAGACAATTTGACATTTTTCAGCTTTTAGTGGTTTATTATAAATGTATATATTTTATGCTTTACTTTTCAGGGTTTTTTTGCTCCAATGATGAAACGCTAAATCTAGCTGAATTCTGAAGAAATTATTGTAAATTTATGGTTTTTTATGTTGGGTTTTCTTTTTATTCATGTGTATAACATTTCACATGCTTTTTATTCTATGATATTTATACTGTGTTTAGTTTTTAAATTGATTTTGGTTAACAAACATTCTTAAAATCCTGGGCAACGCCGGATAAATTATCACCTGTGTAGGTTGATAATTTATAAATTTTAAAACTGTTACCACATGTATATTTACAGATCCACAATAACTTTCCAATATTTTTAATTAATAAATAACCAACAACTCTCGATTCACAAGCGTACAGTAGATGGCGCCACTATTTTAATTTTTTTGTGTCTATTTCGTTGTTATGTGACGATAAATTTATTTAAAGTACCAGATAAAGAAATCACATGATCAGCGTTTAATAAATTAAATTGTAAAAATTAATCTTTAAAAATTCACCAAAAATTAGAAAATGGAGGTAAAGATGCGAAAAGAATTTCATTTTAAAGGAATTTTTATGATCTTTTTCGTGATATAAATTTTACAACCCTCAAATTATTATTTTAAATGCAAACTTGAAAAAAGTTACAAAACAGATTAAAAATTTAATTTAAAAAAATCTAAGAAGAATTTTTCAAAAATTTTTCTTAGTGCACCCCTACATTATAAGAAGAATCGCCATGCAAAATTTCAGTCCTTTAGGTTCAACGGTTTGGTCTGTACTTTGTATGTCAGTCAGATAATCAGTCAGTTAGTCAGTTACGGAACTGTTTTAAATATATATAGATTTTTATTACTATCTCTATATCGTAACGTTAACTTCATGCGCACACATTATTTTTAACTGGCATTCAATTGCCTGTTAAAACTTTATATTTACATCCTATTTAAAAGAAGTAGGGTGTAAATTGTAGGGTGGAAAGTTGGTAAAATTAAAATTTTGTGCAATGTATTTTAATTTCTCGATTAAAAGTAGTTTTTTTCTAAAAATCAATTTATTTCGCTTGAAAAGCTAAATATTTTATGCACGCGGTTTATATTATTATTACCAACTTTATATCGTAACGTTAACTTCATGCGCGAGCATTATTTTCTTATCCTTTTTTTATTATTATCATCTTTATAATAGCTTTATTTTCATATGGTTTTAAGCAACTATCGTTTTTATTCATATTATGTTGGTTTTTTATTAATTAAAAATTAAGGGTAATTAATTTCGATTCCGGAAGTTCTTATCTTTATTTTCATATGCTTTTTCATTTACGAATTATTCAAATCTTGGTTAAAAAACTTTTGCGTAATTTATATATTTGTGTGTGTTTAATTATTGAAATTAATAAATTTATATTTCTGGAGAGGATGTTTCAGATTTTAGTGGTACTATGATGAAAGGCTGAATATACCAAAATTCTGAGGAGTTTATTAAGGTGAGAAAAGGAATTTAATATGTAGAGGATGTTTATAGGAGTTAAATGTGGATAGGAGTTGAATGGTTTGCAGCCCTCAATCAAACACTTCATTTTTTTAAGAGGCAACGCTGCAGTCATATCATTGTTCTATTGGAAATTTCTGCTGAACCTGTAATTGCAGCTTCTTTATTTTACCCCAATGATGAAAGGCTAATTCTAGCTGAATTCTGAGGAGTTTATTATAAATTTATATATTTATAGATTTCACAAGGTTTTTTTTCTATGTTATTTATACTGTGCTTAGTTTTAAATTAATTTTGGTTAACAAACATTAGAGAATTTGACATTTTTACTTTTCAGATTTTAGTATTAAAATGATGAAAGGCTGAAATTCTGAGACGTGTATAACATTTCACATATATTTTTTATGTTATTTATACTGTGTTAATTTTTAAATTGATTTTGGTTAACAACAAACATTCTTAAAATCCCGGGCATCGTCGGGTACTTCAGCTAGTGTAGTATAAAATATACATCTGAAGTTTTTAATAATAAGTATATAAAGCTTCAATTTTGACAGATCTCGGTAACTTTTGAACTGCACTGCTTTTGTTGTGAATTTTAATTTTCTTATTTGCGTAAGGTCTTATTACAGTCATGCTGCTGATCCCTGAAGCCTCATTTCTTCTAACAGCTGTTACACCGAGAAAAAAACCCATAAAAAATTACGTAGCAATTTTGAAACACCTTTTCATGTTGTATACCTTCGATAAACCGATGAAATCAGTATGTAGCTATCCATTGGTTGGCAGAGGTTTCAGGGTTCTCCGTAGAAGGTAGAATTCTTTTCATCATCATGATTAGAAATAACTACAAGCAGTCAGGTACGGTTACGAAATAGTACTAACCAACTTAAAAACCAGCTCTACAGTTTACTTGCCATGTTCTTCATTTATGCGGCTAAGTATGACTGTGCCAGAGGTAGCCGAGTGGTAGCATGTTGGCTTTCGGTACTGAGGGTGCTGAGATCGAATCCCGACAAGCTCCATTAAATACCTCCGTGTCTAGGCTAGATATGGGCACGTTAAATCCGTAGACTGGAAAGTCCATCGTTGAGATCAGTGGGTGGGGAAGGTACCCCTGGGGATTGATCGGTCAAAATTGAGGTGGCACCTGACTAAGTTAGACTTCGACCCTCGTGGTGCCATTATAAAACCGGATCCACACCCCTCAGTCCGTAAGCCTATAGGGGCATAAGCAACAACAACAACAAAAACAACAAGAAAATGACTTATTCTGTCCCAAGCTTCGGCGAAACAGAAAGCTCGAAAAGAACAGCCATTAAAAGCAATGTCAGAATAATTTAAAGAGTAAAAAAATTAGGCGGTGAAAGGCAAAGTGGTGTAAGTCACATTTTCAACTTTTTTTTATTTGAAGGCAAAAATGTAATCTCCACGTTTAATTTATAGTGGAAATGCAAATAATTGTAATTTGCAATATTATAATAATTATTATCTATACTTATATATAAAGAGAGAGAGCGATTTTGTACGTGGAGGGTAATCTTCAGAACCACTGTACCTATTTGAAAAATTCTTTCACTGTTTGAAAGGTACATTATTCCAGATGGACATAGGCTATATATTATGTATATCTGATCAGTAGAAATAAAGTTAGGTTCTTAATCCTAACAATCTCCATTGTTTCCGCTACTGTCTTATACAGCTTTTTGTTCCGAAGATTTCAACGATCGTTATCGTGGTGCTATCGCGGCGGGCTTCTGTTCTGACGCTCGCGGTTCGAACCTAGCCGTCCTCCGGCACGCCTTTTTCTGTTAAAAAATTTATTTTAATTATTAACTAACATAAAATTAATTTAAGGTATCATTTAGGTTATTATTAAGGTATAAAAAGATTTACAATTTATTGGCTATCAACTGGAAATTTATTGGTATAATATTTTGTTCAACCCGGAAAAAGTCGGGACGGTCCGCTAGTGTATTATAATTTGCTCAATTTAAAGGGGAATTTTTTGTAGTTTTTGCAGTAAAACGCTTTGGACTTACACCACTTGACTTACTGACTTACAAAACTTTGCCTTTCACCGCCTCAAATATAAACTGAGTTTTTGCTATCCCACGTGTTAAATTACGAAATTACGCATAACCAAGGATTATATCATTAAGGTGCAGAAAAATTATTGAAAAAAAAACCCCATTCTAGGTGTCAACTTTTCAGGCATGGCAGAATAGCCAACATAACGTTGTCAAGTTGACTGATCATCTCTTGCATAAAATATTCGGAATACGCCCCGTCGACAGCAAATAACTTCACCGTTGATAAATGAAAACCTTGCAGTACGTCTATTAGTATCGTAATCTTCCCCAGCAATTAGCGAAGTGTTGGTTGTTTAAAGTGAATGATATTGTTCATGAGACAAATATCACCTCCACGAATGTGAAATGAGGCATTAACGTGATTCTTGCTTGAGCTGTACCTGTACTTAAGACGCTTAAAACTCAGTGACCACTGAATAACATGGTTCACTATTCCCTTTTGGCTTTCGTTGAGTGCTTGGACAAGATGGAGAGATTTATGGAGGATGAGTCGTATCAGCTATTAAGGAATTAACCTGTTCTGTCAAGGAGAGGGACTGTTTTACTTGCCAGAGATTTATTAGATGTTTTACCTGGAACTGATATGTCGGATCTTCACCTAGATACAATAAAACCTCGTTTATCCGGAATAAGTGTGGCCATAGGCAATCCGGATAATCCGGGTAATATGGATAATAAGCAAAACAAAATGAAGCAGTGCAGGACTTCCTCAAGAATCAACCACGATCTTTCGGCAGCAAAGGCATAGACCTGCTGGCAAAACGATGGGACCTGTGTTGCAACACCCATGGAGATTTCTTTTGATTTCCACTAAAGGAATCCTTTTCATTCAACTTTTCCACTTTTCATTTTGGGCACCCCTCATAGATAAAAAATATTATCTAATGTGATCATTAAATAGAAAAAAAGGTCTACAAATCTAATCCGGATTATCTGGAGATCCGGATCAACGGGGGCCGGATAAACGAGGTTTTTACTGTATTATGAATAGTTTCTGGATTGTAACTGTATTACGAGGCCTACACTTTGCTTTATGTAAAAATGCAACAATCCTTTCAACACAGTGTGATGTGTCCAGGAATGGGAATTGAATACATTTCTGACCTCCTCAGTTTGAATTTGAATACCATTAAACTTCATCAGATATGTTGACATTTCTATCATTTAACACTATCCGTATAAAGATTTGTATTGGATAAACGTGTTCTATATATTATCAGCATGTCATAATTAAATTGCAAAAGCTACACCACCAGTGTTTTCATTGAAGTCGGCCTACCACTGAAACGTTAAAGAAATGATGCTATGCTAAGGATACAACACTTTGTGGCCACTTTCCGAAGCATGGTAACTTGAAACTAAATTGACGGAAGTGGGGTGATATGAAAGGGTGGAAGAGACAAATCATCAAGATGGAAAACAAGTCAAGTTGGTGACAAGATGGATCAAGATGGTGACAAGATGGAAAATCATCAATTTGCATAATGATCTAAACCAGTGATTCTCAACCACTGTGCTGTGGCACTTTAGTATGCCGCGAGATTCGTGAAGTGTGCCGCCAGTGCGAATACACATACATAAGCGACGTCAGACAATTAGTTTAATCAGTTCTATCTTCCTAGCGGAGACTGGCTGAACCAATGCGCATGACTATTATAGTTCTGGACTGATAACTGGTAATTCTGGACTTACAGTTCTGGACTTTTAAATCTGGATCTAGAAATGAGAGTATCATTGTCATTTTTACGTTCAAATATGTTCTTGTTGTTGTTGTTGCTAACACCCCCTGGTTGGAGTTTACATTCACTAGGGGCTATAGGGCTCCTGCTTTGAATTAGCAACACAAGGGTCAGAACCCGACTTAGCTAAATGGCCGGTCCTGTAATTTTGAATCGAAGCAAGTGACGAGACTGGAACACTTGACCCCGCACCTCCAGAGGTAAATTTGATAACTTAGAGGACACTGCAGCCACGACAGACTTTTCGTACCCCGGCCACCATTAGTGAACACAGCGGTGGATTTGCAGCGACGAGCATCGAACCAGGGACGTTCAGATATCTGTCCCGCTGCTCTTGCCAACTGGACCACCGCTCCCACGCTCATATATAAATGAAGTTATGAAAAAAAACTCAAATTTTGCCTTAAATGTAATATATAGTTAATTAACCATTTTGTTAACTTTGTGATGCATTTTCATTTTATATTTCAATGAAAATTATTTCGTATGCTATTTTTACAAAATATATTATAGGTACATCCATCAATTATCCAAGTAAGATTCTTTTAAATTTATCTTATTGTTAGTGTGCCGCGAAAATTTTAAATTATTACAAGTGTACCGTGACGAAAAAAGGTTGAGAATCACTGATCTAAACAATACATAAATAAGATTCATAAGACCAGTAAGGACGCATCCTTTAGAATGTACTGAAACGATGCTTACGCATTCAACTGAAAGGATCTTCCTGCATATCACAATGCAATATCGCTATAAGAGAAGAATGGAAGACTGTGAAAATTGACATTCTTTTATAAAAAGTATGTCTCGACAATTTGTTGCTGTAATTAAATCAAATGAACGACCGCGTAATAACCTGACAGAGCCTCTTTTAATGGATGCAGATGATATGATTACTTTTCATAAAATACAGTATTTGTAGAGATGTATGCATATTTTTTTCTGACATAATTATATACAAGGTGTCCGGGCTAAAGGTATTCAAAAGTCATGACTTATTTTTACGGAAAAACCCATTAGAATTAAAAAAAAATATTTAAATCGAAAGAACATCTCACCAAGTTTTAATATCAATCATAGACTTCGATCATAGTATCATAGATTTCGACGTGTGCACCTTTTGTAGCACGACTAACGTCTAAATGGTAATCCAGTTCTCTCCAAGTGTTTCGCAACATATCAGGAGTTATCACACGAATTGTTGAATGATACTCTTTTTAAACTTTTCCACAGTTTCAATTTTTTATTTATATACAACGGATTTAATGAATCTCCAAGCAAAAAAATCTATTAACGCCTGATATGCTACGAAACACTTGGAGAGAACTGGATTACCATTTAGACGTTAGTCGTGCTATAAAAGGTGCACACATCGAAATCTATGATACCTTGATAGAAATCTATGATCGATATCAAAACTTGGTGAGTTGTTCTTTCTATTTAAACAGATTTTTAAAAATTCTGATGGGTAGTTCCGTAAAAATAAGTCATGACTTTTGAATACCTTTAGCCCGGACACCCTGTAAAGCTTTGATACCTTTATTAGACCTTCTTAAAACTATTTCTATGTCTATCCTCCTATAGACTTTAGAATACATCAGAAATTAGATATTGAATACGCAAAATGATTTTTAGTCAACAAGTGTTCGCTGTAGAAAGGAATTCAAAATCCGGAGAGATCAGTTTCACTGGAAGACATTTTTATTTTATATCAAAACGTGCACTTTCTTTGTGAAGATTATTGCTTACTACATATTTGGTAAAATTCAAAGATCTCCTGGAAAATATACATTTCGCTTCCTGGAAAATATACATCAGATTTCTGTTTTGTCATTCAACTGAAATTGAATATCTAGCTTGTAAGACAGATAAGTCCACTGAATACTGTTTTATGTAAACTGAGACTGCGTAAAAATATTTCCAGAAAAAGAGAAGGAATAAAAACCCAAAACTGACAAAGTTGATACCATACATTCAATTTTCAGGATTTATTTATCTATTTATTTATTTATTTATTTTTATGGGGTGGGGAGAGATAGGAATTACAAACATATCGGCATAGATTACATTAGATTAGTACACAGCCATGACATACAGGAAACTTGTGGAAAAAGCAAATTGGGGAACATACAACTTCTTAAAATCTACATTTTAATTTAAGGGATGGCTGCATGTTTAGAACTAATTAATATTTCACTGTCAGGCTGAAGAGCCTTTGATGAGATTGTAACTGTGAACAATTCACAAACGTGAAAATTATCAAAACTCTTTTGATATAGATATAGGAGACAGCCAAAAATCCTAGAAGAAACGGTGTAGAAGGCTGCGGGACGCTCGAAAGGGAAAAAGTTGTACGACCACCATCCCACAAACGGGACATAAGCGTTAACGAAGCTAACAGTTAAGGTTGTCGTGTACTAACCTTATTGGATTCGGTCACCTCAATGTTAACCTATGGAGAAAATTTGTCTTCTATTTACAGCTACATAAATGCTGATAATCCAATAAAAATGGTATTTTCAGATAGCCTGAACTTTTCTGCACCTTGAAACAGGATTCAGTTTATAACTTTCGCCCACCAAAGGAAATTAGGAGCGTTTAAAACACACCAGATTTTCCCCCCGAATAATTTAAATTTTAAAATAATGTTTGTATTTAAAAAAAAGCGAGCCAGGTTATGGCCGAATGATTAGGGTGCTGGCATTCGGTTCCTGTGGGTTCGAGTCCCACTGTTGGCATGGATGTTTTTAGCCGTCCAGAATTGGCTTTAAACTGTAGGTCCCGGTCTAATTAGCCCTCGTGTAGCAAAAAGTTGACTGCAGCGCTCCAAACCAAACCATTAAAAAAACGAAAACTGCCCCAAGGTGTAAATTTCTTTCTCTATTACGGAGTACTTTTTTAAAAAATCTTTAGATCTAAGTTGGCAATCCTTGGACACATTTTCTCCATAGGTTAACACTGAAGTGAGCGAATTCAATAGGGTTAGTACACAGCAGCTTTAAAGCAGAAAATTTTTAGGGAAAGATGGGAAAATAGAACAGAGAAGACGAATAAATAAAAGGGATTAAGAATTAGAGGAATAACATTAAATGATTAGAAAACGAAACAAAAACAAAAAAAGGGGGGGAGAGACCTAAAACAAAATAATCAGTTACATGATAGTATATTTCCAGAGAGTAGATAAAGGTAACGTAGATCCGTCATTGACTAAATCAGAGGAATTATTATAAATAGTGAAGTTTTCAAGAAAATCTAATTCAGCAGCGGAGTTAATATGACGAACAGTTTTCTAGTCAGAAAAATTAAATTTATGTCCGTAATCCCAGGAGTGTTTGACTATCATTTGTATAGATAAAACTAAACTTTAATTTCTAACACACTTAGAATGATCTTTAATGAGTATATAAAAGGTACATTTGGTTTCATCATAATTCTAATTTGTCTGTATTGGTCAAACCAAACGTGTAAAATTGAAAAAAATTATGTGTAAGCAAATAAAAAATATTTATTTTTAAAATGTGTGCCTTACTTAGAATCACAGTAACCTCCTGCACACACACACACACATACTCATATGTACACGTGTATGTGTGTATTATATGAATACATAAACTAAAGTGATAACAAGGTCATGCCTAACAGATAGTCCGGTGGTTTAATGAAATTACCGTTACCTGACGGATAAAGCACCAAATTTTGTATGAAGGTACCTTAGGGTATACTAATAAATGTTATCCTAGGAGTCCTCTGGAATTTCTTTAAATTTTCATGTACGGCACTAAAATCGAAAATGGCCGACCAATACGACAAAATATCACTTTTAACACGATCTATTTTACTGTTAATTTTCAATTACAGCTTTAATCCATCTAAGTACACTACAGATCTAACTTAGGGTAGTCTACATATTAAATAAAATACAATAAAATATATCCACATCATTTATTACAGTAATTTATACGTCCAAATATAACGCTACTAAGTGTTCCCAAAACGAAAAAATATTTATAGCTATTCATTCAATAGAATTCAGTATGCAACAGTTATAATAAATTACACTTGCAAAGCAGTGAGAAGTCCAGATTGGCTTTCTTTCATTTGCAGTTGTAGCAGTCTCATTTGCAGGAACATTTAAACAATTCCCTGCATGATCGGGAAACCTCTGGAATTGTCCTCCAAACTGGTACTCATGACTCTGAAATCTTATTTCAAGCAAAATCCTGTGGAGAAGGAATCACTCGCTGTGTTTGTGTGCTGGTCGTCCAAATACCTGCTTGATAAACGGCCCGTCGGATATGTTGTAGAAAAGCATCCTCAGTCGGTGGAAGTTTGTCTATTGCTCGATTCTTCTGACAGAAAATCTCCTTTCTTATCTAGTTCATACTTCTGAGAGGAGTGTTTTATCATATAGAACAACAGTCAGTTGTGTTGAATAAGGGCAATGATGTAGTTGAGCTTGGGTTGTGGTCTATATTGTCAAGGGCACCAACAGTAAACAACCCTTTAGGGAGACAAGTAGGAGACACCAGTCCATTTTTTTCAAAGCGTTCACAGAAAGAAGTGCCTATCCAGTCTTCAATCACTAGAGTCCTGTCATGTGGAAGACAAATGCCCATGTGACATAACTTCTGGATGAGTTTCTTACTTCTAGTAGCTGCATGAACATTGATGCTGACATAGATCGGGAAGGGTGGTTCACGTTCTTCACTGTCACTGTGTCATGTCTTCAGAGCAGTATGAGACATTTTTTCTTTGAGTTGTAAACGTTGCACTGGCTTTGAGTTGTAAACGTTGCAGTGGTTAAGTATGCCTGAGAGTCACGTTTGTCTTGATCTTGCAAGTTTGTCTTGATCTTGCGATTTAAGACTTGCAGGCAGTGAGTTTTCTTAGTATTGTGCTGGGAAGCAGCCTCTAAATTTGAAACCTTGGTGACTCATGATATCTTTTTTGACTACTGCTACTGCTTTGGCCAGGATAACAGCATTTTCTGAGAAGTCTCGAATCTTCAGAGCTTCTCTCAACATATTTCTCATACCTTCATTGAATATGATTACAGTGTGTCTCCCATAAAAATGCTTTTGGGCTTCTGGGAAATGCTCTATCAATTGATTCTTCAGTCTTGACTTGTTGATTTGTTTCTTGATGCGCAGTTCCTCAAGACGATTTACATACATATAGTGGATCTCAGATACTATGGAAAGGAGAATACCAGACTTCACTGATTGTCTAATGTAACTGGTAAGTTATACCAATGACCGACACTCATTCATTTTCTCATCTGTGTTTTCTTCTTTAAATCTTGCCTTACGAGTGAGGCTTCTGTAGCGATTTCTAAGCTGGACCAAACATGCAAGATGGTATTTTGCCTCCATTGCTGCAAGATCTCCTCCAATTATTCATGTCAGGAGGTGTGTGCTATTGAGCTGTGTGATCATGGATCGAATATTGCTGTCGGTATCAAATGTTGAAACTTCATGAAGTGGACCTTTATCTTTGCCGTTTTCGCAAAACAAGCAAAGTTGTACCTCCAATGCTACGCGTTAACTAGGACGTCTCTTTTGATCAACACAAGTTTGTTTTCTCTTGATTGCCTTTGCCATCTTCGAACTATTAAACTTCAGATGACAAGATTTGTGTCATGAAGCGGAATGAGAAGTAAAGTTTGTAGCACTTTCATTAATTACGAAAGACAGTTCAACTGGAAGGGCATCAATGCTGAGAAAATGTTCTAAATTCTTCAGGAATGTTGTGTAAGCATCTGTTTTACCACCACTTGTCCCTGGGGTCAGTAAAGGACATTTCAAGCTTTCACCAGTGTCATGCTGGCAAATCCAGCATCGATCACCGTTCACATCCATGTTAAATTATTCTGTAAAAAATAATGGCAATATAATTAGAATTTAGTCTGTGGGAAACATTATGTAAACAGGAATGAAATCCACGATGGTTAACATCTGCAACACAACTACCCAAATCCCATTTTTTATGGTTTTTGCAGTAGTGTGCCTCGAAAAGAAAGATTCACATGTGATATTTGGTCGTAGTCGGCCATTTTGGAATTTAGTGCTGTGCAGGAAAATTTTTAGAAATTCCAGAGGGCTCCTAGTCTAACTTTTATTAGTATACTCTAAGGTACCTTCATGCTAAATTTGATTCTTTTATCCGCCAAGTATCGGTAATCCTAAAATACAGCTCTAAGCCACCAGACTAAGATAACGAAACCAAACATTCATACGAGAAGCTGCTTTCCACGTGTAATGGTAAATCTTGAAAATATCCCCTCCACTTATCTCAATAATACTTCACCATCCATATATGTATATTCTCTCTATCATGGGAAGCTATTTCTGTCTACAACAAGCCTATTTTGCTCCGTTACCATTTTTTGTGCGCGTTTTTTCCTTTTGTCAAATATTTAGCTTTTATCTATCAAATTGCATTCTAAATGTTCTTATCTGGATATAATAATTCATGTTAACCATATATTTAAAATTTGTGCAACCCTTTGCCATGTGCCATTGGCTTTTTTTTATGTGTATTTTATATATCATTTTTAAATTTCTCACGCACGTTCCTGTTACTTTTTGCAGCTTTATGACTGTAGCTCCCGAAACGAATCGGAATACGTATTTAGTGCATTTAGCTTCAAATGATCTAGAAATTTTACCACGTAAACTATATTGGTCGGTTGCACATAAAGAACTATTCTATAAGCCTTGAGGAAAACTTATCACCCATAGCGAGAAGCTTTTAACATTGAAGAAGGGGTATTTTTACGCACGTTGTTCCGATCTAGGCATACTCTGTTGTTTCTTACTCCTTGGTTGAGATGAAAAGTTGCAGTGAATATACCCTCATTTTAGCACTTAATACGACCTATGCCCCCTCTGGTCAGAACATGCCAGACCAGGTCCCGACTGCGGGCAGAAGAATGCGGCTCCGGCTTACAATAGCACCACAAGGGTCGAAGTTCGACTTTAGCCAAGCACTAACTCGATTTTGACCGAACATTCCCAAGATGGGGGACAGCTAGAGGACCCATAACTTCTCCCACCCATTGACCTCATAGAAAGACTACCTATTTAATGTGCCTACATCCGGCCTAGATACGAAGGTATTTTATGGCCTTTGTTGCGATTAGAACTAACAATTATTAAAAACAGTGCTTGATGGCATTTATGTTTCAGTCTACTCTGTATGGAGAACAAAAATCTTTCAAATATCTGATAGAAATTTCGTATAATTGTTAACAACGTCTTCCCAGTTTAGTACTATGTGACTACATTTTTGAGAAGTAAAAAGGAGGCTTCTAATAATCCACAATCAACTCAAAAATGGTCAATGCTCATTTTTAAGAAGTTGAAAAGACGGCTTCTCAGTAATCCACAATCAACTCAAAAAGGGTCAATTCTCATTTTTAAGAAGTGAAAGGCAGCTTCTCAATAATGCACAATCAACTAAAAAATGTCCTATAACTAAAAGTGTACATTTTAAAGAGTTTATATATTACATATCAAAGAGACACGGGGTTTCTTGCTTAAACTTCTAGACGAATGCATAGCTCAGCAGTCCCTATCAATTTTGTTATTAATGATTGAAAAAAATTATCTCTCTCGCATCACTACATAATGTTCCATATTACATTCAGTCCATTGTTCAAATGTAAAAAAAAGAACTATTGTTTGCTTTACATCACTTAATTTTATGTGTTTTTTTAGTTTTCTCTTCTTATCTATAAAAATCTACTTTACTTTTTTATTTTCAGCTTTTTAATAAAACGACGCAGGGCATACTGCATTTAAGTTGACTTTGACAGCTCTTTACAATTCTAAAACGCCTTTAAATTTTGCTGAATTGAATTCATTCCAAGTGAGCTAATTCTTCACCGATCATCATCTCAAAAATTTGTAAAATGATCATATTTGCTACTATAATACTTTTGGGGTAAAAAGAAAGAACACCTCTTTCACAGATTTTAGAGAAACGCTGTCTGCTTTATAGTATAAATAAAGTAAAATCTTTTTTATTGAAATAACAAGATTGAGTGTATCATTTGATGTTCATTATTATCATATACAGGGTGTTCCAAAATTCGACTGACAAATTCAGAGGGGTGACCGTAGGCATCAAGACGATTAATAATCGCATAGGAATGTGTGACCGGAAACACAAACCTGACGTTGGAGGGCGCTGTTTACTTAATCCGACCGAACCTCTTACCAACCCCACTAGATGGCCGGAAATATCGCATTTTTCTGGAGGAGGTAGAAACTCAAAAATAAAACAGAATCACATAGGAATGTATGACGGGAAACGCAAACCTGATCAGCTAGAGAATAAACAATGATGCAGAAACGAAAAGCCAACATTTCTGCATCTTTCTTTATCCCCTAGCTGATCAAGTTTGCGTTTCCGGTCATACATTCCTATGCGATTCTGTTTTGTTTTTGAGTTTTCTACCTTCTCCAGAAAAATGCGATATTTCCGGCAATCCAGTGGAGTTGGTAAGAGGTACGGTCCGATTAAGCAAACAGCGCCCTCCAGCGTCAGGTTTGTGTTTCCGGTCATACATTCCTATGTGATTATTGCTTGTCTTGATGCCTACTATCACCCCTCTGAATTTGTCGATCGAATTTTGAAACACCCTGTGTAATGTATACGATGTGAGCACAACAAAAACATTTTCTTTCCCGTAGAAGAATAACAATGAGTTCTTTCCGTTAGCAGTATAATTTTATTTGTTATTTTCTTCTTTTGCGATAGGTATATTGAAAGGTATATTGAACAAAACTTGATATATGAAAATTTACCGAAAGTTTTACTTATTTATGTGTGTGATTAAATTTCTTTAAATCTATTTTTTTGGTGCTCTTGTCTACAATGTTTCATGTGCATATTCTGTTTTGAACGGTTCAGCATGACTTTTGGAGATCGACTGCGGTTTGATTCGACCGGTTTTTGTTTATTTAAGTAGGGCATACCTGAAAGAGAAAGTGCATTTTCTACATATGATCTTTATAAAAAGAGTGTATTTTTATAATATCCGTGCGCTCGCTGTTTTGATCACAAAGAAGACATTATGTGATTTATTTGTATAATCTTCTAGGATTAGTGAGGTTTCTTTACTACTATGCATTTCTTGTTAATTTCCTCTTTTGAAATGTATTATTTTTGAAGTTGTGTATTTGTATAAATATATTTATTCCGTATAACTATATGATATGTACTTATGTAAGAAAAAGTTGAATTGTTGGAATTAGTGATTATGTAAGTTTGTGTATAGTGTTGTGAAATTGTTAAAATGGACATAGTAAATTATTGAGTTTAGAATTAGATTTGTAAATGCTTATTAGTAATTGTAATAGTATATAGTGTATATAGGGTATATACTGTATTTAACATAATTAGATTTGTAGCTGAATGTATATGAGGCAAGTAGTGTAACAACACTAAGGTAGTTGAAAGGAAGTATCTAGGGGATGAACTGAAATTGAGCTGGAATCGAACTTATGGACTAATTGAAGGAAGACTGGAAGCAGTATTTGCTCAGCTAGCCCTAGCGGCTAGCGTTGCTCGGTGCTGGAGGGGTGAGAAATTAGGGTTGATCTCCTAACTTTCACCTTTAGTATGAAGCAGTGATGCTAAGGTTCTAGTAGATAGTAGTAAATAGTAGTTATATTTATAAGTAGTAATAGATGTAAACCATAAAGTGTACTACGTTATTGTAACTATTGCCTACTCCTGCTGTAGAATTGCATTGTATTATATTACAAGGTGAGACCGGTAATTAAGGTAAATCTCCCCTGCTTTCGAAAATTAAAAATAGCCCGACGTGCTGACACATGCGCATTACGTTCTTCCCTGTTTTACGTAAATTTTGAACTTAAAATTTTGCACTTAAATTTTTCAAAATTTCTCTGCAGGTGTTTGTTTATGCGGTAGCTCTAGTGTAGCAGTTGTTAATGTACTGTGTCATGGAGCAGAGAGTCAATATGAAATTTTGTTTCAAATTAATCGAAAAAAATCCATTTAGAAAAATCAAAGGTTAAGACAATGCTGATTACCTTTTCCGACGTACGCGGATTAATCCATAAAGAATTCATATATACCAGAAGGACAAACAGCTAATGCTGATCTTTGCTGCCATGTTCTCAAGCGCTTTTTTGCGCGTATTCGTCGTGTGCGGCCGCAATTCGCTGCTGCGGGATTTATATATTACATATCAGAGCATATAAATCCTGCAGAGTATATAAATCATGCAAGTGGTACCTTTCGCACGATAATGCGCGGTTTCATAATGCTGTGTGTGTGAAACAATTAATCGCCAAGCATCAGATTACTGAGTTGTCCCACCCTCCTTACTCTCCCCCCTGATCTTCCGCCATCAGACTTTTTTCGGTTTCCAAGACTTGAATCGGCACTGAGAGGACACAGATTTGAAAACATTTCCGATATCCAAGCTGCTGTTACCAGGAACTTAAAGCAGTAGCGTAGCAGGACTATTCCAGAAGTTTCCAACACTTGTAGGAACTTTGTCCGATATGCATTATATCCGGCAGGGAGTACTTTGAAAGACAATAAGTTCTTTTTTTTTTTGCAAATATATAATACTGTAATATTTCTGTTATCAGTCATCTTATTTATCGTTCATACCTTGTATATTTGAAATCATGAATTTGTATACAAACATGTTCTGTATAACAAAGTGTAATTATGTATGAAAATGTAAAATTGTTTGAAATTATAGTTTGGAATTACAAATAAAATAATGTAATCGCTAATTATTGTATCTGTATCATAATGTGTATGTAATGTAAATATGTATCTCTATAATAACAGGTGAAGGTAAACAAATGTTAGTTTGTTAGTGAGCAGACACGGGGACGGGCTAATCTCGCGAACCGAGCATAGCAGGATATCGCGACTGGTACCGATGGAAGCGGGCGGACGAGACGGGTGCGCTGATACCATCCTCAACTTTCAAAACTTTAAACTTTTTAAATTATTCAATTAAAACCGCCGAACTCAAAAGAAGCGGGTAATAGAAACAGATGTCATTCCAGGTGGGCCAGCTCCTTTCCGTTTCGCAAATTTACACTATTTTCATGCATGCAAAATTAAACTTTTCCGCCCACCAGTCGACAAATTTTTTATTTCCATGCGTTCTACAACTCTTCATCTTTAAGGATATGCACATTTTCAAAAAGTTAAAAATGTTTTTCACTGCAAACGAAACTTTTTCCCCAAAGCAGTTTTCCCAATTTCACGAAATCGACACTTTTGATGGAGAAATATTTCGGTTTTCTGCACCTATTAATGTCAATTTTACGATTTATCGGTATTTTATAGATGTTCAGCTTCCAAAATATACCAAATACATTTAATAGAAAAAATGTTATCATTCTAAAAAAGCGTACTTACAAAACTCACTTTTGAAATTTCCCGCACTGATCGCCATTGTATCTTAATGTAACTTGAATGCCGAGTTCGTAATTTTTCGACTTATTATTTTACTCACTAATAATTCCAGCAAATTAATGAAATTTATTTCTAATTAATGAGGAAGTGATGAGGATTCTTCCGCCACCAATTTTGAATTCATCAGAACTGTCTTTCTATTTTTTTAAGCAATTTTTGCCCCATGAGATGTAATGTTTACATTCCGCCATGTTGCCCAAAAGGAAAATAAACAAATGCCAAAATAGTTGAGAACGAGTCATTTATTTAACAATTGAAATCCAGAAATAATTTTAAAGCACCAGAAATAATTTTTGTTTTAGGAAATGAGAAGTTAAAATCTTTAGAATTTATTCTAATTCAATGAACTTCTTTTTTGTTTAAAAAGCAAAATTTGAGAACGGAAATTTGAAAGAATTATTTCAAAAGCCAAAAACCAAAATTTGAAAAAGAGAATTATAAATAATTATTTGGTTTTTTAAAAATTCTAATATATTTTTAAAAGTCATTCAACAGTTTTTAATCTTTGAGAAATAAAACCATTTCATTTTTAATCGAAAAAGCAACACATCGGGTTGCCACGCAGCTAGTAAATAAATACAAACTGGATTGTCAAGGTTACCTAGATCGTTCGTGGAGTGGTGGTTGTCGTACTGTACTAGACTAAATTTGAGAATTCCTAGACTATGGTTTGAACTTAGCGACTTACTTGCTTGCTTGGTGCGACGGTACACCGTTGCGTCGGCCTCCTGGGCAAGATCTAAGTGTCTGGATGAGGTCCTACGCCGGGATGTTATAGCAGCAGCCTGTCATTAGGAATAGAATGCCCTAGAGCGGGACGGTAGTATGTTTATGCTTACTGTGAACTTCTTGATTCTGTTGAACAACGGACTCCTTTCCCAAATATAATAGCAAGGTGAACTTATAAGATGTCGGAAACATTTTTACTATTGAATTCATATTTAAGATCTCTAAAAACACAAGCTCGTAAATAATGAAACACGCCCACTGGTCTGCGTTCCAGAGATAATCAGATAAAAAAATATATATTCCGATGAAAAACTTACAAAACATTTTTAAACAAACCCACTTAAAAATAGGTTCATCATTCCTTCTACGAAAATCAGAAATCCTACACGAAAATCGAAAACTTTCTAAAGGCCGACATGAGGAACCATGCGAAAAATTCTGCACCTGACTCTATAAGTGGCTGTGTAATTCACCTGAAGTCTGAATTCTACCAATCGACATTGACCTATGAGCGTTATTTATGGTATAGATGTAAACAAACCAGTATAACAAATGTAAATATGGTTTTTTTCCACGTTGGCTTTTGAGATCATAGTGTGTATGAAAATTCAATACTTGGAGTAATTGCTCGTTATGTCAACCCACACATATTCACATGTTGAACCAACATGCGCTATTTAAAAATAAAAAAAGGAAAAAAAAGTTGCAGGTTTGGTTTGGTTTGGTTTTGGTTTGGTTTGGAGCGCTACGGTCATTTTTTGCTACACGAGGGCTAATTAGACCGGGACCTACAGCTTAAAGCCGATTCCGAACGGCTACAAACATCCATGCCAAGAGTGGGACTCGAACCCACAGACTCCGGTACCGAATGCCAGCGCCCTAGCTATTCGGCCATCGTCCGGCAAAAAAAAAAAATCATTTTACAGAGTTATGCCCCTCTTGGTAAATGGCTCAATTATACTTCCTGCATAACATTAGTTCTAAAAGCTAACCGTTAGTTTATTAGGTTTTTACCATGTTTTTATTAACTCGCTTTCTTGTTTGTTTGTGTGGGTGTGTTTGTCCGGTATAAATCTTGCAATCGATTTTTAACTAACTTCGATTTTTAACGAACGATGACAATGCATTATTTTAATACTTTTAGCCATCTTTGAGCAGTATTGAATTCATTTTCAGTTAATTTTGTTTTGTAGACTGGTGCTGCCATCTATCGGCCGGGACGGGAACGAAAAGTTAAAAGCAAGTTAACTTCCATTTAACTTCACTTTCTTTCAAGTTGATGGGATAATTCATCAAATAATTTTAAAAAGTATTTATTAATACATAGAATTGTCAAGTTTATATGATTCAACAGAAAATTTAAAAATATGGTATGTAAAAAGTTTTTTTTATCTTGTAATTATTTTCTCTTATCTTTAACTACTACATTATATATCTTCATCTCTTCCCTTGTACACACACACACACACACACCACGATGAGACCAAGAGTGACTCGTCAAAGAGTGTCGACCAAGAGTGACTCGAGACACCAAGAGTGACTCGTCAGTAAAGACAATTTCATTCCATTTTGCCGTCCACATCCTTCTGTCATCGCACCATTGGCGGCGGAGACGTCTGTGGCTCTTCGTCAAGGGTAGACAAAGCAATGGACGTCTTGCGGACAGACCACTTTGCTGTAAACGGTGTCGAATAGTACGCGCAGACACTGGATGATGCGTTACAGACTGCATGTGCTGTGCTATGGTTCGTGATGTGACTGAGCGATCCGTCACTGCCATGCGCACAATTTGCCTGTCATCACGTGAAGTGGTGCGCTGAGGTGGATGCGATCGAACACGCCGGTCCGTCGTACCCTCCTGCATCCAACGATCACATAGCCGCATTACAGTTGTTTGGTTTCGTCCAACACGACTACCGATTTCCCTGAAAGATAATCCACAATCTCGGTAGGCCACTATCCTTCCTCTGTCGAACTCGGATACTTGATCAAAAGATGATCGCTGTTTTCGACGAGGCATAATTGATTGTTTTTTTAAAAAAACCACAAGAAAAACACAATTGCCGAACTTGAAATCGTCGAAATCTCCAAGCCTTAAATACCGCTTTTTTGTGGCGCCACAGGCGCGCGTGATGTGCGTCTGCGCTGAAATTCTAATCATTTGCATATCTCACCTCCGCTAATGCATGTTGTAAATTTCATGTTATTTGCATGTTTCCTTCAGGGTGTTGCATTTACAGTGGCCAGCAGTGTATATACATACACACACACACACATACAGACAGGGGAAGAGAGGAGCAGAGCGTGTAGAATCTACTCACAATTCTAAAGGGGAACAAAAGTTTGGTGGCTAACATATCACCATCATGGTTACTGTGTCAAGAAAAACTTCTGAACGTGTTTAGCTTTAAAAATAATGTAAGAGACTTTTTAAATCGAATGAACTTGAAGTAGCACTAGTAACTTTCCTTCATCAAGACATTTAACTATTCACGTACAAACTGGATAAGATGTTTGATAAAATGCACAATAATTGCAACGGCATACGTATGTAGATATATGCAATCATATACACTTTGAAGGACATTTTAAAATGTTTATACATCGACGTGTTTATCTAAGCCTTAGTCTTGTTTTTGCGAAAAAATAAAAAGGTATATATTTATACATAGGATACTCGCACACAGACATACATCTGTTTCACTGTAAATTTTTCTGTTTTTTATACGTTTACGTCTCAGAATACTTAAAAACATGATCATTTGATAGTAAAGTGATTACTATTCAAAGGATGACGTACCGCATCTTTCTCTACATGCAGTTTAAGTGACTTCGATTTATTATCTTTCTTTTAGAGTAATTCCACCCGAGGCTAAAAGAAAAAGTGTCTGGATTAGATCTCTCTACGGGAAGTTTATTTAATGTATAAAGCAACGTAGTCTATGTTTACTCTTTCAGCGTCAGTTTCGAAACCTATATAGTTACGGCCGATAATAAATAGTATTGACTGGTATTTACTGCTTCTCTTAAGATACGAACATAAAATATCATCTCGATATTTTATGTTATTTCTCGACTTGATACTGCATGAATAAGTTCTACCATACATGCATACATTTATTTTGTATATTTGAAAAATCACATCAAAATAACAGATCATAGCGAACAGGGAGATTTGATTAAAGTTTATCAAGTGTGATATGTAAAATTTCGTGAACATAAATCTAAATAAATAGTTATTGAAAAATCTGACATAAAAAAATATGGCAAATTTGATTAGTGTAGCAGAATAAAAGGAGAAATACTAGTATCTAAAATATAAAAATTTAAGAGAAATGTAGTTAAAATAGAGCAGGGGTGGCGAACCTTTATGGATTAACGTGCCATTTTTTCTAAAGAAATGTTTAATGACGCCATAGACGTGCCGTCAAATAATTTTGACTTAGTGGTTATTGGGAAAATAATAAAACTAAATACTAACAACTCAAAACTCTTTATTTACTAACAAAAAATACAGTTATATGTGTAATTCAAATTAAAGTAACATTAGTGTGACTTCTGTTGTTGCAGATTAGATAACAAATAACTTATATTAGGATAGTAAGATGTTACTTTTAGAAGAAAGCATGCTGAACTGGAATCATCTTCCAAACGGTTTCTAAGCGAGTATTTAATGTTATTCATCTCTGAAAATAATGACTCGCAGGCATAAGTAGATGAAAATGTGGTTAAAATAGCATGAGCCAGCCTCTTCAAACAGTTAAATGTATCTAGAATCGAATTCCATGTTGCCAAAATTTTGTTACTGGCATTTTTACTTATATTGCTTGTCAGTCTTTCTGTTTCAATCAATTCAAACTTTTTCCTTGTTTCAATAAATTTTTGAATCCATATTGAACTAGACTGGAAATCAATCAGCTGCATTTCAAATTCTTCAATTTTCAACCAATCGAATTGGGACAAGTTGAGTTTATCAAATGAAATCACTTCAGGGTACATAATAAACTTGAGCATTTCCGATAATTCTTTGAACTGAGAAAATCTCGCTGAAAATTCCTTGATTGAAGAATCAATTACGGAACTTAATTCATCAATAACTTTTTCTTCGTCTGCTTTCTCATGTACATCTAAATCTTTGATATTTTTTTTCAAGTTTGGGAAATATTTGTAGTTTTTTGTAATAAAATCGTTCCTGAAAACATGCAGTTTAGCGTCAAAAGCGCGAATGAGATCCATTATGACGATAATTGTTTTATTTGTGCCTTGAAGCTTTATGTTCAATTCATTGAAATGTTGGCATAAGTCTGTAAACATATATTTTGAAATAAATAATCCAACAGATATAGATAAAAATTATACTAAAAAAGACAAAAAACAAACAGAAATCAAGCACTCTGGGCATCCACGCACCAACGGCAAGATTCTGCATAAGAGCCGGAACTGAATCGTAAAACGACAGAGGTAATCGACAGGTCACGTCATCAGGGGGCCTAACCATGTCAATTACCTCAAGGGGAACTTTCTGAATAGGATGCAGGTAAGCCCAAAAGACATCCCAAGGCCCCGAGTTCCCCAAAGAAGGAATTAGTCAAGAAGAAAATGAAAAGACAAACACAACTTACTGTATGGGCTCAACGCACCTTACAAGCAAGCACACAAAAATCCTAATGCAATATAATCGGTGTCTACACACCCCAATTCCGTAAGTGACGGTTATGGCGAAACAGCAGCCAGTTCTATCCTAATGGTTACGTCATTGTAACATTACTATAGCTCCACCCCCCATTACAACTTAACCAAAACACAAATACTATTCTAAACAACTTTAAAAATTTCTGAGTCTAAATGCCATATTTTTAAAACTTTTAAATTACTGAAATTTTTAGGGAAATAGTTTTTTCTTAAGTTTTCCTCGAAAATGCTACATGCTTCCAAAAAATCCCCAGCATTGTTACATATGTTTTTTATTCTGTAAAGTTGTGAGTAAAAAATATTATAATTAATTTTATAGTTTAAGTTGCTATGGAAATTGGTAAAAATAATAACCTCGAAGTTAAAATCTAACCTTTTATCATAAATTCCTATTTTTATTTCCCTATTTTGAATTTTAATTTTTAAATCCAGATAAGTCGCACAAAGATTATTTTCGTTAGTCCGGTTTAAAGTTCCTTTGAGTAGATTTGATTAAGAAACTCCAGATCGTTACAGTTAAAAATTATGAGGTCATCCATATATCTAAATCCGGTAATATTATTTGAGTTAAGAAATTTAGTTTCGTAAAAATGTAAGAATAGGTTGGCAAATGCACTAGAGTAGCTATTTCCCATTGGTATACCCTTTATCTGTTTAAAGAAACATAAGCCGTTAAAGAGATAGTTTTCAAAAATATTAAATTTACATAAATCAATCCAGTCACATTTTAAGATTAAAGTACTATCTAAATAAGCATCATAGATTTCTGAACATATAATCATTAAATTATCATGAGGAATACTGGTAAACAGGTTTTCAAAATCAAACGTGTAAATGCTATCTATATTCTTACTTTTTAAAAAATGTAGAATATCCTGGTTATTATTTATAATAAAGCTTTTTTCGGTAACCTTAATTTTTTTTAGAATAATTTTTAAATAGCTAAAGAACTTTTTACTGAACAGAGTGTTATAACAATTTGTACTACAAGTAACAAACCTAAATTTAGTAGGTACTTTATGGAATTTTATTGTAGGAAACAGGTAAGGGTATTTTATGCTATTAATCTTAAACTTAAAATTTTTGCTAAAAGCTAAAATCCTATTATCTATTTCTTTTTTGGTAAGGTTAATTTTTTGATAGGTATTATTTGAGTTGTATTCCCTAGAAATTAACTGCTTAAAATAATCTTTACACATAAAACCAAAGTTATTTGCCGCCTTATCAACAACCGTAATAATAAACTTATTTTTTAAACCTTTAATTTTACTGTATAGAACTTTGTTTAAAAAGAAACCCCTCTTGTCCTCCATACCAAACTCTTCATAATTTCTTTTTATATCCTGTAAAATATGTACCTTCCACTCCATAAAACCTTCGATAGGCCAATTGTACTTCCGTGCTAATTTTATAATAAAGTAGTCTAAATCTTTAGTGATAGAACTTAAAATTTGCTTTAAATTTACCTTATTTCTTACCCTAAATTTTGAGCCCTTACGTAGTACTTCCCTCAACCTAACATCATTAACAATATTAAGATCCCCTGTTACGATATGCCCCAAAGTTGGATTTACAAAGTTTTTAAACTCCTCAATATGACAATTACAATCAGAATTAGAAATTTTGCCTAAGTTATGACAATAAAAGTTATAATTGCAGATTAAGTCCCTTAACGTTTTTTGATATTTAAACGCAATAGCGATTTTCCCACAATCCTTGATTGGTAATAATTTAGAATTATTATGTACAATAGTAGGTAGTTTTAAATACTCGAAATCTTTATCTAGAAAGTTAATAGTACAGTACTCTACCCCTACATCCCTTCCCTTCTTATCATCCAAATTAGTCAGGTTAAGCTTGTATTTAATTAAATCTAAAATTATTAGTTTTGTAAATCTCGAAGCAAATTTAATTGAAGATAAATGATGTTTAATTACCCACCTTAAACCAGAATTTTTTTGCCCAAAATATTGTGTTGCGTGCCATTGGTTCGCCACCCCTGAAATAGAGTATTTACTTGTGCCCTGTTTATTTATAAGCTGATCTCTAATAACTGAAATGGCTGAGCGAAAAACGTGTAAAGGCAAATATTAGGAGTGATGTACAAATTTAGATAATATGATGAGATTGACTACATGAAACAATAAATTTGACTATCTTCCAGGACCTTTAAACATGAAAATGAATTAAAATCAATTTGATTTTTGAGGTAAAATGCCCCACCTATAGTATGAAGAATAAAAGGATGCCATGCTAAAATTTTCCTTTCTTTTGTTCTAATGCTGAGGCACTTTACCATGAGACATTCGCCTTTTGTTATTCACCGTGATTTGCTGGCTACTTTATTATGGGAGCGCCCTATAAGGGAACCAGTATTCCTCCCTATGAGGGAGAAGACACGGATGCGACCAAGTCTTATTAAGGGTTTGAACAGAATCCTCATAACGCTAACCACTACACCATATGGAGGGCTTAAAATTACTCTTTTGAAAATGTGTAATGCAAAATCTGCTCCTCAAACTCAGTTCCTAAAACTTACATTATTTCAGTCCACTTTTCTAAGATAAAAATGCTACAGCCGAAAATAACTTTCAGAATGTATTTAAAATTATCATTATTTGATAATACGTTACTTAAAAATAGTTCTGGCGCACGGGATATTTTTTACTGAAATATTGAGGATTAATATAGATTATCTATATATTTAAGTTGATAAGCCGCCTTTCTGGGCAGTCCATGAGAGAAAACTGCTACATCAATTTACTTCATTTTGGTCTTAAACGAAAGATTGTAATCTGTAGATTTGTCGAATCTGGATTTTGTTACCGCAATTTCTATTATTCAGCGATAATTTACAACTAAAAAAATTGATTTCTGCGCATGCTCAGTGGCATGTTTAAATCTGTCATTAAAAACTCACTGCTTCTGCGCATGCTAAGTGATCTATATATTTAAGTTGCTAACCCGACTTTTTGGGCAGTTCGTGAGAGAAAACTACTGAATTAATTTACTTCATATTGGTCTTAAACGAAAGATTGTAATCTGTAGATTTGTCAAATTTGGTTTTTGTAACCGCAATTTCTATTAATTAGCGATAATTTACAATTAAAAGTTTATTTCTGCGCATGCTCAGTGGCATGTTTAAATCTAGCTTTAGAAACTCTCTGTTTCTGAGCATGTTCAATGACATGTTTTAATGATAGACACGTTTATTCCAAAGAGTCTCACTAGATCACTCTCTTCCATTTTTATTTTTATGATAATTTTGTTTGTGGAATATAAGATTAAACTTGATGGAAATTGTTTATTTCGCGCTGTGCAATACGCGATAATTTACAATAAAAAAAATTGCTTTCTGTGCATGCCCAATGACATTTTTAAATCTGGCTTTAGATACTCACTGAGCACGAGGCCGCTTAAACACATTAATTTGTTTCTGCGCATTATGATTTTCAACATTTGGGGATGATGTGTTGAGTATAATTTGTGTATTAGTACATTTATTTACTATCTACCCGTCATGTTTTGACGGGTACCAACTAGTACATTTTTATGCACGTTTTTTATTATTTATATAAATAAAATTTATTATACATACTAATACATAGTAATTCCGTACATGTCCTACTGTGTATAACATCTGGAACAGTAAAAGATGATGTAGTACTCTATAGTCAACTAATTAACCAACCTCATAGATCCTCATCAACTGGGACCTTTAGTCGTTTACAGAACATTAATACTACATCCTTTAGTAGCAAATCCCTTTGGCAAAGAAGACTATCAGTGTTTGCAACAACACTAAGCACAAAATTTAAAATTCAAGAAAACTAATTTAAGATGATTTAAAAGTGTAACATAAAATTTCCTTACGTAATTTCCATAAGGAAATAAGTAGGACATGTACGGAATTACTATGTACGGAATTACTAGGCTATAGAGTACTACATCATCTTAACATCTGGAGCAGTAAAAGATGATGTAGAACTCTATAGCCTAGACTAATTAACCAACCACAACTAACTAATTAACCAACCTCATAGATCCCTCCTCATCAACTGGGACCTTTAGTCGTTTACAGAACATTAATACTACATCCTTTAGTAGCACATACCTTTGGCAAAGAAGGCTATCAGTGTTTGCAACAACACTAAGCACAAAATTTAAAATTCAAGAAAACTAATTTCAGATGATTTAAAAGTGTAACATAAAATTTCCTTACGTAATTTCCATAAGGAAATAAGTAGGACATGTACGGAATTACTATGTACGGAATTACTAGGCTATAGAGTACTACATCATCTTAACATCTGGAGCAGTAAAAGATGATGTAGAACTCTATAGCCTAGACTAATTAACCAACCACAACTAACTAATTAACCAACCTCATAGATCCCTCCTCATCAACTGGGACCTTTAGTCGTTTACAGAACATTAATACTACATCCTTTAGTAGCACATCCCTTTGGCAAAGAAGGCTATCAGTGTTTGCAACAACACTAAGCACAAAATTTAAAATTCAAGAAAACTAATTTAAGATGATTTAAAAGTGTAACATAAAATTTCCTTACGTAATTTCCATAAGGAAATAAGTAGGACATGTACGGAATTACTATGTACGGAATTACTAGGCTATAGAGTACTACATCATCTTAACATCTGGAGCAGTAAAAGATGATGTAGAACTCTATAGCCTAGACTAATTAACCAACCACAACTAACTAATTAACCAACCTCATAGATCCCTCCTCATCAACTGGGACCTTCAGTCGTTTACAGAACATTAATACTACATCCTTTAGTAGCACATACCTTTGGCAAAGAAGGCTATCAGTGTTCGCAACAACACTAAGCACGAAATTTAAAATTCAAGCAAACTAATTTAAGATGATTTAAAAGTATAACATAAAATTTCCTTACGTTAATTTCCGACATGTAACTAGTTTTAAAGAATTTACAAGAGTAACTGAAAATTCTTTTTTACAGCAATGTAAAGTCTTTTTCATATTGCTTTTCTTGGAAGATAAATTACAGTAATTTAAAATATCACCTATAATGTATTTTAAGGAACTGTGCATTAACACATTAAAGGAGGATGATGAGAATGATAAATGACAATAAAGTGACAGTGGATCGTAGAATTAAATTTTTTTAAGCAATGAAATTTCTTTTTGGAAATTGGAATGCATATATATATATATATACATGCATACATACATACATACATACATACATATATATATATATATATATATATATATATATATATATATATATATATATATATATATATATTAATTTATTTATTTTTCTAAATTATTCTGTTAGAATTTAGTCTGACCATTACTTTGCCATCGAAACGAATCAAAATGGCTTTACCTAAGCTTTGCAAAGCCATTTTGATTCGTTTTGAACAATTTTATATAAGATTTTTTATTACATTCCTATCTTTGCAATTCATCTCTTCCACCTCTTGATCAGTAATATCTTGGAATTTAAGGACCAAAAATTATTTTTCATAAAACAATCTGGGTATGGAGTTTGATCTCGTTAAATAGAAGTACAGAAAAAAATATCAAAACTGTTAAATTGAACAGAATCAATATCTTAAAATAAATATTCCTTCGGTCAGTGAACCGTTTCCAACACAGACTATTAGCTGAACGATTTCTCCTGGGTAATTAATCGGAGTTAATGTTTTATTTCTAAATTTTAGTTATTAATTATAAGTAAATTAGAGGATATTAAAAAAACTGAATCCTGATTTCTACACTACTGTAACATTTGTATAATGATGGCCAAGAAAAATGGATCATGGATGATGGAATAATTGAGTATTAACCCTACAAATTATCTCATCTATTGAGCAAGAAATAATTGCTTTCTGCTTCAGTTACTAATTAATGAATTTCGTTGTACATGAAAACATATGATAAAACTGCTATGCAAGATTCTTATCGACGCAAAGAATATCTAAAATTATTTAAACTATGTATCAGATACCATTTAAGGGGGACACAGGACGAAGTAATCAAATTACAATTGATTGTTTGGATACATTTAACATCATGCAATATTTACATAACGTGTATGTATGCGATGGTAATTTAGATAATGCAATTCATATTATATCAAGGAAGAAAATTTAATTTAACTCTCTTTAGTATCTCACTAAATCATGCACAAAATATACGCACACACTCGGGTCTTTTAACACATTTTAATTAAAATATGCATAGAAGAGGAGAAAGAGAGAGAGGTTATATGTACATTGAGCTGCCAATTTATTAATACCACCTATTCAGTAAATCGTTGGGTCACCTTTTGCTCTCGATAGCACTGCAATTGTCCTTGCAGAGACTTAAGAGATAAGTGAGATGTCGGTAGGTCTCTTGAGAAAGCTGAGATCATATCCGATAAACTGGCTTTCTTAGTTCAGTTCTCTAAGATTTGATGGTCCTGGATCCAATTATCTGATGCCCCTTCAATTGATGACAAGAGTCGATCTTTCTCTAATCACCGGAATCCGTTATGGATCATAGGGATTAAACCCCTCTGAATCATCTGGGGATAGTGGGTCGATTGCTGAAGCGTATACAGTTTGTTTTGGCTTTGGATGTTGGAACATAAAATCGCCGTAGATTATTGTTTTTACTATGACTAAAGATGTCTGATACACTTTTTAAAAAAAAACTATTCTTGAAGAAGTGTTCTTAAAATAAATTACTACACCTTATTAATTTACCGAGTACAGTGTTTCATCGAATAATAGAATTGAGTTATAAAAGTTGAGTATAAATAATTACAAGATAAAAATAAATTTTTACATACCATGTTTTTAAATTTTCTGTTGAATCATATAAACTTGACAATTCTATGTATTAATAAATACTTTTTTAAAATTCTTTTGATGAATTATCCCATCAACTTGAAAGAAAATGAAGTTAATTGGAAGTTAACTCGCGTTTAACTTTTCGCTCCCGTCCCGGCCGATAGATGGCTGCAACAGTCTACAAAACAAAATTAACAGAAAATGAATTCAATAATGCTTAAAGATGGCTAAAAGTATTAAAAGAATGCATTGTCATCGTGTTTTGAGCTATTCTAAAAGTTTCAAATGTCTAGCTAGTCGGGAAGTTAGTTAAAAATCGATTGTAAGATTTGTACTGGACAAACACACACACAAACAAGAAAGCGAGTTAATAAAAACATGGTAAAAAATAGAGATAAATTAAAGGCAGGAATAGCAAAACAAATTGAACATGCTTTAGCAAGTGACCTCTCTATCTTCAGATGACTCAGAGGGGTTTATCCCTCTGAGTTCTTACGTTTGTCTACATTCTCCCTGCAAATAATTACCTTGCTTTGTTGAATTATTTACTTTTAGTTATATTTGTCCGTTTTCAGTATGAGGATTTGTTGCAACTGCGCAATCTTTTATTGTAAAGTTAAAATTTTCATCTCTAGGTTAGGTTTTCTGTTAATTTGTTCGGCAGTTTATGCCCTCTTTATACGTTTTACTTTGTGTTGAATTATTTACATTATTTGTAGGCATAGGCGTAGTGTGCTTCTAACTTTTTTTTTTTTTTTGGGGGGGGGGGGCACGAATTGAATTCAGTTAGAGTCCTCCTCAGCACATTGACTGCCGGACGGTCCTTAAAATATGAAATATTATGATTTTTTTAAAAAATTGAATAACAATAGAATGATGTTTGAGTAGAATTTAACAGTTATACAACGAGAAAAATAAATATAATACAAATGAAATAAGAAAAAAATAAGCATTGAATTTTTGCTATGGATCATATCATTGTTAAAAACTATGTGAAGGTTAAAGACATAATCGGAATCTTCAGTTTCACAGTTTGAAAAAGCGGGAAAAAACCAACTATCTTAAAATTTTCTACAATTTTTCGATTTCAACTGAACTTCTATTAACGTTTTAATTTATTTCGTTGCCAATACAGCCGTAATAAAATAAATTATTATGAAATATTATTGTGAATTATTAAAAATGATTGTTTAGAGGCCGATAATTTCATCTTCACAGTTCGAAACTTTTTATATCTCATTTTAGCACCAATTAGAAATACTTAGAGGGTGCACTTGGTTTTTGCGTAGGGTTTTGGACTTTCTTTAAAAGAATGAATTCTTCACTAAGTTTTCAAATTTAGAATAAAAAAATGTAGTTCCTCCGTTCGATTTGAAAAAAGGTAGTTAGCAATGTGGCTAACCCCACCAAATAATAATAATAGTTAAATTAAAGGACGCGGGATTTAGTGAGGGATTTACCAGGATTTTTTAAACGTAATTTAAATACGTAGCATTTCATTTTTGAAAGTCATTCCTAATGTACATTTTTCTCATACAGCAGATAGTCCTAACGAGAAGTTGATGAATAAATAACATTCCACCTTCCTCTAAAAATATTGTAATTTTTATCAGCTAAAAAGAAACCTTATTTAACCAAGACAAGGCAGTAAGTGACAATTTTGAGTGGCCAGAACTCTTAGGGAACTAGAAGTAACTAGGTTACATTGCTACATCATAAAAGGGTATGGACTTCAAATACCGCATAATAAATTTGTTTAAATCCGCCTTCTGTTTGTATTTTAAAACGATAGGTAAAATTATCATTTTATGAAAAAATTCCTTTTTTATCAGATAATGAGTAATGGGACTATCAATGATGCTTTACAATATTTATGTTTTTATGCTGAAATCCATGAAACAATTATAAAAATTTTTGCTTGTCAAGCCTTCTGATGTTAAATCTATCCTGTATATATAAAACAGTTCCGTAAATGACTGACTCACTGATTGACTGAGTGACATAAAACGCACAGACCAAACCGCTGGAAACTAAAGGGCTGAAATTTTGCATGGCGATTCTTCTTATAGTGTAGCGGCTCACTAAGAAAGATTTTTGAAAAATTCTTCTTAGATTTTTTAAAATTAAATTTTAAGCTGTTTTTGTAATATTCTTTAAAGTTTGCATTTAAAATAATAATCCGAGGCACGAGAAAGATCATAAAAATTCCTTTAAAAGGAACTGTTTTTCTAATCTTTACGCCTATTTTCTGATTTTCGGTGAATTTTTAAAGATTAATTTTTAGAATTTAATTTATTAAATGCTGTTCTCGTGGTTTCTTTTCTTTTAATTTTGCGTCACGTGCATAAGAACGAAATATAATATAATAAATAAATATAATATGCATAAGAACGTCGGGGTGGGGGGCACGTGACCCCCGTGCACCCCCGAAGTTACGCCTATGTTTGTAGGGGTTTATCTCTTTTATCGAATAATAGTTTCTAGCACTAGATCGGCCGTGATCACCAATTTGGAAGACTCGAAAAAAGCGGGTTCTCACAAAATCTCTCTCGGATTGCTGTCTTTTTAGAAGAAGGGGGAGAGGCAGAAATTTTTGATTCGTTCGGGAAAGATTCCCTTTTCTTGGGGAAAAATATTGTACGTTTAATTTCCTTCTATCGCAATGTCATCTAAAACGACATAAGGTTCTAACATCTTTCTAGTACGGTCTGCAGAGCTTACTGCATATGTTATATTTGGAGGAAATGTCGAAAAATTTCTCAGTTCGAAATTCAAAGCATTCTGGTGGAAGACAATTTTAGAGATTGCCATATGTATCAAAATGTGTACAGAAAGACGTAAAACTGGAAGCGAGGAATAAAAAAAGAAAAAAAAGAATTTTAACCCAATTGAATTATTTTTTTCTCCTTCTGGTTCCTCGCTCTGGATCTGTACATACTGATGTATTCCTAGAGAGTTAATAATAATCTCTATATATATATAAAACAGTTCCATAACTGACTGACATACAACGCACAGATCAAACCGCTGGACTACAGGGCTGAAATTTTGCATGGAGATTCTTCTTATGGTATAGGTGTGCACTAAGAAAGATTTTTGAAAAATTATTCTTAGATTTTTTAAAATTAAATTTTTAAGCCGTTTTTGTAACTTTTTAAAGTTTGCATTTAAATTAAAAATTTGAGGGTTATAAAATTTATATCACGAGAAAGATCATAAAAATTCCTTTAAAATGAAATCTTTTTTGGCTCTTTACCTCCATTTTCTAATTTTTGGTGAATTTTTAAGGATTAATTTTTAGAATTTATTAAATGCTGATCACGTGATTTCTTTTTTTGGTACTTTAAATAAATTTATCGCATCGTGATAACATCGAAATAGACAAAAAAAATTTTTTTTCTTGCTAATGCAGCAGACGATTGGACATTCTCCAAAAAAATATTAAAATACAGTAAAATATATGTTCCTCAAACTGTACTATATTCTTTAGTATGTTCCCGCATTTGATCATTTCTTTTAAGTTGATGGGATAATTCATCAAAATTATTTTTAAAAAGTATTTATTAATACATAGAATCGTAAAGTTTATATGATTCAGCAGAAAATTTAAAAACATGGTATATAAAAAGTTCTTTTTGTCTTGTAATTATTCTCTATAATATACAGCATACAACATAATTATAATATTAATAATTGCACATAAAACACTTAAAGATAACAATTTGACTAAGAATATGAACAAAAAAATTAGAAAAAGGGGTTCAATAGGTTTACGTTTTATTATGTTTTCACTATTTTCATTTTTAATTTCACAATTATATACAAGATTTCAGAAACACAGATTGTAATTGTACAAACATCGCCAAGAGAAAAACGAAACTGCTTCTGATTGGTTGCATCGGGATAGACCCATGTGCGGGCGCGGTAGCCCGGTTGGCAAGAGCAGCGGACCAGTGATCTGAACGTTCCTGGTTTGATGCTCGTCGCTGCAAATCTACTGCCATGTTCACTATTGGTGGCCGGGGTACGTAAAATAGGGCGTGACTACAATGTCCTCCATGTTCTCAAATTTGCCTCTGGAAGTGCTGGGTCAAGTGCTCTGGTCTCGTCACTGGACTCTGTTCAAAATTACGGGACCGGTCATTTAACCAAGTCGGACTCCGAGCCTTGTGGTGCTATTAAAATCCGGAGCCGCACCTTCATCGCCCATAGCCTTCGGGACTTGACCTGATGTTACACGTCGGCCAGGGGGCATAAGCAACAACAACAGACCCATGTGCTGTTTAATGTCAGTGGATTTCCCATGTTGTGCCTAGTGTTGGTGTTGGTACACAAATAAAAGCCGACGGCGGCATTCGAGGCATATACAAAAGCGTCATACATTCGACTTTAGATGCATGGATCACTCCGCCTTATGCAAATCTGTATTTATACATATTAAAACGGATATTATTATCTAATAATTACAATCCAAAAAAATAAAATTAAATTTTAAAACAGAAAAATTTGTCATAGACCCCAAATAGACCCCTGGAATACTTTAGACCCTTTTTAAACTTCCATCGACCCCCAAGGGGTTCAACTGAACCCCGTTGGGAATCCCTGTTCTAGAGACTTGCAGTTTCGTTCTTCTTACATAATGGCACCATGGTGCATTCAAAATTTTATCTAAATTGTCCTGTGCAGATTCCTGTGCCTTCAAAGGCGTCTGTCAGTTTTTACAAGTTTTGGTTTATTACAGGTAGCATTCTAAAGTGTGTGGGTTAATATACTCTAGCCTCATTAATCACGAATTCCCAATCGCTGCATATGACTAGATAATTCTTTTCTTTATTAAGCAACATATCATTTGAGTTTCAGAGAAATAATCTCGAGTTTGAAAATTGTAAACTGTAAATTGTAGAACAATACCGAAAAAAAATTCTTACATGTACCCTGCACGAAAGTTTTGTGACTACAAGTGTAACGTTCTGAAAAACGCTGATGTAATAATATAAAAGACTGAAACAACTAATTCTAGCCTCGAAAACCAAAAGCCTTAGATTATGAGACAATGGAAACAAAATAGAGAATAAAAGTTATGTATCTCATGGTTAGAATGGTTTTGTTATCATTCAGAGGATCCCAAAAGTACAAGGAAGAAATGTCTATTTCTTAATGGAATAAGATAATTTCTCCTGATGTATTGCTTGAGATCACGCTCACAAAATAATTAATCTAATAATTCTGCTTAACATTTAGCGTTCTTGTTCTTATATCTTCGTCAAACAACATCCAGAGTGCCCTTTACGGCGTCCTTGTACTGTTTTGCGATACATATTAATATAGTATGATTAACGTGTTGTTTGAACGTTTTAGTTCCAGGTATATACTAAACAGAGAAATGGTTTGTTACTCAGGAATGGTGCATGATATTCCTGAAAGATGAAGAAATCTTAAGGCTGCTATGTACTAACCCTATTGGAATCGTTCACTTCAATGTTAACCTATAGGGGAAATTTGTTTACTATTTACAGCTAGCTGTTTGTTTACTACATAAAGGCTGATAATCCAATAAAAATGGTACTTTCAGATAGCTTGAACTTTTCTGCACCTTGAAATAGGATTCATTTTATAAATTTCGTCCACCAAACGAATTGATGAGCTTTTAAAACACACTAGACCAGATTTCCCCCCCCCCCCCCCCCAAATAATTTAAATTTTAAAATTTCATTTGGATTTTTTTAAAACGAAAAATAGACCCAAGGTGTAAAATTTCTTTCTCTATTACAGAGTACAATTTAAAAAAATCTTTCAATCCAAGTCGGTAATCCTTGGACACATTTTCTCCATAGGTTAACATTGAGGTGAGCGAATCGAATAAGGTTAACAAACAGCATCCTTAACAATCATTTTAAATCTAAAGTGCGTGATAGTAATTTGATTGAGGGTTAGAAGTATTTTTTCAAACTTTTGCTTGAGTGCTTTACGAATTATTATAAAAATATTTCATCATTGATTCAAAACTTGTCACTCACTGTCTCCAGTCGAACTATATTCATATCAAAATTCTTCTTATAAGGTACTAGCGGCCCGTCCCGACTTTTTCCGGGTTTTACAAAATATTATACCAATAAATTTCCAGTTGATAGCCAATAAATTGTAAATCTTTTTTTACCTTAATAATAACCTAAATAATACCTTAAATTAATTTTATGTTAGTTAATAATTAAAATAAATTTTTTAAAAGAAAAAGGCGTGCCGGAGAACGGCTAGGTTCGAACCGCTAGCGTCAGAACAGAAGCCCACCGCGATAGCAACACGATAAGGATCGTTGAAATCTCCGGAACAAAAAGCGGTAGAAGACAGTAGCGGAAACAATGGAGATTGTTAGGATTAAGCCCCTAACTTTATTTCTACTGCTTAGATATACATAATATATAGCCTATGTCCATCTGGAATAATGTACCTTTCAAACAGTGAAAGAATTTTTCAAATAGGTGCAGTGGTTCTGGAGATTACCCTCCACGTACAAAATCGATCTCTCTTTATATATAAGTACTAGCGGCCCGTCCCAACTTTGTCCGGGTTGAACAAAATATTATACCAGAACATAGCCTAGTTTCGAACCGCTATCGTCAGAACAGAAGCCCACTCTTCAGAAGCCCACTTTATTCTCAGCAGAATAAAGTAAGCCCCTAACTTCAGAAATAAAGTAAGCACCTAACTTTATTTCTACTGATCAGATATACATAATATATAGCCTACGTCCATCTGGAATAATGTACCTTTCAAACAGTGAAAGAATCTTTCAAATAGGTGAAGTGGTTCTGGAGATTACCCTCCACGTACAAAATTCGCTCTCTCTTTATATATAAGTATAGATGATCAGATATACATAATATACAGCCTATGTCCATCTGGAATAATGTACCTTTCAAACAGTGAAAGAATTTTTCAAATAGGTGAAGTGGTTCTGGAGATTACCCTCCACGTACAAAATTCGCTCTCTCTTTATATATAAGTATAGATGATCAGATATACATAATATACAGCCTATGTCCATCTGGAATAATGTACCTTTCAAACAGTGAAAGAATTTTTCAAATAGGTGAAGTGGTTCTGGAGATTACCCTCCACGTACAAAATCCGCTGTCACTTTATATATAAGTATAGATGATCAGATATACATAATATACAGCCTATGTCCATCTGGAATAATGTACCTTTCAAACAGTGAAAGAATTTTTCAAATAGGTGAAGTGGTTCTGGAGATTACCCTCCACGTACAAAATCCGCTATCTCTTTATATATAAGTATAGATGATCAGATATACATAATATACAGCCTATGTCCATCTGGAATAATGTACCTTTCAAACAGTGAAAGAATCTTTCAAATAGGTGAAGTGGTTCTGGAGATTACCCTCCACGTACAAAATCCGCTGTCTCTTTATATATAAGTATAGATGATCAGATATACATAATATACAGCCTATGTCCATCTGGAATAATGTACCTTTCAAACAGTGAAAGAATTTTTCAAATAGGTGAAGTGGTTCTGGAGATTACCCTCCACGTACAAAATCCGCTGTCTCTTTATATATAAGTATAGATGATCAGATATACATAATATATAACCTATGTCCATCTGGAATAATGTACCTTTCAAACAGTGAAAGAATTTTTCAAATAGGTGAAGTGGTTCTGGAGATTACCCTCCACGTACAAAATCCGCTGTCTCTTTATATATAAGTATAGATGATCAGATATTCATAATATACAGCCTATGTCCATCTGGAATAATGTACCTTTCAAACAGTGAAAGAATTTTTCAAATAGGTGAAGTGGTTCTGGAGATTACCCTCCACGTACAAAATTCGCTCTCTCTTTATATATAAGTATAGATGATCAGATATACATAATATACAGCCTATGTCCATCTGGAATAATGTACCTTTCAAACAGTGAAAGAATTTTTCAAATAGGTGAAATGGTTCTGGAGATTACCCTCCACGTACAAAATCCGCTGTCTCTTTATATATAAGTATAGATGATCAGATATACATAATATACAGCCTATGTCCATCTGGAATAATGTACCTTTCAAACAGTGAAAGAATTTTTCAAATAGGTGAAGTGGTTCTGGAGATTACCCTCCACGTACAAAATCCGCTGTCTCTTTATATATAAGTATAGATAGATAGCACCACGCTAAGGATCGTTGAAGACTTCGGCAGAAAAAGCGGTAGAGGACAGTAGCGGTAACAATGGAGATTGTTAGGATTAAGCCCCTAACTTTATTTCTACTGCTTAGATATACATAATATATAGCCTATGTCCATCTGGAATAATGTACCTTTCAAACAGAGAAAGAATTTTTCAAATAGGTACAGTGGTTCTGAAGATTACCCTCTACGTACAAAATCGCTCTCTCTTTATATAGAAGTATAGATTCCGAGATGATCTTTTTAACTATTGTTGCCAATTCTAAGACAGCGAAAATAATATTTCCTTTCTAACAACAAAAGTATTTTCACGTGAAAATTAAAAAGTGAATGAAAACTTTGGTGAAAATTACGTCAGATTATAACACGATTCATCTATACTAATATTATAAAGAGACATTGATATTTGTTGCCAAATGAGACATGAATAAGTGATATGTACAACAACAAATACGTTTAAAACGATAGGAGAGAATATATTTTGCGATATCATGGACAATATTTTGCTTTACTCATGGACAATTATATGTTGAACTCTCTAGGTCAGGAAATACGGAGAGTCAATTTATTTTAAAACCTCAGAAAAACGAAAAATGTGGTACACCAAGAAGTTTTAAAATAAGTTATACCTGCCTAATATCTACTTAAGATACATAATTGTTCAACCCGGACAAAGTCGGGACGGGCCGTTAGTACAAAAATAAAAAAAGGATTTTAAGTAAAGAATGTTTTTTAAAATTATTTTAAGCACCTAAAATAGTATTCTAATTAATATTACGTTAGTTATTAATTATAGTTAATTTTTTAAAAGAAAGAGGTGTGCTTGAGACCGTAGTTTTATTCAAAAATAAAAAAAAGGATTTTAAGTAAAGAATGTATTTTTAAATTATTTTAAGCACCTAAAATAGTATTCAAATTAATAGAAAAAGTAATTTTTTAAAAGAAAGAGGTGTGCTTGAAACCGTAGTTTTATTCAAAAATAAAAAAAGGATTTTAAGAAAAGAATGCTTTTTTTAATTATTTTAAGCACCTAAAATAGTATTCAAATTAATAGAAAGAGGTTAACAGATGAAGTAAAAATACAAAAATAAAAAAAAGGATTTTAAGTAAAGAATGTTTTTTTTAAATATTCAATTTTTTTAAAAATTATATTCTTAAAATAATATTCAAATTAATATTACGTTAGTTAAATTTTAACGTTAATTTTTTAAAAGAAAAGAGCGTGCCGGAGAACGGCTAGTTTCGAACCGCTAACGTCAGAACAGAAGCCCACCGCGATAGCACCACACCAAAGATCGTCGAAGTGTTTGGTACAAAAAGCGGTAGAGGACAGTAGCGGTACAAATGGAGATTGTTAGGATTAAGCCCCTAACTTTATTTCTACTGATCAGATATACATAAAATATAGCCTATGTCCATGTGGAATAATGTACCTTTCAAACAGTGAAAGAATTTTTCAAATAGGTGCAGCGGTTCCGGAGATTACCCTCCACGTACAAAATCGCTCTCTCTCTTTATATATAAGTATAGATTATAGAAGTATAGATACACATTGGTATCTCAAAATTAGAGTAAGAGATGAAATAAAAATACAAAAATAAAAAAAGGATTTTAAGTAAAGAATGTTTTTTTAATTATTTTAAGCACCTAAAATAATATTCAAATTAATATTACGTTACTTAATAATTGTGTGCACAGCCGCCATCTTGGATTTTTTTGCGCCAACTTGGCGATTTTAGCCAACTTGGCGACCGTGTTTTGAGGAGTTGAAAATTTCTCGCCAATGTGTTTTAAGCGGTGTTTTCAAAACGCTGGACATTCAAATTTTTTAGCTTTTTTAATAAAAACCACCTGTTTAAATTATGAAACTTAGAAAAATTTTTGAAAAATCCTTTAAACGTTGGACTTAGATTTATTTTTGGGTTTTTGATAAAAACCACTTTTTTGAAAAAATCATTCTCAAATATTGGAAATTTTGGGTTTTTCTTTTAGCTTTTTTAATAAAAATGACCTTTTTAAATTGTGAAACTTAGAAATATTTTTGAAAAATCATTTAATCATTGGACTGAGATTTTTTTTTTTGTCATTTTTAATTAAAAACTACCTTTTCAAATTATGATCCATATGAAAAATTTGGTCAAATGAATTTTACTTACAGATAAAATTTCAATGCCATCTATTCAGTTTGCCCTAACTCTTTGACTAATAGCAATGAATCACCAAAATATTATGCCAATATATTGTTAATTAGAAAAAAATACAGCATTTTCGTACCACCTAAATAACTTGCAATTTAAAAATTATCTAAAATTCAGCTTTGAAAAATGTAAAATAATTTTGAACCCATAAATTTATGGTGAGTAACCAGATCCTCTTTTTTTTTTTGGTTAGGGCAATGTGGTAATGAAATTTTACTTCAGATTTGACCTTAACCAAATATTTGGTGCATACAATAAAATCGGGACAAGGATTATTTGACCATTTATCCTGCTGTGTTGAAAATAAGAAAAAAAAAACCTTTTCCTAAACCAATAACTTAACCTTAACTAACTTTTTAACTTAGGTTCCTGGGGAGAGAGAAGTTGAACTTCAGTTATTTAAATTTATTTGTAATCCATTACAACTTGGAATTATAAAATATTTTAAAATATATTGTATTTTAAATGCATACTGTATTTTACATTTTACGAAAAAATGATGGCAGATAATTTTTACTTCAAATAAATGAAATGGTGTATCATTATAGTATACTAATTGACAATCGATAAACAAAATTAAAAGCAACTTAAATTTAATAAGTTAACGAAAAACTGATAATGGATTCAAAAATTTTCAACAAAAAGACTCTTAGTTTTAAAAATAATTTACTCTTTTGAGTATAGTCAATTTGACTCAGATTTCCAGGTCAAGGCCAAGATCTGATCTAAAATTATTATACTGTAATTAAAAGATCACATCAGAAATAACTGTTTGATCTTAAAATTAGAGAATTTGACATTGGGTTATTTTTACCAGAACGCAATAATTATCGCCATGCGAAATGCGCCAAACCCTGGTGGAAAAATCCAAGATGGCGGCCGTGCACACAAATCTAGAGTATCCCCCCTAACTTTATTTCTACTGATTAGATATACATAATATATAGCCTATGACCATCTGGAATAATGTACCTTTCAAACAGTGAAAGAATTTTTCAAATAGGTGCAGTGGTTCCGGAGATTACCCTCCACGTACAAAATCGCTCTCTCTCTTTATATATAAGTATAGATAGATGATCAGATATACATAATATATAGCCTATGTCCATCTGGAATAATGTACCTTTCAAACAGTGAAAGAATTTTTCAAATAGGTGCAGTGGTTCTGGAGATTACCCTCCACGTACAAAATCGCTCTCTCTTTATATATAAGTATAGATCTGCCTAAGTTGAAATGGCTGTTTTGGTGCAAAATTTTGAAATTTTGTTTTTATTGCTCTATTTCAAAGGCCAATCTTTTAGGATTCTAAAACTGCTTTCCTTTTATTCGTGCGATTAATGGGGGAGAATTAATGACCAATTTGATAAACCGAAAGCGATATTGAAATACCGGAAGTAGCATCTATAAATGCATTGTCTAGAAAATTCCTTTTTCAATTACTTTTGTAAACGAGAAAGCTAATCATTTAAAAAGTTTTCAATATACAGGGTTGTCCAAAATTATTGAGCGCCTTTCATGCTTGAAAAAAAAAAGAGAACAAAATCAGGTACGTACATGTTTATTGTTTTCTTGGAAAGACAATTCAAAACATCTTTATACGACCCAAAATTTGGTACTTTTCCGTTATCTGGGCGCATTTGGCGTTCGCCCTATAAAGTATCGCCATTGGTGAGAGTGAAAAGTCTCCAACATAATAACCCTAGGAAAACAGTTTAATAGGTAATAAATGGACTAAATTTTGAAGAAGCACTGTCACACACAAAACGTTGGAAAAAGATGATAGATCAACGTGTATGAATCTTGTGAGAGAACACGATTAAGTTCAGAGACCCAACTATATAACCCCGAAATTAACATGAATAAAAATTGGAAACAAATTTACCCCAAACTTTATTAGCATTCTTTACGCACACACATAAATAAGCACACTTTTAATAGTAAGACATTTAATAAAGCGATTTGTTGGCGACTTTTACTAAACAAAGCACACACATAAATAAACACACTTTAACATGAAATGTACCCGTAAAATGTCCCCGTAAAATGAAGCACTCACATAAATAAACACACTTTTAATAGAAACACATTCAATAAAGCGATTTGTTGGCGACTTTTAGTCAACAAAGCACACACATAAACACACTTTTAATAGTAACGCATTTAATAGTAAAATAAACACACATACACACCAAAAAAAAAACTTCAGTCACTTCATAACGGGGACATTTTAAAGACATTTAATAAAGCGATTTGTTGGCGACTTTTAGTCAACAAAGCACACACATAAATAAACACACTTTCAATAGTAACACATTTAATAAAGCGATTTGTTGGCGACTTTAAGTCAACAAAGCACACACATAAATAAACACACTTTTAATAGTAACACATTTAATAAAGCGATTTGTTGGCGACTTTTAGTCAACAAAGCACACACATAAACACTCCTCTTCCAGTTTTGTGGTTCTGTAGCTTTTCCAAGAATCAGAGTAAATCGTAGATCCTTCCTTGATATTTTCCTTGATGGCTTCTAAAAGTATGCTAAGGGATCGGTTTGGTACCGGAAACAGAAAACATTCAGTAACACATGTTAGTAATTGTAACACATTTATTAGTAAAATAAACACACACACACACACCAAAAAAAAAAAAACTTCAATCACTTCATTACGTGGGAGGCCAAAAACTTTTTCTATCGTTCAGAGTTTTTTGAAATGGATCATTTGTTAATTTTCTAGCCCAGCAAGGTATGATTCAGCCAGGTATTCAGCAAGGTATGATTTCAAATGCTGCCGCGCTGTTCCCCGATGTTTTTTGTTTCTCCATTTTGCGTTTCCCCACAGATGCTTGATCTTTTGGGTATGTACGGCAGTTTTTGGGTCAACAAAATAGTAATTGTGGTTCACTTTAAAATGGTGGAAGCCCTCCTCTTCAAGTTTTGTGGTGCTGTAGCTTTTCCAAGAATCAGAATAAATCGTAGATCCTTCCTTGATATTTTCTTTGATGGCTTCTAAAAGTATGCTAAGCGATCGGTTTGGTACCGGAATCAGAAAATATTCAGTAACATATGTTAGTAATAGTAACACATTTATTAGTACAATAAACACACACACACAAAACAAACAAACAAACAAACAAAAAAACTTCAGTCACTTCATTACGTGGGAGGCCAAAAACTTTTTATATCGTTCAGAATTTTTTGAAATGGATCATTTGTTAATTTTCTAGCCCGGCAGTTTCTGGGTCAACAAAATTGTAATTGTGGTTCACTTTAAAATGGTGGAAGACCTCCTCTTCAAGTTTTGTGGTGCTGTAGCTTTTCCAAGAATCAGAATAAATCGTAGATCTTTCCTTGATATTTTCCTAGATGGCTTCTAAAAGTATGCCTAGGGATCGGTTTGGTACCGGAATCAAAAAACATTCATTCGTCTTCCGGCAGATACCACCAAACATCCACTGTTGCGGGAGAACGCATCCCACATTGTTTTTTCGCCTTGAAAACATACTTTCATCTATTTTGACTATCAAATCGAGTCCTCCTGTTTGTTTTCGATCACGTTCCACTACATAATTAAAGCAGATTTCTCGCATATAATTGTTCCAGTCAACAATCTTATTATGATTCATATCCAATTGTTTCTCGCACCATTTTACCGAAGTTAACTCTTCGCTCCAACTGTAAATAAATCTCAAAGCTGTCAAAAAATTCAAATGAGTTGATTGGAACCATGTTTCTTCACGAATGCTCTTTTTGCTGCGTCAGGTAGAAGCATACAACACCATCGAATGTCATTTCCAAAATATAACTTCGTTTCATGATTCCTAGCACGCGTTTTATTTTCAGACAAAATACCTTTTTCTTGGAAAAAACGTACATCTTCTTCTTCCGTTACAGGTAAGTCCCAAATTTTCGTCATGATTATAATCTCGGTAATAAACTGCACGATTTTGTAGGTTAAAACTATTGTAAAATTTAAGCGCCAGTCTTTTAATTGGTGGAAGAATATGTTTAACGCGTAGATCGCGATGAATCACGTCATTTCTGATAAAAATAGGAACTTAATGAATAATTAGGGCCTGTTCACATAGGAGTCCGTTGCGTTACGTTAAGGAAAAGATGACGTTGAGACGAAAATGAACCAATCATATGCCTCCAAACGATTAGGAATGAAATTTTTAACGCCTATGATTGGCTTATATTCGTCTCAACGTCATCTTTTCCTTAACGCAACGCAACGGACTCCTATGTGAACAGGCCCTTAATATCACGCGAGTTACAATTAATTAAACAAAACAGCTGAAAATGCGACATACCATATTTGGCGATTTATCACTTGCGCCCGACTAACGGAAAAGTACCTACAATTTTAATCATTAAATAACTTCCACATAAGCCGGTAGATGGCGCGACAACATTTCGCAAGAAAAATTTACTAATTGCGTCAGGATTACTAATGGCTACCGTACAGGAAAAAGCAATGTGCGTGTTTTTTTTTCCCCATTGAAGGAATGCCTGCTGAAATTAGTGTTGCCAACTTGGGTGTTTTCCCCCTAAATTTTGGGGTAAGTTAAACGAAAAGGGGTGTTTTTAGGGGCTCCATTATTTTAGGGGCATTTTGTGGGGGGGGGGACATTTTTTAATATTTTGTAAAATCGAGACGCGTTTTTTAATTAGATTATAAGTTCCATACATATGTCAAATGTAAATAAACCTCCATTTCATTATGTAAGTGTGTATTTTCTATTTATTTCAATTTATCTCTCAAACAGAATGCCTATTTGGAATCAAAGTGTCTTTTAGGAAGGTCTAGGGTGATCTCAAGTTGGTGTTAGGGGGAAACAGTGGGATTTCAAGATGGCGCATTGGGGGGGGGGCGCTTCGTAGAGGTTGGCAACACTGGCTGAAATGCTACAAAACACTTAATGTGAATATCGGCTGGATATTTTATGAGCTCCATTTGTGGCATGCAAAATATCCAGCCGATATTCAATTTCACGCCAAGTGTTTTGCAGAATTTCAGCAGATATTCTTCCAATGAGAAAAAAAAACGCACATTGCTTTTTCTTGTACGGAAATCATTTGCACACTGACGCAATTAGCAAATTTTTCTTGCGAAATGTTGTTGCGCCATCTACCGGCTTATGTGGAAGTTATTTAAGGATTAAAACTGTATTGGGTAAAACTGTGTTGAATTGTCTTTCCAAGAAAACAATAAACATGTACGTACCTCTTTTTTTTTCCAAACATGAAATGCGCTCAAGAATTTTGGACCACCTTGCATTTTAAGGAAATTTTGCAATAGTGTTCTACATATTACTAAGTATGCTTTGGTCTAAAAGCTAAGATATGTGTTAGTTTAATCATTCTACAGGTACCTGCACTCATAAAAAGAGAAATTAAAAAAAATCAGTGTTTGTTCACTTTTTTCCCTATATTTCAGTGGTTTTTGGAAATATTGTAAAACTTTTACTTCAGAACACAGGTAAGTGTCACAGTAGTATACAGTACTAGCTGAAAACCCGTACTTTGCTACGGAGTACATTCAAATTAAATGTAACGGTCAACGTATGCAATTTAATGCCAAAAAAATGTATATAATAAATACAACAATCAATGTATGCAATTGATATAAAAAAACAGAAAAATATATTTATAAAAAAATCGTAACAGATATTTTTATAGACAAAATAATGTAGAATAAAATATTCAAATTAAATCTAATAGAACATACTCAAGAATATAGTGCAGTTAATATAGTACAGTTTGAGGAACATATCTTTTACTATATTTTAATATTTTTTTGGATAATTTCCAATCGTCTGCCGCATTAGCAAGAAAAAAATGCCGCATATGCAAAAAGAAATGTATATAAAAAAATCGTAATGGCTATTTTTGTAGACAAAATAATGTAGAAGAAAATATTCAAATTAAATCTAATAGAACATACTAAAGAATATAGTACAGTTAATATAGTAAAGTTTGAGGAACATATCTTTTACTGTATTTTAATATATTTTTGGATAATGTCCAATCGTCTGTCGCATTAGAAAGAAAAAAAAAATATTTTTTGTCAATTTATTTTGTTGTTATGCACGTAACGCAAAATTAGTTTAAAGTGTGTCACAAAAAGAAAAGAAACCACGTGATCGGCATTTAATAAATTAAGTTCTAAAAATTAAACTTTAAAAATTCACCAAAAATCAGAAAATAGATGTAAAGATTTAAAAAAGATTTCATTTTAAAGAAATTTTTATGATCGTTCTTGTGATATAAATTTTATAACCCTCGGATTATTATTTTAAATGCAAACTTTAAAGAATGTTACAAAAACAGCTTAAAAATTTAATTTTAAAAAATCTAAGAAGAATTTTTCAAAAATCTATCTTAGTGCGCACCTACACTATAAGAAGAATTGCCATGCAAAATGTCAGCACTTTAGGTCCAGCGGTTCGGTCTGTGCGTTGTATGTCAGTCAGTCAGTGAGTCAGTCAGTTACGGAACTGTTTTATATATATAGGTAAAGGAAATTAAAATATATTTAGTTGAATTGAGAGTAGGATCTCTGGCGTAAGCATTCAGTTGTGCTAAAATTTTATAAAAAATTCTCTCTATTTTAAAATGTTACAAAATTTTATCAAAATTATATTTGCTTTCATAATTTTAATCACTTTTTAACTAAAAATATTTATATTGAATCAGTACTGCTTATTTTGAAAAAAAAAAATTCTCCGAAGGCAGGCTGATTCTTCAAATAGGATATAGAGCAGGGAAGAGCTGAATTTAGTTGATCAGTCTTTTAGAAAGGATTTTTGGTTAGAAATATGTATAGCATATATTATAAACTATATATATAAAACGGTTCCGTAACTGACTGACTAACTAACTGACATACAACGCACAGACCAAACCGCTGGACATAAAGGGTTGAAATTTTGCATGGCGATTCTTCGTATAGTGTAGGGGTGCACTACGATTTTTGAAAAATTCTTCTTAGATTTTTTTAAATTAAATTTTTAAGCTGTTTTAGTAACTTTTTTAAATTTGCATTTAAAATAATAATTTAAGGGTTAAAAAATTTATATCACGAGAAAGATCATAAAAATTCCTTTAAAATGAGATCTGTTTCGAATCTTTACCTCCCTTTTCTGATTTTTGTGAATTTTTGAAAATTAATTTTTAGAATTTAATTCATTAAATGGTGATCACGTGATTTCTTTTTCTGGTACTTTAAAGAAATTTATCGTCACGTGCATGACAACTAAATAGAAAAAAAAAAATTTTTTCTTGTTAATGCGGCAGAGGATTGGACATTATCCAAAAAAATATTAAAATACAGTAAAACATATGTTCCTCAAACTGTACTATATTAACTGTACTGTATGTCTCTTTACTCGTATGTAATAGGACTCTTTAGTATGTCCTATTACATACGAGTATATTTTGAATATTTTCATCTACATTATTTTGTCTATAAAAATAACCCTTACGATTTTTTTATAAGTATATTATTTTGTTTTTTTACATCAATTGTATAAATTGACCGTCGTATTTATTATATATATATATATATATATATATATATATATATATATATATATATATATATATATATAATATACATTTGACCGTTGTATTTAATTTGAATTTACTCCTTGGCGGAGTGTGGGTTTTCAGCTAGTTTTGAATAAAATGCTTGAAACCAGCATTATATTTTAAGGTTAATTTTTAATTTACAACTTTGAAATTAAAATGAAACGAGAATTTTCCCAGTTGTAAATCGAGTAACAAATGCTTTTTTTTTACATTTTAGTCCTCAAAAATGAGGGTACGTATTAAACTCCTATACAAAAAAATAAACGTAGTTTTAAACATTGAATAAACGAACGTACAGCAGCATTAAGACATTGTCGCAACACGGGTGCGCGCTCGCATCTGCACTCCGTGATTCATCCAGCCGTTTACAAAGCAGGTGCTCCTTTTAAACAAACGGAACTCGCAGTTCGTATCGGATACGCGTTCGTTTAATAACAGGTCCCTTGAAATAGTGATAATTCCAGGTTGTTGAAAGTGCAAAAATTTATTATTTTATTTTATTTATTTCCCTCAAAATTTCTTCAAAACGGTCCGATACAGCAGCAGAAAAATTATCAATTGTTAAACGTGAGACGGCAGTGGGAACGTCATAATATTATGGGAGGATGGGCAGGTGCCATCAAATGACGATGGTGATGGCGATATATATTGCGACGGCACGAATAATTATGACATGGACGCAACAACAATAGATGAGCTGTATTCTAGTGAAAGTGATTAAGACTGATAATTTGACAGTACTGTTTGTTTTGAATTAAAAATCTACGTTTTTTTTTCTACCGAATTTGACGTTTTCGTTTTTTTTTGTTATAAATTTTATTTCTGTTAATAAATATCTGTGCAATTTTTAAACAAAATATTGAAAGTTTATGAGTGCCTATTAGAGACAAATTTTATTTTTTTCCCCAAAATTTTGCGAAAAATTAAGCATGCTTATTATACACGTGTGCGTATTATAGTCAAGATTTTACGGTAAACATAAATTAGTAACTGAATCATCGTTATGCCTTTTCACCTCTAGACCTTGGCTATCTAGAAGGATTTAGGGAGTTTAACCTTTTCCTTACGGGGTGGGATAGCATGTATATCAAGAATACGGGCCTAAGAATATATATATATATATATATATATATATATATATATATATATATATATATATATATATATATATATATATATATATACATACACACATATATACATACACTATATATACATACACACATATATATATACACTATATATACATACATATACACACTCACACCACAGACACACCACACAGACATACACACATATATACATATATACTATACACACACACCGCACACACACACACACACAGATATCTCTCTCTCTCTCTCTCTCTATATATATATATATATATATATATATATATATATATATATATATATATATATATATATAACCCCCTTGATGGCCGTTCTTTCAAAGGCGGTATAAATTTTCTCGTTCTAAAGAGGGCACCGGTTCTAAAATAGGCCCCGTAAGCTAAAGTCTAAGGAAATAAAAGAAGGTGTATACTTTTAGGTGTACGAGAAAGAGCCAATTTTTTTGTCCTCCCTGAAAGTCAAAACTGCGGTAATTTATTTATTTATCTATTCAGTGCCTAGATATGGAAATTCTTTCAATAAACAAGAATACAAAAATATAATTACCAAAACACGGTGGAAAAATATAAATACCCGATACGCACGAAAATGATGAAAATTCGATGAGAATCCTCGAAATTCCATTATCTTTCTTTAGTGCTTAATTTTTAACCGAGGATGACAATGAGAGATTCTGAGTGAAACAATCTAGACATTTTCCAGAATGCAGTGCTTTTGTGTAGATTTTGAGAGCTTCATGTCACTATATTGCTGGTACTTAAAAGGTTGTGAATTTTTAAGAAAAGATGTTTTAAAATAATGGGTTTGACAGGAACTAGCAGTGAGCTTTAGGGAATAAATTGTAACTAAATTTTAACTTTAGAAATTTGATCTCATGTCTCACGTCCTGGAAGTGATAGTTTCTGAAAATATTTCCAGAACATTTTACACAATAGAAATTTATGTGATAGGGGTTTCCCTTATTAGGCACAGACATAAATTATGAATTTACCTCCATGTGTAACTCTGTATCGTATGGGACATTGCTAATTGGGAATGCATGCAATAGTGTAAAATAGAGAAATTTTCGAAATGTGAGGGAATTTAATTTGCAAAAACTTTGATTAATATACATGCTTGATATTTGTCATAGCAAAATAGAGATTCCCAGAGCACCCAGCATCTATAGACCTTGGCATCCTTCGACCGTGACGCATTTTATTTTTATAAAAATCACGCAACCCAATAAAAATTTATTGGTTAGAGCAATCATTTTTTAAAAGTAGGAAAATTTCAACAAAAGAATAGAAAAACGAAATAATCAAATTTTGAGAAACTATTTAAAATAATCCATGAACTGTAAATTTTGGGTGTATATTTACTTTGTATTACAAAAATTAAAAAATGTCTTTCTTATCATCTACACTAGTTTGTTGCAAAACCTCGTGTGACTAACACTCCATATCTAAATATTAAATACTTGTATTTCATTTAGGAAAAAATTAACAAAAAATATAATTAAAAAAGAGCATGATTTTAAAATTATAAAGCTTCCTATTAAATCATTCAAAATCATAAACTATATATATATATATATATATATATATATATATATATATATATATATATATATATATATATATATATATATATAACTAAATTATTCATGAAAATAATATTAATAAAGGGTGAGACTGGAACTCAGATAATTTTACAATATTTTGTGAAATATCTCAGAATGCTACTCTTTTATCAACATTGTTTGGTATTTAGAGTTACTTATTTTGAAAACCCAGGCTTGCACATATGAGCAAAAGCGAATGGAAGCAACGTATCCTTGTAAGACTGTTTGACATCTTGTTTAACAATATCGTATATTTGTAACATATAAAAAATATAAACAAAAATATTAAAGTATGTAATAATAGAAAGTTTAAAGCATGTTTTATTATTTAAATAATTGAGTATGATATAAATTTCATTACCCACAGTATGCGCAACACTGCTCTAAACCAACCAACCCGAGTCAGCCTAGTTGCTCAAAGAGAAAATATGAGTGAGACTATACCAGAATAGATATCAACGATAGGTTCTTTTGCTGGGTGGAAATATTGCCGATTAAAGATATTAAATATTAAAGTTAAAATATTAACAGGGTTCGATTAAAAATTACTGATTACCAATTACTCATTACTGATTACCCAGGTTCGTTTTAACCCAGCATGTTAAGTCTGTAGGAAAAAGACACGACTAATGTTTTTAAATGATGAGGACCAATATTTAAAAATTAACACCAAATATTTATTACCACAAAACAATTAAATTATACAGTTTAAAATTAATACTATTCACATAACTACATGAATAATTAATAATGTGCTAAAATGATTAATATTCTTAAATATTAATGTGGGTCTTCACCCTAGTAGGTCTGTATCATTTAAAGGGACATTTTAATTTTAATCTAAATCTAAAAAACAAGTAATATATTAAAAAAAATTTAAAGTCAATTCCTACTTAGGCCAATAAAGAAAAATTTGAGTGTGAACTAATAGTAGGAATTGAAAAAAAGGATTGCCTGCCAGAACCTTGCCTACTGTGCGAGATAAGGAGGGGGGGAAAGAGAGAGAAAAAGTTTGTCAGGTTGGGGATTCGATCTCGCAACCTACAGGACGGGAAAAGCGCGTGATACCGCAGTGCTACTGTTTACACAGTAACAAGAGGGAAATTACTATTCAAGAGCAAGAGACGCTTAGGTCTAAAACTAAAATTGATTAATTAAATTTAATTAATGAATTAATATTTGAAAAAACTGTATTAACATCAAGTGTCATCCACTACAAGTTTAAAAAAAATGTATTTGAACTTGAGTGGATGAATAAAAAGTACTTTTATTAACGATTGAAAATTTGAACAAGATATATATAGAGAGAGTGTGAACTAATAGTAGGGAATTGAAAAAGAGAAAATTTGAGCTACTGGATGTAACAACCAGTTTACACAGTAACAACAGAACTTACTGTGTAAAATTACTATTCAAGGAGCATGAGACGCTCTAGGTCTAAAACTAAAATTGATTAATTAAATTTAATTAATGAATTAATATTTGAAAAGACTGTATTAACATCAAGTGTCATCCACTACAAGTTTAAAAAAATGTATTTGAACTTGAGTGGATGAATAAAAAGTACTTTTATTAGCGATTGAAAATTTGAACAAGATATATATATATATAGAGAGAGAGAGTGTGAACTAATAGTAGGAATTGAAAAAAAGAGTACTGTCCTTCAACAGAAATGCAAAGACTGACTTACCCCAAATTTGGCTCGCCTGAAAATAGCTGACCTCCCGTTCGCACGCCATAGTCGCAGGGCGGACTCGAAAGTCTCACCACAGGGCCAGCCCGTAGGCTATTCGCTCTCTGCACCTTTCTATCTCCTAATCTGCTCTCTCTATATCTCTAAAATTCAAGTCCCCCTCTTAATACTAATCTCAACTTTTCCATATATGTTTCTACCTTCCAATCATAATATTTCTTCTCCATATAAACTCCTCCTACGTATTAAAACCTTTTTCTAGTGGCTATAATATTTTCTTTATTTAATTTCACAAACCTCATTGGGTCTCTACTTTCCTCACGTTTTCCCCCTTTTCCTTCCTACATTTTTCTTATATTTTATTTTCTAACACCTGGTCAGTTTTATAACATTTTTTCCTTACCATGACCCGACAATACTGCCACCGTTGCGTAAATTCCTTTCAATATAATCCTTATTCTAAGGGGCTTTTTTTCGACTGACCCTCGTCCAATACTCTTTTCACCGGGGCGCGAATACTATTCAGCACATCCCCTCCATTACTAGAAATATCCCTCATCTCTACGCAACTCTTTATGGGAGCGGTTTTTTAACTTACCGCGATTCTAACTTAACTTCTGGGCCTTTCTTATGGGCGCTAAGTCAAAGGACACCGCGCTATTCTCCAATGTTTTCCCCTCTATACCATAAATATTTTTTTATTGCGTACATTTCCTTTTCTAACAATCTTTTAAACTTATGTAAAAGGCATTTTTCTTATGCTGACCACTATAACCGGCTAAAACTATAACCCCTTCCTCTGCGTATACAATTTTTATAGCTGACCCTTTTCTTATTTCTTATCCTTTTCACGACGTTTTACAATGCATAAAGAATCTAAACATACTTGCAGGCGTTAAAATTCTCCTAGGAACCTTTGGTGGCTTAAAGAGCCAGAACTTTTACGAATAATTCTTTCATTATGTACTCATACGAGTACTTATATTTATTGCACATCATAATTTAATAGATGCAATGAAGTAAATGTGAGGCATATTAATAGGTGATTTTCACTCAATTAGTTAAGATCTAGAAGCACACATGAGAAAAGAAATAAGAAATATTTGCCATGCAGGAGAGTTGTCCAAAGAATAAAAATGCCTGTGTGGGCAATCACATCCCTTTGATTATTTATTAAAGAATAACAGACCCAAGGTCTCCTGCATCAAGATTCCCTTCGCATCGAATATAAATAATTCCCCTCCGTTGACGTGACATCATATGTAGGATCAAGCGCCTCGTGAAATTCCGATAAATGTGTTCATGTCGTTAAGTGTGTGGGTGCTCTGAGGTAATATGTCTCGGGGTTTATTTATTTTCAGAACTAATTCTTGCAGCTGAAAGCATCAATAAATTCAGTGCTGTTGATGGTTTCCACTAAGCGACCACGCGTCAGCTTTCCACGTAAGTCTGTGTTTATTTCTATGGTCTCATATAATGATTTATAGACATTTTTGCTAACTTGTTGCATAAGGTATGTCTCAAAAATTGAATTTCACTGTAACATGGAAGGGGAATTAATTAGATGAGCGATAAAACATTATTTGGCGGTTAGTGTGGGTTATATGAGGGAAACTTCATTTTTAAGGTTTAGACGGTTCTATAGAAGTATACAGTTTTATAGAAGCAAGTTTTATACATTTGTATGTCCTAGAAGAGGTGTTTTACAAACCTATAAACAGAAAATTGTCCATACGTTAGGGAATGATGGCGCGCGCCTTACTTTTATTAATGTGGTAGTATTCGCAAACTGGAACGGTTTTCTCTAATTATGGTCTATGAATTTCTCCTGAATTACTCCCAGATATTAGCTGTTATTCACAGAGCTAAAAACAGCTTATATATTAACAAAAAAAACTATTAATTCACTATATCGCAAAGTATAAAATGCTTATTTATTACATTGGGTTTTATCAGAAAATTATGTTAATAACCACGCGTGAGCTTTCCTCGTAAGTTTGTTTTTTTTGTCTTAAGTAACGATTTATAGAAATTTTTGCTAACATGTTGTATAAGTACACTGCTGGCCATTAAAATTGCAACACAAGGAAGGAAGCAAATAAAAAAAACTTTCCTTATTGTATGTATACACCATAGTAGGAAAATAGACATGATTAAATTTGTAGGCAATTTGGGGGTATACAGATTCCTAAATTAGTACACACAGCTGCCGCCTCTGGCAGCTATAACGACTCTAACCCGGTTAGGCATCGAGTCGAGTTGGGCTGAGATGACAGATACGGGCACGTTATTCCATTCTGCTTCAAGTCTACGCCACACTTCATAAATCGTAGTGGCTGGAGAGCGGTGTCGGCCCAGTCTCTCAGCAACTCAAGACCAGATGTTTTCAATGGGTGAGAGATCTGGAGAACATGCTGTCCAGGGAAACAGTCGAACACCCACTGTGTTGAGGTAGGTCAGGACACGGCTTGCAATATCTTGTTGAAAGAGGACGTCTCCGAGGCCTCGGAGATAGGGCACAGCCACCGGCTTAAGAGAAATGTAACGCTAGTTGTTCAGATTACCGACGACGCGAAAAAGAGGTGTTCATGTAGTGTACCGAATGGTTGTCCATACCATCACACCAAGTGCAGGGCCCGTATGGCGGTGTCGAACGCAAGCTGGCAACGTGCGTTTTTCTCGGTGCCTCCTGGCACGGATACGTCCATCATGATGCTGCACGCAGAACCGGGACTCGCCTTAAAAGACGACGTGCTGCCCCTCCTGTATCCAGTTTTGTCTCTGGCCACCACTGTCGCATCACTGTCGTCGCGCGTCTCTATGCTGCAGTGTCAAGGGAAGCCGCATTAATGGTCGCCGTGCAGACAGTCCATGTTGCTCCAAACGTCGTCGCACTTTCCGGGCGGATACTTGTCGGGCTACAAACGAACCCATTTCCTGACTCAAGGTCCCTGATGTGGCTGTACGACCCTGCAAGGCCGACCCGACAACATATCTGTCCTCTCAGGCGTTAGTGGTGGGAGGCCATTGAGATCCTGCATGGCATTCAGTTTGACCCTTCTGAATCCCCTGATTCCATATTTGCATGACAGTCGTTGGATTTCGACAATGCGAGTAGCAATTTCGCGGAACGATAAACCGCACTCTCGATAGACCACGATCCTTCCGCTATCGAATCCCTACACGTGCTTTTAGCCATTTCGCCTTTTTGTACGAGGTATAACACGATCTCCTCACAAACAACCAACACTCAAATGCGATTTCGGAGTGCGAAACCCGCTACGTAACTTTCCTTTTAAACAAAGTTTGAGATGTCGTTTCTTCCTCCTGCGTCGGTCGATTACGCTTAAATGCTAGTCATTTGCATATCCCAGCATCTTCTTCCTTTCATGCGTATTTGACGTTTGTATCATCCCTCCTTCATGGTGATGCAATTTTAATGGCCAGCAGTGTATGTCTCAAAATTTACTTTCATTGTAACTTGAGAGGGTAATTATTTAGATGAGTGAAAAGAAATATTTAGCGATTAGTGTGGGTTATATGGGGAAAATTCCCTTTTAAGGTGTCAATAGTTTTATATATATATATATCGAAGATGAGGTATTTTACAAACCTATAAACAGAAAATTGCTTATAAATTGGGGATTTATTGCATTAACCTTACTTTTATTAATGTGCTAATATTCGACAACTGGAATGGTTTTCTCTAATTTTGGTTTAGAAATTCCCCCCGAATAAATCTCAGATATTATTTGTTATTTGCAGGGATAAAAAACAGTTTATATGTTAACAAAAAAAACTATTTATTCACAATATTGTAAAACATAAAGCAATGTTTATTTATTACATTGTGTTTTATCAGAAAATTATGTAAATAAATAATACGTCTGTATTACAAATCCATATTTTACTAAATTTATACTCCACGCATGGTATAAATATCGCGACAGTATTCTCAATGTGATGGAGATATTTCTTAAACAGCAGTGTACGCACGTGAATCAACCCTATTTGCATTTGAAATTTGAAGATATACAAAGTTTGAATGAAAATGCGCGTGCTTTTGATTATGATATTTAGATCGAAATTGCCGTAATGCTAGAAATGCGAATTTTGATTAAACTTGTATTGAATATTGATTGAACTCGTATTGAAATAACTTTAGAGACAGGTCTTCCTACAAAAGTTAAATATGAGCATATGATTAAATATGTATAATGTGTATGCAAACATGTGAAAGCACAGCGACATATACGTAAGTATGTTTTTGATGGATATATTTATAGAAAAACAGCCATCATATTTTAGTAACTGCTTAATTAAGTAAAATTATTTAGTAATTATTCTGTAAATTATATAATTAGTTTAAAAAGTATACGCTAGTCTAATTTAAGTAAATGTGGATACTCCGGACCGTAATTATCAATAACTTAAGAGAAAAAAAAATGGAAATGCGTAAGGCAGAGTGAAAATTTTTTTAGGGAGTTTAACTATTATTACATTAGAAGTAATTAAAAATTAATGTATGGTACTTTTTATTTAATTTAACTCGTATTGAAATAACGTGAGGCAGAGTGAAAAGTTTTTAGGGAGTTTGACCATTAATACATTAGAAGTAATTAAAATTAATATAGAAGTAATTAAAAATTAATATATGATACTTTTTATTTAATTTAACTCGTATTGAAATAACGTGAGGTAGAGTGCAAAGTTTTTAGGGAGTTTGACCATTAATACATTAGAAGCAATTAAAAATTAATGTATGATACTTTTTATTTAATTTAACTCGTATTGAAATAACGTGAGGCAGAGTGAAAAGTTTTTAGGGAGTTTGACCATTAATACATTAGAAATAATTAAAAATTAATGTATGATACTTTTTATTTAATTTAACTCGTATTAAAATAACGCGAGGCAGTGAAAAGTTTTTTAGGGATTTTGACCATTAATACATTAGACGTAATTAAAAATTAATGTATGATACTTTTTAATTAATTTTTAATATAAGCATTATTTAACAGCTGAAAATAAATAGCATAGAGTTTAAATATAGGGATATCAGTGCTATAATTTCATTTTTTTTATTCAGTTTTATTGTTTTAGTTTTACTTTATCTAGATTGATATTTCCGATAGCTTAAGGTTCCATGACATTACTAATTTCCCACTGCATTTTACCACTATGTTTTCACCCAAAATTTGTTATTTAATTGTATCACTTACGGTTACATTGCAGTTCGTCCATATGAGGTTGTGCTTTTGTGGTAATCGAAATTTTAATTATTATAGCTCTGTTTTCGATACTAGTCTCCCGCAATTGGAATTCCGTACAGAATCGATCGGCTTTTAAACTGTACATCCCAGTCTGTTTAGTTCTCGAGCAGCAAAAGACGACCGTAACGCTTCAAAAAACAAACCAATCAAATGAAATCAAGTGTAGAGTTTTTCAGATTTTCTTTTAAAGTATTGGCTAGTGACACGAGTTGTTTCTCTAGCAGACGAAACGTTTTTAAGAAGAATTCTTCAGTTTAGGAACAATTTTTGAGTGATAATTTTGACTTCACTGAGAATCTAAAGGATATCATTATACTTAGGTTTTTTTAGAAGTCTAAGTTTTACGGATTTTCGCTTCAATATTTTAAAATTAATAACTTTTAATTAGAAAATGTTTGATAAAGATATACAGGATTTATACATCTTTTTCCAGTTTTAGTTTTAACAACCAAGAACTGCTGAGGCCTCTTATATCTAGGTTATTAGCAACTGTAGATCAGAAACACAATGCAACAACAACTTAAATTAATTCGTAGAGACTCAGTGAGAAACTACTAATGTTGACAGATTAGTAAAGAGAGCAAATAATAGTTCGCATAGAATAGTAAAAGTGATTAGTAATGCAGCGTAGTAGGTTACTCAATAACACTTAGAAAACAAAGGAAATACGAGGAATTAATATGGTTACCTAAAATGTCAAGAGCGAGAAATAAGGCAGATCGAATGCGCGTGACTGAATTTTCAGGTGTCTCAAATATGCGGTAGGGTACCACAGAGAAAATTTTGTGCAGATCCGTCAAAGAACTTAAAAATGCGGACAGGAAGAACAGGCAGGAAGGGAGAAAGAATTTCATACGTTCCACTAGTTTTTGGATAGGTGTCCGTAGGAATTGACTTCCAGGCGTCCATCACAGCTGAAGTGAGTGCTGGCAGTGAGGATGGTCTTTTGGCTGGCTACGTAATCTGCGTTCTAATTCGTCCCAAAGGAGTTCAGTGGGATTTAGATCGTTACTCTGAGAAGACCAGTCCAGTTTTTGAACACCCATTTCGTCAAACCATGCATGCGCAAGTTTCAATGTGTGAATGGAGCAGTTATCCAGCTGGAAGAGAAATGGGCATTCCCCGAAATATTGCCGTAGATTTGGGAGAACAGCATTGTCCATAATGTCCACATACATCTTAGAGATCATGTTTCCAACCACAGGAACAAAGGAACCCAGGCCAAACCATGAAAAACACTCCATGATTCTGCCACCACCAAACTTAACAGTCGGCACAATGCAGTCACGGAAGCAGCATTCGCCGGGCATCCGCCAAACCAAACGCGTCCACCGGACTGCCAGATTGTAAAGCGAGATTCATCACTACAAAGAACATTTTTCACATGTCCACAGTCCAATTACGGTGAGCTTTGCACCATTGCAATCGACGCTTCGCATTCTGGGGAGTGATGTTCGGTTTGTGAGCGGCTGAACGACGATGGAATCCCACGATTTTTAACCCTCGATGAACAGTCCTTGCTGATAGCCTTAACGCCTGATGAACTTTGGAACTCCTAAGTGATTTCAATCAACGAGGACTTGCGATTTTGTTTCACTACCCATTTCAGAGTTCTACGGCTGCATTCACTAATTGCTTTCGGCCTGCCACTCCGTTTTTCTGGAGTTTCACTGCTTCGATGTTTCCATTTCACAATTACATCACTCAGAGTGGATTTTGGCATATATTGAATGTCCGAAATTTCATGAACTTATTTCCCACAAAGGTGGTATCCCCCTATAATGACACGATCAAAGTCACTAAGCTCGTTTGACTTACTCATTGTCTCACAAACGCATAAATATGACCTGGCAAACCACTACCATCAAGCTTTTGGTTACGCATCAAATTACGTCACCTGCCAGATCCACTTCTTTAGGGGGGTGTCCGGATACTTTTGGCAAGATAGTGTGTATATATATGTATATATATATATATATATATATATATATATATATATATATACCGTAAAATCTCGACTATAATATGCACCCAAGTATAATGTGGTGTCACCGTGGTCTCGGACACAAATTGTTCACTACTTTCTTCTAAAGAAGCAATTTAAAATCGGCATTACTGCGCATGCCTGATTTCATGTGAACAGATTTAAAAACCCAGTTGTTTTTAGCTCCACACACACACATACTCTTTTTCCCTGCAGGAATTTTTGTGTCATTTCCTTTCCGAGTTGGGAAAGATCTATTTTTGTTTTATGTTTGTTTTATTCTGACGATTAAACTCCTTCCAGTTTATGCTTGCATTCGTCATTGCATTTCATCACGAATACGCAGCGGCATGATAGCCATAGATTCCACTAGCTATCGCCGCAAGGTTAGTAGTCCTACCTCAGAAGGGCTACACTGGTGACCCGGACTGTTACACAGGTGAACTGTTTCAACGTGTATCCGTATTAACATATGTGGATTTAAACAAACGTGCAAGCACCTAACTTCAAGAATTCTTTTGCTTCTTAAACGGCTTGTTTCACATTGACTGGACTGAGCGGTGTACTTCATGTTAATGGCGGCTTTCTTCTGCGTAGGATAAAGCAGGTACGTGAAATGTTCATAGTTTTGGTTCTTGACCTCCTTTAAACATATTCGTGTCAATAGCAGTGTTTTAAAATGTTTAAATTTAATGTTTACAAAATATTTTAACGCACTATTGTAAGTCAGGTTTGATAAAGATTTTAAACATCTTTCGTAATTTAAGAGCTTTTCTTGCTGTGTTATACAATTTTATACCAGTATTGTTTTGAATAATGGATGGGGATACTGTATCTCAGGATATTTGTCGAGTAGCATTTAAAGCGCCTACATTTTGGGAAGCTGATGCAGAACTTTGGTTTTCACAAGTTGAAGCCCAATTCGCCTTTTCAGGGATTACGGCTGATCAAACAAAATTTCATGCTGTGATAACTGCACTAGAGCCCAGGATCTTAAAATGCGTTCGAGACATTGTAGTTAAAACCCCAGCTAAAAATGCTTATGAGGAGTTAAAAGCTCGTGTTTTGTCATATTTTGAACAGTCGGAGAGTTCACGTTTAAAACTTTTGTTGAATGATTTAGTGTTGGGTGACCAACGCCCTTCTCAATTACTTTGCGAAATGGAAAGTTTGAATGGCGAAAAATTGAACCCAAGTGCAATTCGTGTCTTGTGGTTGCAGCGGTTACCACAAAATGTTCAACAAATACTAGGCGTGTTTTCTGACGAAGAAACCGATAGTAAAAAATTGGCAAAAATAGCTGATAAAATTTATGAGTGTTCTGTTAACAGCATCGTGGCTTCAGACACGCATATAGAAAGTTCCTCATTTCAAACGCTTAAAAAGGAAATTGCTGAATTAAAACTTAAGATTGAGCAAATGTCTCGTAAACCGGTGGTTTGTAACTTTCGTAAAAGAAATCGTGGTTTTCAGAATGACAGTGCCACAGCTAAATTATCTTCTAAAAATAAAAGGTATTGCTGGTATCATTATAGATTTAAAAATGATGCTCGCAAGTGCGTACCCCCGTGTAAATGGTCGGAAAACTGTTAAGCACGTCTGCTGCGTCGGCCACAGACGGTATTTGTGCTGGTAGCCGACTCTTTATATACGAGCGTTCTACTAGCACAAAATTTTTAGTTGATTCCGGTGCTTCTATTAGCTGTTTTCCAAAAAAACTTACTTCTCGTAATGTTCCCGCTGAACTTAAATTGTATGCTGCCAATGGTACTGTCATAAAGATATATGGCGTAATTCGATGCGAACTCGATTTCGGACTTAGGCGAAAATTTACGTGGAATCTTATAGTGGCTGATACTAATACACCTATCTTGGGTGCCGATTTTTTAGAACATTTTGCAATATGCATAGATATGAAGAATCGGCGTATTCTCGACAGTGAGACGTCATCTTCAAATATAGGTTCTATATATTCTGGCCCAGATTTACGTCTTACTCCACTAGATGGTACATCGAAATACGATGCGATTATAGCCAAATTTCCACAACTTTTTAATCCTAATACCGAAAATCGAACTATATTAAAAAGCGGATTATTAACTCACTGTATTGAAACCACTGGACCACCCGTCTTTTCAAAACCCCGTCGTTTGAACCCTGAGAAATTACAAGCTTTAACGAACGAATTTCGAATGCTCATTAAGCGAGGTGTTTTGAGGCCTTCTAAAAGTCCTTGGGCTAGTCCCATACACTTTGTCAAAAAAAAGGACAACACTTGGCGTATTTGCGGAGATTTTCGTGCGTTAAACAAGGTAACTATTCCTGATCGTTACCCTCTCCCACATATTCACGATGTTGTAATGGGATTGAGGGGAAAGAAATTTTTTTCTAAATTGGACCTTGTTAGGGCGTATCAACAAATCCCCGTGGAGGAGTCTGATATTATGAAAACTGCTGTAACAACACCTATAGGACTGTTTGAATATGTAAAAATGCCATTTGGTCTTAGGAATGCTGGTAATACTTTTCAGAGATTTCTAGATAATATTTTAAGAGACTTTGATTTCTGCCTATCGTATTTAGATGACATATTCATTTTTTCTGATGATGAACAGTCGCATCAGATGCATTTGCAGAAAATATTTGAGCGATTAAGCGATTATGGTCTAGTGGTAAATGTACAAAAGTGCATATTTGGCGCTTCGGAAATTTCATTTTTGGGTTTTTTAATATCTGAAAACGGTGTCGCGCCCCTGCCTGATAAAGTTCGTACTATTTTAGAGTACCCTCTACCTAATATTATTAGTGAACTACGGACATTTTTAGCCATACTTAACTTTTACCACAGATTTTTAAAAGGTTTAGCAGAGAAACAAGCTTGTCTTTATGATCTTGTCAATAATAAAAAAAGAAAGACAAAACTCCTATCACCTGGACCGAAACTTGCATTGCAGCTTTCGAGACATGCAAAAAGGCGATAGCTGACGCTACTAGTCTTGCTTTTCCTGCTCATAATGTACCCTTAATCTTAACTGCAGATGCGTCTGATTATGCTATAGGAGCTGTTTTATCACAATTGATAGGTGAAGAACAGGAACCATTAGGATTTTTTTCTAAAAAGCTTTCCCCCGCACAAGTTAAATACAGTGTATTTGATCGAGAATTATTATCAGTCTATGCCTCTGTCAAGCATTTTAGACATATGTTGGAGGGAAGAGAAGTGATCATTTATACTGATCATCGACCTCTAACATATGCTTTTAATCAAAAGCTTATTAATTCTTCTGCTAGGCAGGTGCGACATTTAGAGTTGATAAGTCAATTCACAACTGACATCCGACACATACCAGGTAATCAGAATGTAGTCGCGGATGCCTTTTCTAGAATCAATGCTGTTAATTTAACTAGTTCTGTTAATTACGATCAGTTGGATACGGATCAGATTAATGATCCTGATTGGAAAGAATATTTAGAAAATAAAAATTCTGGAGGTCTAGACCTAAGGCTTATGACATTTCCCTCTTGCAAAAACGCAATTTATTGTGATATTTCTAATGATATTATTAGGCCATTTATTCCAGTTAATTGGAAGAGACAGATTTTCGACTCCATGCACAATCTGTCTCATCCTGGAAATAAAGCCACGCTGCGATTGTTACAGCAGCGGTTTGTCTGGAAAAATATGAAACAGGATTGCAGTCGGTGGTGCAGAGAATGTCTGCAGTGTCAAAGAACTAAGGTAACCCGACACAACAAAGCGCTTTTTGGTGTCTTTACTCTAGCGGAGAAGTTCTCCCATGTTCATTTAGATATCGTGGGACCCCTTCCTCCGTCACAAGGGAACAGATTTTTATTGACCTGCATTGATCGGAGTACAAGGTGGCCAGAAGAAAGACCCATTCCCGATCAGACAGCTGAGACCGTGGCAACAACTTTCATCGATTGCTGAATTTCCAGGTTCGGCGTTCCAGAGTTTATAACTACGGATCGTGGTACTAATTTTGAGTCTGAACTTTTTAAGTGCTGGTCAGAACGTCTTGGCGTTCAAAAGAAAAGAACGACAGCGTATCATCCTCAAGCAAATGGGATTGTGGAAAGATTTCATCGCGTATTAAAGGCAGCTATTATGGCGGTGGACTCGGTTCACTGGACCGACGCTATTCCCCTCCTGCTTCTTTCTATTCGTTCAGCGGTTCGTGAGGATCTGCAAGCTTCCCCTACACAATTAGTTTACGGAAGCACGCTTAGACTGCCCGGTGAATTGTTCCAAGGACAGCAGCTTAAGAGGATTTCTCCGAACCTGATTGAAAAGTTTCAAAAATGTATGAGTAAGATTCGAGAAATTCCAACCCAAAGTCATTCCAAACCTAATATATTTGTTTCAAAGGATTTGAGCAAATGTGGTTATATTTTTTTGAGGACAGACAGCGTAAGGAGGCCATTAGTCCCTCCCTATCAAGGACCGTTTCCAGTTGTCTCCAGAACGGATAAACTGTTTAAAATTCTTGTTAATGGAAAACATCAAACAGTTTCGATCGAGAGAGTCAAGCCAGCTTTTATTTTTCAGTCTGAGGTCCCTGGTGACATCCCACATATTCCCGATAAAGAATTAGTGATTACTAAATCCGGCAGAGTTTCAAAACCTGTGGAAAGATTTAAAGTAACCTGTCGAAGGATTTAAAGTAAGATTAAGTTTTCTTTAGGGAGGTAGTACCCTAAAGATTTAAGTTTAAAAAAATCTCTTCTTAAATTGTACCCTTTTTCTGCGCGGGGAGTGGTGTGGTGTCACCGTGGTCTCGGACACAAATTGTTCACTACTTTCTTCTAAAGAAGCAATTTAAAATCGGCATTACTGCGCATGCCTGATTTCATGTGAACAGATTTAAAAACCCAGTTGTTTTTAGCTCCACACACACATACTCTTTTTCCCTGCAGGAATTTTTGTGTCATTTCCTTTCCGAGTTGGGAAAGATCTATTTTTGTTTTATGTTTGTTTTATTCTGACGATTAAACTCCATCCAGTTTATGCTTGCATTCGTCATTGCATTTCATCACGAATACGCAGCGGCATGATAGCCATAGATTCCACTAGCTATCTCCGCAAGGTTAGTAGTCCTACCTCAGAAGGGCTACAATAATATGCATGCTTGATTTTGCGATACATTTTCGGAAAAATTTAAAATTCGACTATAATACGCACTCATAACTTTTCAATATTTTATTTAAAAATTGCACAAATATTTATTAACATAAATAAAATTTGCAATAAAAAGAAACGAAAACGTCAAATTTGGTAGAAAAAACTTAAATTGTTAATTCAAAACCAACAATACTGTCAAATTATCAGTCTTAATTACTTTCACTAGAATACAGCTCATCTATTGCTGTTGCGTCCAAGTCACAAATATTGTTGCCGTCGTAATATATATCACCATAATCATCCTTCCTCACTTACGAACTGTGAGTTCCGTTTGTTTAAAAGGAATACCTGTTTAGTAAACGGGTGGATGAATCACGGACTGCAGATGCGCACGCACCCGTGTTGCGGCAATGTCTAAAACTCCTTTTTTTTGTACGCGAGTATAATACGCACCCTCAATTTTGCGAACTTAAATGTGAAAAAAAGTGCGTTTTATATTCGCGATTTTACGGTATATACATATATATATATATATATATATATATATATATATGTGTGTGTGTGTGTATACATGTATATATATGTGTATATATATGTGTATATATATATATATATATATATATATATATATATATATATATATATATATATTCACAAATTTTCCAAACCTTTCTTTTGTAGATTAGATTATTATTAAAATGAATATGTTACTTTAGTCATAAGCATTGTGTTTAACAGATGACTATAAATATAGAAACGGTTACAAGGTCGATAATTTCTGATCCTAGATATAGGAATTTCAGAAAACCTATGTATCTAACCTATTTAAAAAAAAGATTTAGCCTCTCATGCTTTTTATGCCATTCTAAATGTCTGGAGAGGAAATTTTCCCGAGGTATTTTTCCTGAGCAGTCACTCTTCACGACATTATTGCATTGGACAAGGAATAAGTGAAGGGTGAAGAATTTGAATTCAGTTACAGTTCAATAGAGATCTAGTTCGCAGAAAAATATTGCAAACAAGGTATTTTGCAGCATATCAGACAAGTTTTTGAGGAGCAAGAACATCAGTCCTAAGTAATTCTCGGTTTCCAGCATGGAAGGAGAAAAGGATTTATATCTGAGAATGCTTGCGGGCAGTCTGAAAGATGCTCTAGTTTTAAAACAATCTGAGCGGAAAAGTTTTAAAAAATGAAATTCTAGATCCCGGTATAGGGATTTATTCAAACGGATTTTTAAGTGAAATTCTTTTTATTAAGTTTTTCGATTTCTGAAGAAAAGTTTTATTTATTGATAATTCATATTTATTAGGAGTTTAATTTAATTTTAAAGTTGATTCTGTTTCAGTTTTGACAGTAATACCGGACAAGATATTTTTTACAGACAGAAAAGAAAAAAATGTTGAGTAATTTTTAGATGTTATTTTTATCATCTAGAGCAGGGGTGTCCAAACCGCTGTCCGCGGGCCGCATGCAGCCAAGAAAGAGAGCTCGAAGCGAAAATAATTTGAAGATAAAAATAACTTTTTATATACCATGTTTTTAAATTTTCTGATGAATCATATAAACTTGACAATTTTATGTATTATTTAATAATTTTTTAAAATGTTTGATGAATTATACCATCAACTTGAAAGAAAAAGAAGTTAATTGGATGTTAACTTGCGTTTAACTTTTCGTTCCCGTACCAGCCGATAGATGTCTGCACCAGTCTACAAAACAAAGTTAACTGAAAATGAATTCAAATATGCTTAAAAGTATTAAAATAATGCATTGTCATCGTGTTCTGAGCTATTATAAAAGTTTCAAATGTCTAGCTAGTCGAGAAGTTAGTTAAAAATTGATTGCAAGATTTGTACCGGATAAACACACACACACACACACACACACACACAAAAAAAATAACAAACAAAAAGCGAGTTAATAAAAACATGGTAAAAATATCCAGCCTCGGCAATGATGACAGGCAGCCATTACAGATCCCGTTTTACTCCTTCAAAAAATCGACAAAACAGCATTTGAAATATCTTTAATTCAATACAAAATTCCGTATGCAATTTCTGTGTATTAATTTCGTCACAAAAAAGAAATGCGAAGTTTTTACACATTTAGCATTCTATATTTGTGATGATATTAAAAATAGTATGCGCAAGAGTGAATCACACTAAGAGTCAAATTAGATCCAAAATATCGGATTAACATATTGAGAACACCCCGAGAATTGCAACCAATTCAATTGACCCAGATATAGATCCATTAGTTTCCCAAATTCAATCCCAAATATCACATTAATTTTCTGACTCCTATAGTTATGTTTATAATTATAAATAAAATTTATAATGAAATAAATACGTTAAATATATATTATATTATTTTTTACTGATAAACTATTTTCAATGTTAGGAATATTTTTCTGTGGCCCAAAAAAATTCGTCCTCTATGTATGTGGCCCAAGGAAGCTTAAAGGTTAGACATCCCTGATCTAGAGCATAGATCGCCAAACCGTCGATCGCGAGCTACGTTTAGCTCTCGGAGAAATTTTAGGTAGATCGCAGTCACGCTTAGGTTGGCTTATCTGAAATTGCATTACTCAGATCAGGCCCGATGGCTCACGAAAACAACTGAACTTATGAAGGTTACTTCAACGCAACTGTCACTCAGTGTCATTGTATTGCTGTTGTTGTGGCTTATGCCCCTTGACCGACAGTATATCAGGTCACGTCCATAAAGGCTATAGGGCACAAAGGTGCGGCTCCGGTTTTGAATAGTACCACAAGGATCGGAGTCCGACTTGTCTAAAGGACCGGTCCCGTAATTTTGAACCCAGTCAAGTGACGAGACACTTGATCTAGCACCTTCAGAGGTAAATTTTGAGAACTTGGAGGACATTGCAGCCATGACATATTTTTCGTGCGACAGCTGACATTAATGTACACGGCGGTGGATTTGTCAGCGACCGGCATCGAACCAGATAAGTTCAGATCGCTGGCTCGCTGCCTTTGCCAACTGGGCCACCGCTCCCTCAGTTTCATAATTGCTTGAGCGAGAGTCAGGTTATGTACATAAGACTAACGTTACGTCTTTATTTTCGTATGTATATCAGACATTTGTTAGACACGTGTTCAGACATTTGGATAGCTTGATTTAATTTTTTTATA
>OU015495.1:125818090-125913090 GCA_907164885.2 Dolomedes plantarius
AAGCAAGAATCTTTTGGATATCAATTTCCTTCTTTGAGATATGAGGGAATATGGGAAAATACGTTTTGCCCCCTCCCCCCCATGGGGGCCGAATTTCGAAAAATCCTGAAATTGGTTTTTAGGCGTTTATGTTCCTTACATTTTAAAGCAAGAAACTTATGGATATCTGTTTTCTTCTTCGAGATATGAAGGAAAATGTGATAAAACACGTAAAAACACGTTTTTCCCCCCTCCCCCCCTTGGGGGCCTAATTTTGAAAAATCCTGAAATTGGTTTTTAGGTATTCATGTTACTTACATTTTAAAGCAAGAATCTTTTGAATATCAATTTCCTTCTTTGAGATATGAGGGAATATGGGAAAATACGTTTTGCCCCCTCCCCCCCCTGGGGGCCGAATTTCGAAAAATCCTGAAATTGGTTTTTAGGCATTTATGTTCCTTACATTTTAAAGCAAGAATCTTATGGATATCTGTTTTCTTCTTCGAGATATGAAGGAAAATGTGATAAAACACGTAAAAACACGTTTTTCCCCCCTCCCCCTCCCCTTGGGGGCCTAATTTTGAAAAATCCTGAAATTGGTTTTTAGGTATTCATGTTACTTACATTTTAAAGCAAGAATGTTATGGATATCAATATCCTTCTTTGAGATATGAAGGAATATGTAAAAAACACGTTTTGCCCCCCCTCCCCCCCCTTGGGGGGCGAATTTTGAAAAATCGCTTCTTAAATGACGCCTTCAGCACAAAAGTAATAAGCTCCTAAAATTTGATATCTGTATCTCCAATAGTTTTTGCTGGGCGTTGATACGTGTATGTATATATAAGTCAGGACTTCTTCCTTTATAGATATAGATATGTATATATATATAGAGATATGTATATATATATATATATATATATATATATATATATATATATATATATATATATATATATATATATATATATATATATATATATGGAGAGAGAGAGAGAGATAAACAGTTTTGATTTAACTAATATCAAGGTTATCCCCTAAAAATTTGAGGCAACTGTAACAAGTACGTATTAAAATGCATCAAACCCTTAAAAATGCATAACACGTTAAATCTTCTTTTTGTGCCAATAATACCTAAAATATTATGGATATTTAAATTGTAATTATTCATCCACCAACAGAAAATGCCTTAAAATATATCATTATTCGTTTCCAAAACGAGACACACTGAAATGTAATGAATAATTTTTAAAGGAAGTAAAATTTTTTAAACAGTAAATTTTAACGTTTAAATCAATAATATGTCATTTTAACTATGCTCTGATCACTAACTCGAAACAGCTGTAGTGAATATTTAAGGCTAAACAGCACCTCAGATCTCTTTGATGATGAAATAGCAGTTGTCATGTAATTTTTTTACTTAGTGTCATGCAACTTTCTTTTTAAAACATTATCAGACAGGTATTTTCCTCGTATTTCCTTTAGAATTGTATATTCAAAGCTGCTTAATTAACATTTACATCGTGCGTAAGTTATTTATCTAAATATTCTCTTAAAAAAATGCATAAAAATGCAACTTGTCCTGGTATGTCATAAAATATTGCTTTTAGCTCTATTTCCGTCTTTAATTTGCTCTATAAAAATCTTTGTGAGGCGTATTATAATATAAAAACTTTACAGTCATAGAATAATAAATATCAAAGATAATAATAAATTTTTGAAAATGTTCATCTTAATTGGAATTTAACTCCGAATGGAAACTTAATTGCATTAAAATACAAAATGTTGCAAAATACCTTTACCTATTCCTGACTGTATAAAAATAGAAAAAGAAAGTTAATTTAGTACAGTCTAGAAAACCTGAGCAAGCTTTTAAAAAACGTTAAAAATATCGTTAAGAAGTTTAACGTTTAAATCAATAGTATGTCATTTTAGCTATCCTCTGATCCTTAAATTGAAACTGTTATAGTAAATATTTAATGCTTAACAGCACGTCGAATATCTATAATGCTGAAATAGCAGTAGTCAGGTAAAATTTTTACGTTGTGTAATGCAACATTCTCTGTAAGACATTATCAGACAAGTATTTTTCTCATACTTTATTTAGTACTATATATTCAAAGGTTCATGAAAATTTACATCGTGTGCCCATAACTTGTTTATATAAATACTCTCTTTTAAAAAAATGCATAAAAATGTAACTTCTCTAGGTGTGTCATGAATTCTGGCTTTTCGCTTTGTTTCCTTCTTTAATTCGTCCTATAAAAATCTTTGTGAGGCATTTTATAATATGAAAACTTTATCATGATAGAAAAACACACATCAAAGTTAATTAAAATTTTTAAAAATGTTCATCACTGTAATAGGACATTAACCCCGTATGGAAACTTAATTGCATTGAAAATACACAATGTTGCAAAATACTTTAACCCACTTCTGACTGTAAAAAAAAATAGAAAAAACAAGGTAATTTAGTAGACTCTAGAAAACTTGGACAAGCAGTTAAAAGACGTTATAAATAACTTCTATCATTAGTTACTTTTAAGAATTCAAAATAAAATTATAGAGCTTTCCAGAAAACTAAAGTCACAAAACACATTTTAGGAAGTTTTCCCGATTTTTCAGAACCTGATGGGATTCTTTCCAAGATAACACATAGCTAAGGCTTAAAATCTCCATAATTTATATTTGGATGTCTTTTTCTTTCCTGCACTGTTTTCCTATGAAATTTAATTTCCTCTTACCGTCAGTATAAAAATTCCCAGAAAGGAAGATGTTCTTTGATAAAAGTTTGTAACGAAATGTATATGTTACCTACATGTTTCGTTTCTTTGAAAACAGATAAATCATTTCGAAATACCAATTTCGTGATTTAGCGTAAAATGTACCACCAACTCTTTTGAAATATTTTTGACAATTTTAAATGCCATTATCGATCGGAGCTCTTAAAATAAATCTACATCACCAACGCTTCCCAAAACAGAAATATTGGATTGGCCCAAAAATTCTTGTCTTTCGTCATAATTGGTTCTCTTTTCGATTGCCATTCGTATAACAACACAAAAACAGATTAAATTAAATGTTTAACTTAATAATTCTACACGGAAGGAAAACTGGGATAAAAAAATTAATTTTCCGAAAATTCAATTTCTTGGTATTTGTGTAGAAAATTTAATCATCATTGTATTTTCGGGGAAGGAGTACACGTTTACAAAAAAATGGATGAATTTATGTTTGACGTTGCAGCTATTGATTGTAGAGAAATCTAGTTAAACATTTTCTACTGACATCTCTCGGCTCTGAAAGTCAATAATAATATATTGCATGAAGAATAATTATAAGATATTGCATTTTTATATTATATTTTTCAAGAAATATTAATCAATATTTACATTAATAAAAATTAATCCTTTTTTATACAGTCATACTGGTCTGGTAGCATGATGAAAGAAAGATAAAAGAACTATATTGATATATATATATATATATATATATATATATATATATATATATATATTATATATATATATATATATTACTTTGATAAATGTTAACTAGTTATCGAAAGGGATAATATTTTTCTTAGTTTGCGCATCTAACTGACCTGAAATAGCAACCAAAATGAATTGTTAAATAGGATAAAAATGCCTGATATTATTTTTGTTAAAGCGCATATTTTAACTATTACGCATTTTAGTTAATGACACACTAACAAGAATAACATAAAGTGCTTCTGGCGACAGATTGTTTCTTGAAAATGTAAAACTGTTTATGGATTTTCTGTCCCTCATATTCAAATACGCATAAAAAAGTTCAAATTCTAGAAATTCATTGACAGTATCTTCTTCGGGAAAATTTGAGCAAATTTTTGACAAACGGATTTTTATAAAAAATTGTGGTTTCGCTTATTAGTTTTTTTAAAGCATTTTTTGAATAGTATTTGCAAGAACCCTAACCTCAGGGAATATGGCTTTTAAAAAGGCTGTAGAAAGTACGTAAATAGACTCATAATGATTGGTTTTTTAAAAGTAATGTGAAAACAATCCCCCGAGACATAAGTTTAACTCCGATGTTCCTGGTAAAATTGAAGAGGATGGTATAAATTTTGAAATTTTTTCAATTATCAATAAGAAATCAAGATGAATTTTTATCAGAATTATTCCTCACTTTTGTGACATCCGATTTTTAAGTTATTTTATATATTTAAGATAATGAGAGTAGAAAGTGATAACTGATGAGACTTGTTACTACATTAAAATACGAGTATAAGTTTTGTTCCTTTTGAGAATGTAAGGAAATGTTAACTATGGTCTGTATGTAACCAAAGGAAGAATGTGAGAAACAAGACTATTGCCGTGTTTCTCCGAATAAGACCTAATCGTAAAATAAGCTCTAGCATGATTTTTTTAGATGATTGTAATATAAGCCCTGCCCCAAAATAGGCCCTAGTTAAGACTGTCAGCCAGACGGACGACAGATTTATTGCCAAATGTCCAATCAGAGTGCAGTCACAACACACGTGCTTGCTTGATAATTGACGGACGTGGTTGTCACTTATTAGAATCTGCATAATTCAATACGTCATGTGTTGTAACGGGCGTACTTAATGGACTAAAGTGAAATAAAGAAACGGTTTCTGAATTTTTTGCCTGGAATTTTTCGTCGCTTTTGTCTGATCATCATTCTTAACTGTTTCTGTTGCCACTCCTGTTTCTCAAGTCTTCAATTAACAATTGATTTCATAATATATTTAAAGGGGATACTATTTTGATGAGTGTAAAAAGAAAGAGCTACTCCGTCGAGTACAAGAAAGGGATCGTGGAGGACTCCCATTGCAAGAATCTTACTGTTCGATCTCCGAATGGTCTGAAAAGGGTGATAAAAGTACGATAAATTCAGTCAACAGGTGTGCGCGGGAACTGCTAAGAAGCGCAAGTGTGGATCAGGTCGTCAAATATTATTTCCTAATTTGGAAGACATCCTCTGTGAGGGGATTGCTGACAGAAGAAAAAAGGTTTTTATTTGTTCGTAGGGCTGATATTCAAGCATTTACCCTTTCAATGGCACCCTAGTTTGACATTCCCCCAGAAAAATTCAAAACATCACAACAGTGGATGGATGTCTTACTCCAACGACATGAACTGCCTCTAAGAGGATCGATAACACTGTTCAAGCTAGAAGATACTAAATTATAAAACGTACACTTGCTTTCAAGTCTTTTGTTGATGGCATCGACTTTCCTAAATACCATCTGTCCAACATGATTGTTATGGATGAAACTGCAGTGCTTATGGGTGCAGGATCTCGAACTACAGTTGATAAGAGAGGTGCATCGTCAATCTACATTCCCTCCACTGGTTACGAAAGTGCACCTTTTCCTGTATTTTCGCAATTCGTCTGGATGGAAAGAAAGGTCCGCCTCTAATCATCACTAGGGGCAAGAAGGATAATGTTCTTGAAACCGAAAAAGCCTGGTGTACACAAGAAGCTATAGGGAAGTGGGTCGATTTAATGCTACCATTTGTTTTGCGAGGTGACTAAGAAGGTCTGCTAGTCTGGGATTCAGTCTGCACTCACCGCACTAAAGACATGAACTTCCCTTGCAGAAAGAAGAATAGATCAAATAATAACTGCCTATCTCTAGACTCTTGATATTGCAATAAACAAGCTATTTAAGGACTATTTGCGCATGGAAATCAATGACTAAACTGAATATTGAATGGGGAGAAATCAGCGTGGAAACTTTGAAAAACATTGCCTGCAAGGGATCGTGACTTGTTTGAAGAATTCATGCGATAAAATCACTGACAGCTGGGCAAATGCACTACGATCAGGCTACGTGAACAAGAAAGGCTCATTTAAGAAGAGCTCTAGTGAGCTTAGGGCCAGTGGTTGTAGCTGGTGTTCAAGCTGGTGGAGGCAATATTATGGTTTGGGGGATGTTACTTGGCATTGTATGGCTTCTTTGAATCCTGTGAAATAACGTCTGAATGCCCAAGGGTATTTAAGTGTTATCGCAGATCAAGTACATCCTGCTATATTAATGGTTCTACCCTGCCGGGGATGGATACTTCCAGCAGGACAATGCTCCTTGTCATAGAGCTGACATTGTCCTCAGATGATTCGAAGAGCATGACTGAGACTTTACATTGCTTCGTTGGCCTGTACAATCACCAGATCTCAAAACAATTAAGATCTGTGGGATGAAATCGAACGGGGCATCAGGCAGCTGGATCCAGTACCATCAAATCTTCAGGAATTGGAAAGTGCAGTTCATCGGATATTGCCTCAGATTCCTCATACCACCAACCAACATCTCATTGAATCCATGCCAAGAAGAATTCATGCAGTATTAAGGGCAAAAGGTGGTTCAACATTGTATTGATGGGGTGGTCATAATAATTTGGCCACTCAGTATATATATATATATATATATATATATATATATAATCCAGAAATGCAAATACTCGAAACTAAGATAAATACTTTTATTTCGATAATTTTTTTATAATTAAATTCTTTTTCTCTTAATTTATTTTTAAATTTAAAGTTGAATTTTCTGTATTAAGTCAAAATAATGCAATCGAATTTTTTCCACTTCTGAATTATTGCCTTTGATTCATACTCGTGAGTTTATAGTTTCTCGAATTTATTTTCTACATACCATTATATATTTATAGGGATATAACTTTTACGAATAAAAATACTGTACTTTTAATATTGAGCATGATAGATTACGATATATGAGGGAAGAAACATATTTTTACTAGATCCTTAACAAGAGTGTGTTAGACGTATGACCAATAATTGTCTTGTATACATACATAGATACATACATACATACATATATATATATATATATATATATATATATATATATATATATATATATATATATATATATATATATATATATATATATATATATATATATGTAATAAATTTAATATTAGGCCCTCCATTCTAGCATTTAAATTCCCTTTCATAATCCAATCCGCAGTAATCTCAATTTATCGCTTAAAAGCCCTTAGCAACAAAATTCCCATAAAGTGCATGCCTTGCATATCTACACGTGTATACATCTGGAGAAAGGCGTGGGTTCATATCGCGAGCCCCAGAATTTGCTGACACTTCAAAATAACAGGCACATGTACCTCGCCTCTCCGCATAAGGTTGAAAGGTGGTATCTTCGCTTCCGAGCATCTGACATGGATGGACGTACTTTTTATCGCTCTAAATAAAACGATTCGACCCGACTGCTTCAAAATTTTAATTCCTTTCAGGCTGAGTATAGCTCCAGCCTTGGAAATATGAGCTAGTTTTCCTTTTCAGGTTGCATTTTAAGAACGAGATGTAATGGATATATTATATATATATATATATATATATATATATTAACCATAGAACACTAAGCCTGTCTGGCGCCAGGCTTGGTGTTCTATGGTTGAGTGTGTATATATTCAATTTTCAGTTACTCATGGATTGTACGGTGTCTAAGTATGTTTAGTGTATAGATCTTACTTATCTGAAACAATCCATTGTTTTTTAGACAGTATTGACACCGCTGATGATGAAATATTGTCAAAAACCTCTTTCAATCTTATCTTTTCATGTTTTTGGTTCCTGGCTGTAGTAGCTTTAGTGCTCATACTGGTTTTTCTCTTTCAACTTTATCTTATATATACACACACACACTTATCACTACATCTTTAACAAATTAAAATATTCCATAAACTATTAAGTTATAGGGAATATGAAATAGTAAATGTAGAAGAAAAATTTCAATTTCATTAAAATTAACTAAGTGCCTTTTATAACTAATGAATGTGGGTAAATCAGAACAAGCTTAGAGAGGACGATACGCACATCTCATGATAAGCAAAATACTGTTTAAACACCGCCTTATTCTCATTTTCAGTTCTCTTTGGAACGTCCTATATACGAGACACATATTGAAATGTCTGTGCCAGAAATAACCTTTGACAAACATGCAAGTGATTTAATAATCTCCCAGGTCTCCAGAAATATTTGTGCTGGTGCTGGGAACATATTTAATATTTAAAAGGACTCTCTCAAGATATATCTAACTCTTCTTAGGCTGCTGTCTGAATAAAAGCATCTCGGTATTGAATGTAATATCAGAAAAGCATTTACGTCTAGGTCATCATTTAATATTTTGTGTCGGAACATAGTCTGTCAGTTTGAATAATGTCAGCGATGGAAGGCGAATGCGTTATAATGAGGTGGTTAAATTATTAATTAATATTCGATACGTTAGCTGGTTTTCGATTTCTCCTAAATATTCCGGTATAAACATAACATGGCCGGAAGATAGCCTGATGGCTAGGCTGATGACATCCGTTCCCAGAGCCTAATACTTGAAAATGCATGCCTATCTTCGAAATTAATGGTTGGGTGTTTGATAAAGCCTGATATCCTCTTCGACACTCAGTCGATTTCGTAACTTCGATTTCGTGTGGACAAGAGCTGAAAAACCACTCTCACATAGATACGTCGGGGCAAATGGCACCAAAATTCGAAAAGCAAGTTGGATACATAGCACACCATTTACTGAATGAGCGATTTTCTCTAAACAAATCACGTGCCGATGAATCATTTCGAAGATCGAAAAATGCATCTTGTATTTCATCAGGAATACTAATCACGACGTGAGAAGTAGGGAATGGGTTTCGCGCAAGTGCAGCTTCTTCTCTGAGCTCAGGGAAATACCATTGAAACTCTTTTTCCAGAGATTGAAGGTGCCCAGCTATATCCGACTGTAGATGCCCATCGAGTTCTTCAGATTCCCCAACAACACTGGCATGGACAATTTTTTCAAACATGACAATTTTTCCTTAGTTTACTTTACGACGCCAGGTCCGCAATTTCGAGACAAAAGCCATCAGATGGTCGTGGAGTTCGATAATGTGCGTGTCTTTTCCTTGAAGCTTCAGGTTAAAATTATTCAATTGTTCAAAAATATCTAAATAAGCAAGTCTTTTCTTTCATGGTTCATCATTGAAGTGAGACAAAAGCTCGTATTTTTCTTGAGCTTCTTAGAACAACTTCGTTTCGTCCTACGTCTCATAAACACAGTTCAGAACGTTTCACTTAGATAGCAGCTATAGATGGGTAAGACAGAAGAATTTCATGATCTGCTTACATGTCTTTGCAAAATTCTCTAAAAAGATGGATGTTAAGGGTTTTGAATTTGCCACAATTAACAATTTTGATTTCAGAATCAAGTAAATTTTTCAGAGTGGTTGGTAAAGTTTTGCTTGCAAGCGTATATCTGTGAATGACATAGTGAGTATCGTTTGCTTCAGGAGCAAGTTCTTTTAATTTTTTTCTGAAAGCTCGACTTTGACCCCAACATAGCAGGAGCTCCATCAATACAAACGCCTCAGACATTTTTCCTCTGTAGACCTCTGGATTAAAAAAAAGTTTTTGTTTTTGCCATAACATCTTTGCCTGTTGTAGTTTCGAGTGCGCTACGAAACAAGAACTCATATTTGATGTCCTCTGAATGAATATATCTTACGAAAACTAACAACTGAGAACATGAACTTACGTCCCTTGATTTCATCAACTTGGAAAGAAAACAAGGGAGAAATTTTGATTTCGTTCAAAACTTGCTCTTTCATATCTTCGGACATATCGGAAATGCATCTCTGAATAGTGTTGTTGGGAAAAGAAATGTGTCTCATCTTTGTCTCTCTCCCCAAGAATTAACTTTACAGTCCTCAGCAAACAGGGTTTTATGAGTGTTTCTCCAGTCGTGTTGGGCCTTTTTTGTTTGGCAATTTCCCGGGAAACTTCAGATGATGCTTGCATTAGGTATGCGCTTTCTTGAAGAAACCTTCCTGTAGGATTAAATCTCTAACGTTTGAAATAGGCTTCAAGGAGTTGAAAGAATTCCAAATCCTTTTTAATATGTTCAGAATGCTTTGTCCCTTAGTGACGTTTCAATTTCGAAGGTTTTATAAATTCTGCATTAAGGACAACGTTGCACAAAACACACTGTAGCCATCACACTGTCAATGCCATTTCTGACCACGGTGGTAAATCAAAATTCCAAATACTCATATGAATATTTGCATTTATTCTCCATGGTAATTAACTTATGAAAAATAGAAATACAATAAGACTTCTACTTTATTAATAAATTTAGAATTCCAAATAATAGTAAATTTTTGACAATATATAGGATGCGGCAATATATATGAATTGCGGAAATCGCCATGTAGGTATAAACTGGATGGTTCAATTTTTTATGAAAGAGAACACTAAGAAAATTTCCTCATTCAAAGATGTGTAAAATCAAAAACAGAATAAAACCCCATGTAAAAAAACTCTTACCTTATTGATTCAGAATTTATATAACAGTAAAAACTCTTACCTAAATAAAGCTGCTTTAATTAATCGGTGAAACTGCAAAAATCATGCCAAAAGGGACAGAACAGACTGATGAAAGACAAACTGACGTGTAGAATTTGTATACTCTACACACGAAGTAACAGAGATTTTCATTTATCTCCAAATGAAGGCAGTAGATCTCAAACGAGCTAAGTTTGCTCTTTGTACAAGATCTTTAAAAAATGTCAATAATTAATTTAAAAAATGAAAATAATTAATTTATAAGCAACTCAAAAATATTTTAATAATTATAAATGTTACTTTGCTATTACTGTTAAAATCATATTTGGCAACAGTTATACACAATTCATAAATCGCAAGGTAGCACGTTTTCGGAAATTGTTTATGAATGCGATTGACGTCACAGTCAATCGTTGTTATGTGTTGTTTTATCCCGTGTGGCGAGTATTGAAGGATTACTTATTACAAAGCAGAACAATGAAAAGGTATTTTACCATGGTCGAGGAACATCGTCATCAACAATAGATTTACAAACGGAATTCAAACGACTTTCACTAAACAAATTAGAAACTGTAAATGAAAATGTAGTTAATTTTATCAATATCATAAAATGTTTATCAGTATTTACTTTCAACTGCCAAAGTCTTAGAGCTCATGCTAACGACTTAAATGATTTAATTGTAAAAAATTCAAATGTCTTAATTTTATCTGAAACTTGACTAGCCGATGAAGATGAAAAATCCGTTCTTAATTTCAGCAGCATTGTAAAATACAAACGGCCTAATACTAGAGCAGGAGGTGTTGGGAGTTGTAATATATTATACAAATACTCTTAAATACTAAGATAACATTATTGATTCTAGTAGCAAGCTTAACATGCTTGAGATACAGCATGGCTTATTGCCAGTTATACATTCGGTAGCCGGTTACAGTTATATAGACAAGGTTACAGTGAACATTGAGTTATTAGAGATATTACATTACCTTCCCTGTAAAAAAAATATTAAACCTAAATAATTACAAGTCCAGTCTATTGGGTTTTCTGCGGTTTCGTATAGGGTTGCGCCTGGAGATTATCGGATTGTTATTAGTTTCAGGAACTTCTTGCGCTGTTTCATCATCATCATACCAGTAGTACTGTGAAGATTGACACCTGTCAGATTCTGTGTTGGGAACTTTAGAACGTATTTGGTCTTCATGGACCAAAACACTTGAGTTATGAACACTGGCAGTCCATGTTTTGAGTCCACAGTGTTTGGTTAGACGGCCAGGAAACCACTTATGCTGTCTGTAGGAATAAATCCACACATCTTGGTTACACTGAAAATTTCTGTTTTGATTATGGCTGCGATCGTGATATTTCTTCTGGATCAGTTGCTTGCTGGTTACTGTCTATTTTAGAACCGGATGAACTAATGACAAGAGTGTGCGAATTGGTCTAGAGAGAAAAAGTTCACCTGGGGAGACTTGTGTCGTAGAGTGAGGTGTAGAACGATACGTTATAAGAAATCTGAAAATTTTTTGATTCAAGTTTCTTTGATCCTTTCTATCACTATTCATTTTCTTCAGTTCTTGTTTAAATGTTTTCACAGCTCTTTCTGCCAAGCCATTGGATCTCGGTCTGCAAGGAGGTATGAGGGTATGTTTAACTCTATATATTTTTAAGAAACTCTGAATTTCATGAGATGCAAATGGAGGTCCATAGTCAGAAACACGTTCTACAGGAAGACCATACCTAGCAAAAAGACATTGCAATACTTGAATGGTTGGTTTTGCTGCTGTTGATCTCATTTCAATTACTTCTAACCATTTAGAATGACAGTCAACAATAACAAAGTAATTTCTGTTATCTTTTTGAGCAAAATCAACATGGATTCGCTCCCATGGGGATTTTGTCCAAACCCATGACTGTAGGGGAGCTATAGGTGGTAATCGTGCATTTTCTTGGCATGAAGAACACTGTTTTGCCATATTTTCAATGTCACGATCCAAAAGAGGCCACCAAAAATGACTGCGTGCCAAGGCTTTCATCCTTGCAATACCAGGATGTGCATCATATAATAAATTTAACAATCTGCTTCTATACTTGTCACGGATAATCACTCTCATTCCCCATAATAGGCAATTACAGTCAACTGAAAGTTCATTTTGTCGAGTGAAAAAAGTTTTACCTTGTCATCACTGACTTGTTTTGGCCAACCGTATTGTACATATTTCAGAACAGTTCCAAGCAAGGCATCATTGCAAGTAGCTTTGGCAATTTCCTCACTGCTAAGTGGGAGATCCTCAGAATACGAAATTTTGAAAATTTCAGGTTCTTCTAAATCATTATGTACAATAGATACTCTTGATAATGCATCTGCATTTGTATGTTCAATTCCATTCTTATATTGTATGGGATATTGAAAAGATGACAACAGAATTGCCCATCTTTGCAATCTTGCAGCTGCCATAGCCGGGATTGATTTGTTAGCACCAAAGATTGTAATTAACGGTTGATGATCCGTTATAATAGTAAATTGTCGTCCATAAATATACTGGTGAAATTTTTTTATACCAAAGATGATGGCAGAAGCTTCCTATTCTAGTTGCGAATAATTTTTTTCTGCCTTAGTTAGAGTTCTCGAGGCATATGCAATTGGTAGTTCTTCATTATTTATAAAGTGTGACAGAACCACACCTAAACCAAAAGGTGAAGCATCACATGACAGTTTTATAGGAAGTGTTTCATCATAATGTACAAGTACTGCACTAGATGTAAGCAAACTCTTACACTTCTGGAAAGTTTCTTCGTGTCGTTCTGTCCATTGCCAGGGAGTATCTGCATGCAACAGTTCATACAAAGGTGCTAAAATCATGGAAGCATTTTTGATGAATTTAGCATAATAGTTCAATAAACCTAGGAATGATTTCAATTCAGTCACACTAGTTGGAGAATTTATGCTAACAATTGCTTTGATCTTGTCATCAGTGGGATGAATGCCCTCAGAATCAATTCTGTGGCCCAAAAATTCAACTGAGCTTTTAGCAAATTCACACTTATTTAGATTTTATTTAACATTGTATTTACGCAGACAGTCAAAAACTTTTTTCACATTTTCAAGATGTTCTTTGAAAGTAGATCCAGTGATCAGGATGTCATCTTGGAAACATATTACTGACTGCAGTCCTTGAACAATTTGTTCAATTATGGACTGAAAATTTTGGTGAGGAATTTTTTATGATCGGCTCATTGGACCAGTATTTTACGAGGGAACGTTAACGGGAAAACGGTACTTGGAGCATCTGCAGGATGCAATAACCGACTTTGTTGAGAATCTACCGTTGCACCAACTAAGAAATGTATGGTTCCAACATGACGGCGCCGCGCCGCATAAGACATCAAACGTTAAGGGAACAAGGGACCTTCAATCTCGTTCTTCTTTAATTTTCAATATTTTACACTACATACCACATGAGTATAATTAATATTCTTTCCAACTACATTGAAGATGCTTCGAATTCACGAATAAGTACTTTGTGGAAGAATCAGACCTGTTTATCAAAAAAATCTTCAAAAATGCTAGAATTTTTCAAAAGGCTCCGTGCGTATTCATTTTCTTCTGATTTCTTCCAAATTTCTCAGAATTGTTAATTGAAGTGTTTGTCATAAAACTGTGCATAATTCTTTAAAACATACATTTTTAAAAATTTTTAGACCATAAAATAAAGTAAAAACATAAAAAAATAACAGACATAATGGAAAAAAATTATTTAAGACTTTAGATTCCTACAAAAAAAATTAAATGCACATTTATATTTATATACATATGGTAAACATATAGTAAAAAATTTAAAGACCTTAATTAATATAGAGTGCACATAGAGCATTTTGTAAAACGTTAGCATTTTTGAAGAAAAAATTGAAAAGCAGTCATTATTCTCCAAAAAATTCCTTATTTTGAACTCTAGGAATTTTCAGTGTAGTAAAAAAGAAAATTAATTATTCTCATTTTGTATATAGAGTTAAAAAATTGAAAATTAAAAATTTTGAGTTTAAAAGTCCCTTGTCCCTTTAAGCAGTAGCTAATGAAGACATTCGAGAGCCAAGTCATCAGGTAGAGTGGCCCCCGCGCTCACCCGACTTGACCCCACTGGACTTCTTCTTAAGGGGACACATAAAAGGAGGTATATGCGACTCCTCCGTCAACATTGCAAGATCTTTGACATCGCATTACTGATTCTCGTGCCTCCGTAACACCTGACATTGAAATTTTAAACACACCATATTTTGATTCATACTTCTGATTGCAGGGTTTAGACCAAATATTGGTGGAAATAGGCTGAATTATAACGTAGTCACCTCCATACCGAGGATATGGAGCCCTGCTCTCTGGTGCCTCGTTAATATACCATTTCTATGTCTATGAATTTTCCTCATGTAATATTTTGCGATTTTTTTTTTCATTTTTTCAATTTAAGGAGTAAGTTCTAAATAAAAAAAACCTGAGCTTGGAAAAACAGCATTGAAATTTTATTCATTCAAGGCAATTTTAAGTTGAATTTTGGGTTTGAGGGCATTATAAATATAAGGAAACCTTTGTACCGTAATCAATATTACTTATTTCAGGAATGATATTTTGCATTTAAAGAAGAACAGAAAAATAGATGGTAAAAATATTAAGAAGTACATTTAACACACAATGTGTCTAATTACGCTATCCTTTTTCATTTTAAAAAGTCTTTGGCGGAATTAGAAAATCAGATGTTACCAATTATTTCCTTTTTATATTTTTACATAATTTCTGTAGTTTTTTGGAGTGACGAAAGATTGATGTATATTACCTACTTTTTACCATGTTTTTATTACTCGCTTTGTTGTTTGCTTGTTTGTTTGTGTGTTTGTCCAGTACAAATCTTGCAATCGATTTTTAACTAACTTCCCGATTAGCTAGACATTTGAAACTTTTAGAATAGCTCAGAACACGATGACAATGCATTTTTTAAATACTTTCAGCCATCTTTAAGCAGATTTGAATTCATTTTCAGTTAATTTTGTTTTGTAGAATGGTGCAACCGTCTATCGGCCGGGACGGGAACGAAAAGTTAAACGCAAGTTAACTTCCAATTCCCGAGCTAAACGATTGATTACGCATTTTATACCTCTTTATTACGCAGTTCATAATTTTATTTTAATTTGATGGGATAATTCATGAAAAATTTTTTTTTAAAGTATCTAACCTATCGAAGGTTTTATGGAGTGGAAGGTACATATTTTACAGGATATAAAGGGTAATTATGAAGAGTATGGTGTAAAAGACAAGAGGGGTTTCTTTCTGAACAAAGATCTATACAGCAAAGTTAAAGGGTTATAAAATAAGTTAATTATTACGGTTGTTGATAAGGCTGCCAATAACTTTGGTTTTATGTGTAAAGATTATTTTAAGCAGTTAATTTCTAGGGAATACAACTCAAACAATACCTATCAAAAAATTAACCTTACCAAAAAAGAAATAGATAATAGGATTTTAGCCTTTAGCAAAAAATTTTAGTTTAAAATTAATAGCCTAAAATACCCTTACATTTTTCGTACCATTAAATTCCATAAAGTACCTACTAAATTTAGGTTCGTTACATGTAGTACATATTGTTATAACACTTTGTTCTGTAAAAAGTTCTTTAGCCATTTAAAAATCATTCTAAATAAAATCAGAGTTACCGAAAATAGCTTTATTATAAATAATAACCAGGATGTTCTACAATTTTTAAAGAGTAAGAATATAGATAGCATACACGTTTGATTTTGAAAACCTTTTTACCAGTGTTCCGCATGATAATTTAATGAATATCTGTTCAGAAATTTATGATGCTTATCTGGATAGTACTTTAATCTTAAAATGTGACTGGATTGATTTATGTAAATTTAATATTTTTGAAAACTACCTCTTTAATGGCTTGAGTTTCTTTAAACGGATAAAGGGTATCCCTATGGGAAATAGCTTCTCTAGCGCCTTTGCAAACATATTATTACATTTTTACGAAACTAAATTTCTTAACTCAAATAATGTTACCGGATTCGGGTATATTGATGACCATGATTTTTAACTGCAACGATTTGGAATTTCTTAATCAAATCTACCCAAAGGAACTAAGTTTAAACCGGATTAACGATAATAATCTTTGTGCGACTTATCTGGATTTAAGAATTAAAATTCAAAATAGCGAAATAAAATTTGGGATATATGATAAAAGGTTAGAATTTAACTTTGAGGTTATTGCATTTACCAATTTCCATAGGAACTTGAACTATACAATTTATTATAATATTTTTTACTCACAACTTTACAGAATAAAAAATATTTATAACAACGCTGAGGAGTTTTTGGAGGCATGTAACATTTTCGAGGAAAACTTAAGTAAGATTAATTTCCCTAAAAATTTCGGCAATTTAAAAGTTTAAGAAAAATGGCATTTACACTCAGGAATTTTTAAAGATGTTTAGGAGAGTGTTTATGTTTTCATTTGTTCAAGCTGTAATGGAGAGTGGCGCTGTAGTATTGTTACAATGACGTAACTACTAGGATAGAATTGGCTGCTGTTTCACCATAACCGTCACTTACGGAATTTGGGTATGTATGCATCTTTGGCTTTGCATTAGGATTATTTGTGTGCTTGCATGTACGGTGCGTTGAGCCCTTACTGTAATTGTGCTTGTCTTTTCATTTTCTTTCGACTAAATGTTTCCATGGGGAACTCGGGGCCTTGGGATGTCTTTTAGTCTTACCTGCATCCTATTCAGAAAGTTCCCCTTGAGGTAACTGATTTGGTTGGGCTCCCTGATGACGAGACCTGTCGGTTACCTCTGTCTTTTTATGGTTCAGTTCCGGCACTAATACAGAATCTTGCCTCTGGTGCGTGGATGCCCTGAGTGCTCGATTTCTGTTTGTTTTTGTCTATATTCTTCTTGTATTTATCTTACTCTGTTGGATTATTTATTTTTAGTTATATTTGTTTTTTTTCATTATGAGGATATGAAGCTTCTGCGCTATCCTATATTGAAAAGTTTTATGTTTTCTTTGCTAGGGTAGGTTTTAAGTTAAAATTGTTTTAGCAGTCTATGCTCACTTTTTATTTTTTGTTTATTTGATTTGTTTATATTTTACGAAGTACATTCAACACACAATGTGTCTAATTACGCTATGCTTTTTCACTTTAAAAACTCTTTGGCGGAATTAGAAAATCAGATGTTACCAATTATTTCCTTTTTATATTTTTACATAATTTATGTAGGTTTTTGGAGTGACGAAAGATTGATGTATATTACCTACTTTTTACCATGTTTTTATTACTCGCTTTATTGTATGTTTGTTTGTTTGTGTGTTTGTCCAGTACGAATCTTGCAATCGATTTTTAACTAACTTCCCGACTAGCTAGACATTTGAAACTTTTACAATAGCTCAGAACACGATGACAATGCATTTTTTAAATACTTTTAAATACTTTAGCCATCTTTAAGCAGATTTGAATTCATTTTTAGTTATATTTGTTTTGTAGAATGGTGCAGCCATCTATCGGCCGGGACGGGAACGAAAAGTTTAACGCAAGTTAACTTCCAATTCCCGAGCTAAGCGATTGATTACGCATTTTATACCTCTTTATTACGCAGTTCATCATTTTCTTTCAAGTTGATGGGATAATTCATCAAAAAAAAATTTAAAAAGCATTTATTAATACATAGAATTGTCAAGTTTATATGATTCAACAGAAAATTTAAAAGAATGGTATATAAAAAGTTCTTTTTATCTTGTAATTATTATTATTGTTTAATGTATTATGGCTACAATATATCTACTTTCCTGGAAGTCATGTTATAAAAACTTTAAATTAAATGACATTTTCAGCACTTTTAAAAGTTTCAGTTTTATATTGCAATGATTTTGCTAGATTCAGTTGAAAGTAATTTTCAGCCTTATTTATTTATCTTTTCAAGAGAGAAAGAAGGAAGAGATGCCTTGGAACATATAGCATGTCACTATAAAATGAAAAATGCCAGGAAATTAAAACAAATTGAGGTAGGATTAAAAAAAGCAATAAAAATAATGCTGTAAAAAGCTTTTCTCGTTGAGATGTGAGTTTTGTTGAATTTGTATGGAAAATGATTTGATATTCATAAAATATAAAGTTGCTTAACGGAAACTGTATTTTATAGGAACAGTTTTGTAAGTTATTATTGTTTACCATTTTAGTAAATTGACAGTCATTGAATAGCAAATCATTTTCTTCGTTTGAAGGTAACAAAAGATTAGCTTTGTGCTAGATATCACCGTTGATAACAAAACATACATCTGTACAATTTGTTCATGAATACAGACTGTTATTTTTTAGTTCTTTCTAAAATATATGGTCTCACTTAATTGCCGTAAATATGAATCTTCAGATATTATTTCAGATTCTAAAATATTTCCAAGCTAATAGTTTTTGAAAATAGCTAGTATAAAGAATTTAAAAATTTATAAAAGTAATAAATGTTGACATTTTTTATAAAGTAGAAAATTTAGTGATAACAATGCGCATTTTTAATTCCTCTGTTAGTCATTAAAATATTTAGCAAGAGAAAGAAACTGAAAATGAAATTTTTATTCATTGCATGGTGTTAGATAATTTTTAAGTATTCTTTTCCCTTGAATTCTTAGTAGGTATATTGTTAATGCTACTGTGAGTCAAATTTTCATAACAAACCGTTATATTCAGAAGCAATGGAAATTCGAAACTCTTTACCGCCACGTGATAGCCGAAAGTCTAGGGTGCTGGCGTTTGGTTCAGATCCTGTGGGTTTGAGTCCCACTGTTATCATGGATGTTTCTAGCCGTTCGGAATCGGCTTTAAACTATAGGTCCCGGTCTAATTAGCCTTCCTGTGGCAAAATGTTGACCGTAGCGGTGCAAACCAAACCAAACCGAAACGCTTTACCACTGCAGAGTTTAAATCTAGCTTATACATAACATATGCATACATATGCAACAACAAAATGTAATAAATCTACTAAATGAAAGGTGTAGTGTAATCTACTCTTAACCTACTTATTTTGTAGGATTTATTATAGGCTTACATCCTGTTAAAAAATATAACACAAATATTCCACTTATGAGGCTCCTTAATTAACACATGAGAATAATTATACCTCATTCAACTTAACAGAATACATTCTATTAAATTATGTCACATAGGAGATTACTTATCCGCAGTTAAAATATGCACTTCATTAGCTGCATAATTCTCATATTAAGCTCCTCAATCATTATGATAATTTTTGCCTTTAATTACATAAAGATCTTGAAAGCTGTTTGCAAGATGCCAGAATGTTATACACAATGGATTTGTCAAAGAAATATCACATTTTTTAAAATTAAAACCAGTTTCTGTACAGAATTTTTCATCTTAAAGTTAATTAATAACTTAAAGCTGCAGTAAAAATTCTGATAAGAGCTGTCAAGTAATTCATATTATCAAAAATTTGAGTTATTTTCTCTTTATTTTCCAAACAACTGTATTTCAGATTTTTTTTGTTCTTTGATATTATTCTTTTTATAAATCAGGCCAGAAGCATGCTATGAAATCATTTTAAAGATTTTTAAGGCGTTTTAATAAAGTATAGTCGAAGGTTTACACCTGTAAAAAGCTTTTTCTGCCAGTGTGTAACCCGGTATCGGAATTTGAGAAGCATAAAATCCCTTTTTAAGGGCTAAACTCTGTAAATCTTCAGATACGGGCAACGGGAAATAAATTGTCTTGTTTACGGTTTAGTAAGAAATATGCTGATCTTACAACTTACAGGAACCTCTACAATCGTGAACATTACTCAAGGGGTAGTTGTAAAAAAATGATACATTTTCAAGAAAGGAAAAATCAATTCACGTGGGATTAAAATCTTAATTTTCAAAACTCTCATATTTCTGTGGCATTATGGCAGATGTTGATATGTAATTTTTTCATGTTTTCGGCAATTAAAAAAGTAACTTTAGTTGTGAAATATAAAATCGCTCAATTAAGTTTTTCAATACAAATATTTTTTAGTTAATACTCATATTCAACCTCAAGCATATGGCTGGTATTCAATGAAGCTTTTCAATTAGGGACCAAGTATCACCTCATTTATACATAACAGCATTTGTCAATACGAATAACTTAGTATTATTTAATAATTCCACTATCAGCTTTTGCCACATTCAAGAACCAATTGTAAGAGTGACATATCAACTTAAAATATAAAACTGAATTTTCCGGACTTATCACCATCTGACATAACGCCACAGATTTGTATTTTACTATTGAATGCATGGTCAAAAACTAGTAAAATTCTTTGCCGTTTGTAACAAGGAGTTCAAAGGAAAATATTTTTAAATGAACACTGATAGCCTAATGGATTTTAATGAAGTCTTTTTGTCACTTCCTTGAATAAACAAAAATAATTTTGATAAATTGTGCGCTTAAGTGACAGTTAAATAAACTGTGATATCTCTTAGGAAGTTACTAGAGCACGAGTGCTGTGTGACAAAATGATAAGTCTTCAATATTTGTTTTTTTTCATGACCGAGTTATCTTGCAATGGCTGAATACGCTGCATTATTTTTTACTGAATCAAGAGAGAAAAATTCAAATGCCAAGTTTATGGTTCACTATCTAGTAATAATATAAATTAATTACTTTTAAAAACTACCAATCTCATTCCACCAGTGTTCAGTTCTTAATTTATTTATAATAACTAAAACTCCCAGTATAACTCCTAAAATATAATCAAGAAGAACAGTAAATAAAAAAATTCAGGTAGTCTCTTCTAATGAAACTACCACGGGTTATTAACGTAGAATTACCTATCGTTGCTTACCTCTTTTGAATGTATATGTGTACTCAAGTGTTATATATATCTATGTATCTATCTATCTATCTATCTATCTGTGTATTTATCTCTCTCTCTCTCTCTCTATATATATATATATATATATATATATATATATATATATATATATATACACACACACAGAGGCTGTTCACACATTTTTTAGACGATGTATATTGTATTCACAAAACTAAATTGCATAAAATTCTTGTGTTTTAAATGCTCTATTTGACACACCTTATACTGAACTATCTTTCGACACAGCAATTTCCAGGATAATAATGCCTTTTGAAGTGTCAGAAGAGGTATTCTATCCCATTCCTCCTGACACAGCTTTCCAGAGTCCTGTAAGGGTTTTGGGATGACGTTTGGATAATGCAGATTTTAAAAGTTCGAAAGCACAAAAATCCATAGGTGATACATCGGGAGATTTAGTAGGGATATCGGTGAAGGGTATGGCCTTGATACCAGTTTTTTCTTCCATTTCTTTTAGGAAATTTACAGTGGATTTTGATGTGTGACTGCTAGCTTTGTCCTGATGGAGTCTCACAGATTGATGGCACTGTGGGTAAAGCGATGGTATTTCATTCAGAAAAATTGGCGATGAAATATGTTCCTGATAGTATTTGGAGTTAATCTTGACATTTTTTTCCACTCTCTTTATTTTGAACTTGCCATTATAAGAAAAACCAGCAACAATCATGAATCCCTTAGAAAAACTTTCTTTCGATTCTTTGAACCATGTACTTACATTTTTTTCTCCCCTTTTATGATAATAAATGGCTCTTTTTTTTGTTGCAATTATTTAAATACACCCATGATTCATCTATTGTGACAATTGTTTTCCATTTCTCTTTGGATAAGTGTTTCTCATATAGAATTCTGCAGCATGTCCTGCGTTCAGCGATATGATTTGGAAGAATACAATGCACATTGCGTTATTTCGCTTTCTTAAGATTTAAATCAACGTTTATCATTTTGTTTACAGTGGACACCGAGCATTTTAATGATTTTGCAACTGTCCTTTGACTAGGGGGATTTTCTTTTAACATTAAACAACGTACCTTTGCAATAGTCGAAGATGTCCGTTTTTTCCTTGGATACTTGTTTGGAATTTTTGTCCCACTTGAGGCTCCAATTTGACGGTTTTTTTTTTCCTTTCTTGTTGACGATATTACCTATCGACGCTTTAGATATCCTAAAAACATGACTCTCACATCGTTTTTGGATAACGGAGTATGCATATTTCTCTTTGGAAAGAGCATAAATGTAGCTTTCGAACCACTGCTTTGTTAAAAACGCCATTTTGAATAAAAACAAAACTTTCAAGCCGCAGACGATAATTTTAACTTTTAAAAACATAGTACAATTGCAATTATTTTTTTTTGCAGCAAACGATTTTTTATTACCGCTTACCAAAATCGTCTAAAAAATGTGCGAACAGCCTCTGTATATATATATATATATATATATATATATATATATATATATATATATATATGTCAAAATTTTGATGAATTTTGGTACTTTTCTGTGTAACTATTTACTGCTTGTCCAAGCGATACAGACTGGGTTTGGCTCGCTGCCAAAATTTTAACTCGCGACGCAGGACATCTGAAAATTTTCTTTCCGGAGAAACGTTATGGAGGAATCCTATGTTAAAAAGTTAAAGTCTGCAAGGAAACAATTGGAATATATTTTTAAAACGTTTTTTAGATGTACAAATTCAGGTAGTCTCTTCTAACGAAACTACCACGGGTTATTAACGTAGGATTACTTATCGTTGCTTACCTCTTTTGTATGTATATATGTATGCATTTGTTATGTATATATGTATCTATATACCGGGTGGCCATAATTAAACTGACAGTGCTCACAGTGTTCTGTAGCGCGATCTATTTGCGAGAATGACGCCACATTTTGTAGGAAGATTAAACAAGACGGGGGACGAAGGATTCCGCTAAAAAATAAATTAGTTCCAAAAGTCACCGCTAGGGGAATATTTGGCGCTGTGTAATAGAAAATAGAGTGTTAACAAATGCAAATCAATACGGAAATTACCTTTTAATTTGCATTCAAATGAGGTTCAATGTGGCTGCCGTTGTCGTGGACCACATATTGCATTCTGTGCACAGTATGCACAACAGCAGAAAGTAACATGTCTGCAGGAATCTCCCGTACAGTCCGTGATATGTTATCCTTCATCGTAGCCAGGTCCTGGACCACTCCTTGATAGACCTTGGACTTAAGGTAACCCCATAGCCAGAAGTCGCATGGGGTAAGATCAGGCGACCGAGGTGGCCATGACTCTTTCTGTTGTGAATTTCTGTCGTAGCAGCTTTTGCACCCGTACAGCAACGTGTGGAGGGGCTCCATCTTGCATGAAAATGATTTCCCCCAGGCATTGTCTTTGCTGAAGTGCCGGAATGACAAAGCTGTTCAACATGTGGCGATATTTCTCTCCGGTAACAGAACAGGTTTCTGGTCCTGTCGGGGTAATGTTCTCATAGAAGAATGGACCTACGATAAATTCCGCTGTGTACCCACACCAAACAGTTACCTTTGGTGAATGTAAGGGAATTTCTGTGACTGCATGTGGTGATTTGTCATCCCAAATTCGGCAGTTCTGGGTATTCACAGTTCCATGCAGGTAAAAGTGGGCCTCGTCTCCCCATAAGATTTTCCACGGCCAAGCATCATCCACCTCCATTCTGGCAAGAAAGGTGAGAGCAAAAGTCAATCGCTTATCATGGTCGGGGTACAGTAACTCCTGTACACAGCTGATCTTGTACGGATAGAAGTCGATAATCTTTCGTAAGATTTTCCATACCGTACTGTAAGGCATATCCATATTCCGAGCTAATCCACGAGCGCTAGAGGTGGCAGCAATATTGTCCGGTCCTCTGTCGACAATCGCCGTGGCAACTGCTTCGATTGTATCCTGTGGTACAGGTTTTCGTCCTCTGCCTCACTGAACCTTCAGAGAACCTGTTTTCTCAAACGTCGCAACCATTGCTTTTAGCCCATTAACTGACACGGGACCGTTACCTTTACGCTTTTTTTTGTGCGTTCTAAAAGCACGAAGATCGGCTGACGCGTTGCACTGGTTGAGGTAAAAGAATTTGACCAGTAACGCACGCTCGACTAAAGAAGGAGACATTGCACATAAACTTTCAATCCGATTGATTCGAAACGTAACACATTGCCTTTTAAAACCCAAGCAGCTGGCACTGTGCCAATGGATGTAACGTGAAATTTGAATAAAGAACTTCTTCTTCTGCTCAGCGTACGTGATATTGCATATCACGAGACTTTATCGGTGTTTAAATTGAGACTTTATCGGTGTTTAGATTTTACGCTTTTTTAAAAGTGTTGCCATATTGCACTTGAACTAAATAAGAAAATGTGCATAATAAAAGGTAATTTTATTCCGTATTAATTTGCATTTGTTAACACTCTATTTTCTATTACACAGCGCCAAATATTCCCCTAGCGGTGACTTTTGGAACTAATTTATTTTTTCGTGGAATCCTTCGTCCCCCGTCTTGTTTAATCTTCCTACAAAATGTGGTGTCATTCTCGCAAATAGATCGCGCTACAGAATACTGTGAGCACTGTCAGTTTAATTATGGCCACCCGGTATATGTACGTATGTATATATATATACATATATGTATGTCAAAATTTTGACTCATTTTGGCACTTTTCTGTTTAACTGTTTACTGCTTGTCCAAGCGATACAGACTGGGTTTGGTGCGCTGCCAAAATTATAAATCGCAAGTTATGAAAGAACGGTTTTAGCGTCTGAAATTTTGCTTTACAGAGGACCGTTATGGAGGGACGTAATCCTACGTTAAAAATTTCTGTGTTTAATACACATTCTTTCAACTACCTTACACTTTATTTTTCTCCAAGCTAATAACATGATCTTAAATATTTATACACGCAATACATATTTTAAAATTTTACACACAAGAAAATTTATATAAGAAATTTTTTTTATGTTAAACATAATATTTATTTTAAATTTATTTTCAAGTTATTACTCTTGGTGTATTGTAACAACTTCGAATAAAATAATTTTTAATTTTTAAGAAAAACATCCCCTCCCCCTTTTTAAAACGCTTAAAAAGTTTGAAGCTAAGAAAAACTTATTGAGAAATTAAAATACCGAAAATCGTTTGAGAAAAATCTTTACTTGGGAAGTTATAATAAAAAAATTGAGAGAAATAACTTCAACGTGATGAGAAATATTTTCTTAAAAGTAAGGCAGTATCTGACAGTTTTCTTGAGAGCTGTCTGAAAAAAAAATATTTCCCACAAATTTTAATATTCATTTTTTTCTTCATGCCGTAAAACTATTATCCACTTCAACTACTCTTTTCAAAGCGATTACATTTCGGAAGACCACGTACCCGCTTTGACATTGTTCTTGAAAGGAGGATGGAATGCACATAATGGCTTATGTACCTTTCTCACAGCATACATTCCCTTTAGAGACTTTCAGTGAATATATTTTTCTTGAAAGGATGAAAAAAAATAAGAAGTTATATAGCAAGGAATTTAATTTAAATGAAAATTTTTTTTGTTGTATGAGGTAGAATAATACAGAATGCAAAATGCCTAAATATTCAGCTGGGTGTTAAGATTTCTAAAAAAATGTTATCCTTAGTGGATTTGTATAAGCGGATTTAAAAGAAAAAGAATTTAAATAAATGCATTTGTAAACGCATGGAAAATAATTTACCGTAAAATCTTGACTGTAATACGCCCTCGTGTTTAATACGCATGCTTAATTTTGCGCGAAATTTTCGGAAAAAATTAAAATTCGACTATAATACGCACCCATAACTTTTCAATATTTTACTTAAATATTGAACAAATACTTATTAAGATAAATAAAATATGTAATAAAAATAAACGAAAATGTCAAATTCGGTAGAAAGAGACTTCATTTTTAATTCAAAACAAACAATACTGTCATATTATCAGTCTTAATCACTTTCACTTGAATACAGCTTTCTATTAATTGTCGTTTATGCAATGTTTAAAAGTACGTTTTTTTGTACACGAGTATAATACGCACCCTCATTTTTGCGGACTAAAATGTGAAACTAAAATGTAGGAAGTGCGTATTATAGTCAAGATTTTACGGTAGATGCAAATAAAGCGTTTGTACAAACAGGTATAAATTCATCGAAAATTAGTGAGAAATTACATAAGACGACGATGACTCTGCTACCAATTCGCAATGAAATCATTTTTTACATCTCATAATGAAGGAGACTAAATTAATTTATATAATACGAACCGTCTGATTTTCAAATCATAGGTTTGAATTATATAACAGGTGCTGTAATACGTAAGCCATGACAGAATCTTTTTTAGAGAACTTTATAAATATATTGAATATTTATCTTATAAGTTAACTATTTGAACCAGTAAACGCTTGTTATCATTTTCACGGGTCATCATAAATATATTTTCTAAAAATAGGATAAAAGGAATTATTTAATTTAAAATATATATGCCTATTATTGCTATAATTAATTGTGTGTAGAATCAATTTTTGCTTTTCTTTCGATTATACTCAGATTTCCTTTGCTAATTTTAAACTGCAATTATAAAGGAGTAGTATAAATTAATATCTTTTAGCACGAAAAATATTTATCTTGTTCAATTAGCAATAATTTTTTTTCACCATTATTAACCATATCAGAGGTTTCTCTCGTAATCGATTAGTAATAAGCAAAAAACTTTCAACAATAATATATTTTTTTTTCATACCAGGGGGGTGATTTTGCTTTTATCTAACCGAAATTCTGCTCGATCTTTTCTGAACCATAATAACTTTTCGATGACCTTTCAGACCTAGAGATTTTAATCGCTCATACCTAACATCAAGAATTTTTTTTCATCAGGTCTCTCTCATCCAAGAATTGGATCTAAAACATCGATGAAAGAAATCTTAACCGCTAGCAAAATCTTGACTATTAACTTACGTGAATGAAATAGGCAAAATTAATATAGAAAATTGATATTCTGCACCTGCATTATTATAAGCTTGCATACCATTTTGAAGATTATAAGATTAAATCTTCAAGTCTGATATTCTTTAAAAAAATTATCAGATCTTCAAATTTGATAACCTCCATTATCAGACCTTCAAACTCAGAACACTATCTGATATGGTCATTTAGATTTGGAATGACTCTCATTGAAACAAGACCACCTTATAATGTGTCAGGCCCTCTCTTGGGTCAACATTTACATCTATTGTTGCTAAGCTGAAGAGAATACGGAACACAATCCAGATTAAAATCTCTATTAAAATCTGTTAGCATACACACCGTCTAAGCAAACGTAATTAAAATCCTTCTCAAGGCCAGTTGTAGATTTATAACACAATATCAAGTAAAAAGCACTTTGCTTCAGAAATTGGTATTTTAAACAAACATCTTTTTTTCTAATGGTGTTATTGCTAAAGTCCCATGTATTGCCGCTTCTATTCCGCAAACAAACACGTGACTGAAGTTTGCGGACACGCGATAATAATCTATCTCATTGACCAGTTTTCAACGTGCAAATATTCTTCTTTCCTTGGCTTGCGTGCCTGACTTCCTCACATGTTGCATATGTCCAACCATGGGATGAATAGATGTATAGAGAAAGAATTAACATACGATTTGAGAGTTACAGAAAAATATATGGAGGAAATCGATTTTGGGGGGCTATGCTAACGTGAGGTCTTTTGTTGTGATCACTGGGCTTTCATAATTCAGGTTATAATACCACAGGGACTTGCGCTCATTAAACTATTACCCTGTGCCATCTACAGCATACTGGGGTTCACTTTCCTCCTTCCTGTCAAAAACTTATATATTATAAGGGTTTTCTGTAGAATACTTAGAAAAATTTTCTTTTGTTTTCTCACTCTCTCAGAAAACTTAAGTACTCTCAGTGTCAAACCCACGAACATCTGTCAAATAGATATAAGTGATGATGTGGTTTATTTGTTGTACACCTATACAGTAAAACCTCGTTTATCTGGCCCTTGTTGGTCCGGATCTCTGGATAATTCGGATCAGATTTGTCGACTTTATTTTAATTTAATGTTCACATTAGACAATAATTTTTTAACTATGATAGCAAGAAAGTAACTACAAGCACGCCAAATATTCGCTTTTTAGTTTGATTCAATGTACAGTTCCTACATAGAATGTACAATAAATTATGGTAATAAAATGCTTTTTGTTCAGTTTAAGAAAGCTTTATTAGACTTACCATTTCTTTGTTAAGAAATAATATAAAAAGTTACTTCTACCATGTTTTATTAACTTGCTTTCTTGTTTGTGTGTGGGTTTGTGTGTTTGTCCAGTACAAATCTTGCAGTCGATTTTTAACTAACTTCCCGACTAGCTAGACATTTGAAACTTTTAGAATAGCTCATAACACGATGACAATGCATTTTTTAAATACTTTTAGCCATATTTGAGCAGATTTTTACCACCTTTTTTATTATTTTCAGTTAATTTGGTTTTGTAGTCTGGTGCAGCCATCTTTCGGCCGGGACTGGAACGAAAAGTTAAACGCAAGTTAACTTCCAATTAACTTCATTTTCTTTCAAGTTGATGGGATAATTCATCAAAAAAGTTTAAAAAAAGTATTTATTAATACATAGAATTGTCAAGTTTATATGATTCAACAGAAAATTTAAAAACATGGTATATAAAAAGTTCTTTTTATCTTGTAATTATTATATTTTTTAATGTGTTGTAAACAGTACTATGTAATTTTGTTACAATACCGAAGTTTTTTATCGTAATAAATGGTAAGTTTGCTGTTTTCAGTATTTTGGTTTGCTTACTACCCATATTACCCGGGTTATCCGGATTTTAGACTGTCCAGATTGCCTACGGTCCCAGTTAATCTGGATAAATGAGGTTTTACTGTACTTGTAACAATGCTACTTTCATTTGCCAATCAGTTTAGTGTAAACGCAAAAATAAACGATAAACATTCGAAACTCTGGCACTCACGAAATTTGGCATGAATCTGGACTCCACCAGAATCCGTTTAGAGTGAGTTCTATGATTAATTATGCGATATCGAAATATTCAAGAGCTCTGACAAGTCATTTAGACTGGTATCGGCTTACCGCCTATCCCTCTAGTCCATTAACACGGAAATATTATCGAAACCGAGTGCAGCACAAATATGTATAATATTGAAATCATTTAGATTAACGGTGAAGTAATAAAATTTCACCGTTATAAAGCCACACTCACGTTAGCTTTCACCGTTTCTCATCTCTTTTCAACAGTGTTAAAACGAATACCTATCGTGACAAACTGGATGACCGACCTATTTCGACGTCGTATCCACCTAATTCTACTTGAAGTTAAGATGATCAGAGACCATCGCTCTTGTTTGACCTTTACTGGAGCCATTTCGTGCTTGCGAGCCGGGTATGACCAGTTCAGAGTAAAAACCTTTTTACCTGATAAACAAAACAAAAAAAATATGGAGTCGGTGACATAATTGTTATGATCATAGGAAGGAAATGACGAACTTTAACAGATAACTAATACCCGTTGAAAAACAAGTTCTAGATGTGTTGTTTGATTAGTAGGGGAAAGAAATGTTATTTTAGAGGTTATATTATGGAACGAAGAAATTATTTCAATTTAATCTTTTGTCTACATGCAAGCTTAGAAAGAAAAAAAGTTTTTTTGATGTGTAAACAGAAATTATTTGGTAAAAGGATTTATCGGAAAATGAAAGGAAAAAAGTCTAGCATGCAACTATCGAATTTCAGTACTCTTTATTACATCAATCTAAAATAAATCTTAATTGTAAAAAGTGCATATTCCAGACATAATTATACCTGATATATTAATATTATTAAATATAATTTGGGCTTTATTTTTGCAGTAATGACCTTATATTATAAAGTAACAACTTTCGATCAGCAGCTGGATTCGAGAGTTTTTGGACTTTGGACTGCAAACTCAGCATTCCAATTTCTTGAGTACCCCGGTGGTGCGAGGAAATCTCGCGATGGAAGTTCCACCATTTATTTTTTAATTTATTATTATTAAAATTTTTTTTTCGTCCAACATACAAGATGTCATATTTTTGCTCCAATAGCATAGCATATATATATATATATATATATATATATATATATATATATATATACACAGTGGAATCTCGATCTATCGTTTTTCAAACGACCGATTGAAATGAACGATAAATGCAGGAAAACGATAGATGCGGAAACATAACAAAGCACTATGATCGTTTGGACTGGATAAAATGAACGACATATACGGAAAAACGATGGATCTGAAAACGATCGATCGAGATTCCACTGTATATATAATATATATATATATATACAGTGGAGTCTCGATCGATCGTTTTCGGATCCATCGTTTTTCCGTATGTACCGTTCATTTTATCCAGTCCCAACGATCATAGTGCTTTGTTATGTTTCCGCATCTATCGTTTTCCCGCATTTATCGTTCATTTCAATCGGTCCCTTGAAAAACGATAGATCGAGATTCCACTGTATATATATTTTCTGACGTTGGTGCAGCTTTATATCTGTGAACAAATGTCATATGCTTCCTAACGGTTCGCCTGTTCTTTTCAAATGTCGACTGCTCCTATAACGACGGACTAGTAATGGCAAAACTTAACGTTCAATCCTGGTAACTACACTATATAATCACTATACCATCCCGGTACGGTGAGGAATTTATCATAGGTTTAAGGTGACGTTTGGAAAAAAATACTACATTGACACACTATAGCAAATCTATGTCTCATTAGCTTTCAAAAAAGGTAGGTAGGACACATTCATGCTATTGAAAATATTGTTCAATGCAAGCCGGTTGGTAACAGAATATTAGACGTTACTATAAAATTACATCTTAATGCAGCTCAGACGTTAAAATTATACAACAAAACTCCGGAACAATGATGTACTATGTTTAGCTGCGAGCAAGGTCAGAAGAAACACAGTTACATTTCACATCTTACATTTAAGTGTAGTATCTTTTTAAAGTCGTTACTTACCATACAGCCTGAAGGTTATAAGAAAATACACAATTCGTAATGAAAAAGCGAAAACAGAGGTCATTTTAAAAATCGAATTTTGAAATGATAAATATTTACATTTATTTGTTGTTGTTGTTGTTGTTTACGCCACCAGCTGGAAGTAGTCCAGACCAGGTCCATATAGACTTATGGGTTAAGGGGTTCGGCTCTGGTATATAGTGGTACCACACGGGACGGAGTCCGATTTAGCCTGATGCAACCCAATTTTTACCAGGCAGCCCCTAGGGGCGACATATGGGGGATCGTACCTTCTCCCACCCTGCCTGTCGTCATAGAAGGACTTTACGGTCTACGTATTCAACGTGCCCATATCCGGCCCATATCGAGCCCTGCATTTATTTTGTAATATTTAATACCTCTAACATAATTCAGAGTATATTTAACACCTATTTAAAAAAACAGGCCACCTTCCGTAATTCTAGGTAAATTTATTTCATCATAGGAAGGAACGAATCCGTAGCTCTGCTGTAAAGATGAATGCCTAGTGATAGAGACCTGACCTTTGAATAGATGTTTACTCAGCTCTTTATGTAAGTGACCATAAAGGAGTAAACAATTAGGTTTTGGAGAATCCCTAATGGGGTTCTTATCGCATTTGTTTAAAAATATTTTTTTTACTATGTTCTAATAAATTTCAGTTGAGTTTAGAATTAAGTAATTTAACGTTTACAGTAAAAGTGCTGATACCATACCATTAATGTGGGCCATTAATACAAGTTCAAAAATAGGGATTCACATGTTGACACTAGATTAGGTTTGTTTTAAGAGTTTTACAAGGTTGCTAAGGTAACAATCTGTTTTCTGAAAAGGTTTTCTAAAAATACTTATCAGTGGAAGACTACTAACTTTCCTTTCTAGTTTCGTAATGAAATCAGATATATGCTGACAAAAAATGATGAAATATTTTTGAAACTAGTCTTTTGATGCCCTTTAATATACCTTTGAATTTAACGAAGTCAAAGAATGATTCACTACAGCGTATTGCAACAGAAGGTTTTGAGTATAAAAAGTATATATGTTTCTTAAAGTTAAATATAAATTACACGAATATCACACGAGTAATTCAGTCTGACAGATTTCCTTGAATTAAAATTTTCAAACAGCAAATACTCCGAAAATAGCAGAATAAAATATGTTTTTATAATGATCAAAACCTGTCTATAGGCACCGTCATATACTGCATAATTAACTTTAAATAATTAGAAAAAAACATTTCTTTCTCGTTTCAGAGTTTTAAAAATATTATTTTACCCTACGATGTCTTTGATTAGTTTCGAAGAATATTATATAGTTAGAGAATGATATTGCTTCTTTTTGTTGTAAAATTTCCCCATCGCTAACGTATATTTTTGAAAGGAATTCTATCCTGCTGAGTTCTTTATTGTGAATTTCCCAGCAAGCGGTCGTCAAAATTATGGAGAATACACTCCAAGAAAAAATTTATTCAAGTTAATATTTGTGATCTGACAAAGAATTTTTAAAGCGCAAGAAAGAAAAAACAAATAATCCAGCAGAATGTTCAAAATTGAAAAACAGAGTAGAGGCAGCAACATCGTTAATATTTATCACATTTAGAGAGCACTCTAATATTTATCCAAGTTTTGAAAAGTCTATATAATAAAATTATTATTATAAAGTTGCCCTATTTATTTAACAGACAAATGATGGTGTGTATATTGCAGACACGTGCGAAGACACTCAGATTTTAGCATTATAAGTTGCCAATAAAGAGTTCGTTGCTTCTCATTAAGGAGCTCGATAACACGAAATGAAAACAAAAACTTTATGGTATAAATAAAAAAAGGATAAATATTATTAATATGTAATAAAAAGCTGGGAGAAAATTTTCCCGTGCATGTTGTTTTTCCGAAGGGGGGAAATAGCATATCCCCCCCCCAAAAAAAAAGACTGCAGTGTAAGGGAAATATACTGGGTACGGCAGGATTACTCCCACATTTCTGACGGTCACTGGTAAAATAATTTTTTGATGTGTAAACAGAAATTATTTGGTAAAATGGTTTATTGTAAAATGAAAGTAGCATGCAACTATACCGAATTTCAATGCTCTTTATTCAAACAATCTAAAATAAATTTTAATTGTAAAAGGTGCATATTCTAGACATAATTAAACCTGACATATTAATAATATTATTATATATAATTTCTGCCTTATTTTTACAATAATGAACTATTATTATAAAGTAACAAACTTCTATCAGCAGCTGAATTCGAGACTTACACCTTCGGACTACAAACCCAAGGGACTTCTTGACTACCCCAGTGTTGCGTGGAAATCTCACGATGCGAATTCCATTCTTAAAAAGTTCTGGTTCTACCATTTATTTTAACGCAGGATTACTTTCCTCCGTATCGGTCCTTCGGTAAGCAAAATTTCAGACGCTAAAACCGTTCGTCCATCCGTCCTCGCAAGTTATAATTTTGACAGCGAGCCAAACCCAGTCTGTATCGCTTGGGCAAGCATTAAACAGTTAAACAGAAAAGTACCAAAAGGCGTCAAAATTTTGACATACGTATATATATATATATATATATATATATATATATATATAGTATCTATGCTCACTTCTACCCAGACTTGGGTGTATATAATTTGAAGTGGCACTCTATTTGAATTTTATACAAACGCAGTTTATACATGAAACAATGTTTATTGAATTCGTTGCACATATAATTGGCTTTTACAGCAATAAGCATACGTACTACTTGTACGGAATGTATAAACACAGCTTTCAAGAACAATATACTTTTATACTCACGAACAGTAAGTCAAACCAGTAGTACTGCCATGTAAACTTCTGGCCCGCTAAGCACTAGCGCAGGATAACACCTTTTCAACCTTAACAACCTCCCCTTCTTCATTAATGACGCTGCGTGGTATTTATACTAAGCGCGTATGCCAAAATTAGCATATCCAAAGCAGCTTCTTTAATTCATTCACTCAAAAGTTCGATTCTTGTGAATCGAATCTTGTGTATACCTTACACTGGCCTCCCTCGAAAAAAAAAATTAGGTAACTGAGGTCTGAACGGCTTCAGTTAACTAATTGAAAACGCGTGCTGGTCTGACTTTTTACATAATGGGTGGCAAAGTCAAAAAAACCTTCCACACGTTGTGTGGAGGAAAAACGCCACTACCATTTTACAAAACTAACCCCGAAGGGTCCAGGTGACACCATCAAACAGGGATTTGCAGAGTTGCGGATACTGGGATGCCAACTGCGCCCTAAAATATCTATTTTAATTAAAAGTGACAACACAATTGCACAGCATGACATTTCTTGACTGTATCTGCTCTCCCCCAATTTATAATGTACATGTGTTATTTTTTTGTGAAGTTAGTACATTAGTGGTTAATTGGTATATTGTGCAGTATGTATTTTTTTTTCTAGTCACTACATGTCCCCTTCAAAAATTTATAAAACAACAGTATGCCGTTTTTTTTCAGTGCCTCACCACTTCCCCTCGAAATGTTTACAGTATATACACTGGGGGAACTGCAAACCAATTTGGTTCGGTTTTATTAAAGGGTGGGAGTTAGAATAAGAAAGTTGATACAAGACTTGTTCCTCATGAATGCAGCAACTTCCTTGCACCAGTCTGTCCAATCCGTGGAACCTCTCTTGATGGTCGCAGTCCTAGTAAAGGGGTTCGTTGACCGTGTGGGCATCCTTCGTGCAGCAGGTCGTAGGTCCTGAGGCGCTGGTCCGGCTTGACGATGGACAGGAGGTCTCTTGGGAGGAGGCCAACCTTGCTGGGCGGCTGATATCTTGCGTTTCCTGTACTTATGCAAAGGAGCTTTAAAATTGTCATTCTTCCATTTGATAACCTTGTGTACCTTATGTGTACCACGTTCATCCTTTGATAGAGTTTTTGTAGTGCACACCTTACTTTGCTTCGTACATTTGCTTGTATTGGTATTAAATTTTAATGCAGATTCTATTGTTTCAAATTTATGCGCCGCACCAACGTGTTTAGTTACTGGCTTTATCTCTCTACTTGTGTCATGTTTTTCAACAAACTGACTCTGTTTTTGGTATTTGTGCTTATACGACTTCTTGTTTACCGCCTTAATTACTTCAGTATTAGCAGTTTTAATGCTGGAACCTGAAGGCGCTTTTTCACGTTTTTTATCCCCCTTAACTTTAGTTTTATCCTCTTTTGACGAAAAAGTCTCTTTGAAACTTGCGATATCAGAATCGTTATCATTTAAATTCTTTAACACTGCTTCAGTTTTAGGAAGATTAAGCTTTTCGTGCTGGTGCGTTTTAATGCAACCTGCGTCTATAACTTCCGAAGCATCAGCTAAACTACTTACAGTATAACTCTGTGTCAACTTTTCATCCTGACTCTCAGTATGGTTTTCATGTACTTTATTTAAAACCATATTATCAACCTGGCCTACAGCATCCTCATTCGGATGGAAACTTGAAATAATATCATCATTACCTAGCGAGTTCCTACTATCGTTTAAAGAATTTTTATTGTCGTCAACTAATAAGTTTTCACTAACTTCCGTAACGCATACTTCGTCATCTACTAAATTTCCTTCATTAACAGATGTGTGAATATCATCTAAAATATCAGGTATAGCATCAATAATATCAGGTATAGCATTAATAATATCAGGTATAGCATTAATAGAAGTGTCCGATGATTTATTTTCTAAACCACTAGCATTAGTATCGGCCCTATTTTCAGAAATTTGTACTGGAATTACCGCATTATTCCAGCTAGACTCACTTTCTTTATAAGCCACAAAAATACCCTGACTTTCACTATTCTCAAAATAATGATTACTGCTCGGACAAAATAATACATTTGACCAAACAGTTTCAACAGGTTGAACCATATCATGTGAATCAACTTGCCAGTGCAAGTAAGGTGCTTGCATATTATTTTCTTTAAGTGCACTAATTTCATTATAACGCCGTGCGCTTCTATTATTTTGCCTGCGGTACTGCTTACGCTGCTGGTTTGAAACTCGCGAAAAATTTTGGCGCGGCTGTATAAAACTTCTCGTACCTGAATGACGGTGAGGGGTAGCGAAGAAATGTCTATTGTCATATTTAGCTAAAGCTTGAAGGAGGGTAACCTTGCTTGTAATTGTTTGATTATCTAAAAAATCTTGAACACTTGGCTTCAAACGTTGGATAACTATTTTTAAGATTATCGCTTCCGTCACCCCTTATAAATATTCCTCACACTTGGAAATCTTTTCCATAGCAAAATCTAATGCAGACTGACCTTCACGTTGCCTTAGCGAATAAATTTCCGCTTCAATTTCACTTTGATTAAAGGTCTTTGGAAAAACACTAAGAAACTGCTGCTTGAATGACAAATAGTCAAAAATCAGATTACTGCTTTGCATGCATGTGTACCACTGAAATGCACTACCTCTTAAAGCGGCTAGAGCAATTTTAAGTTTATCCCCCTCTGGGGTGCATTGTTGCTGAAAGTAATGCTCAATTTTCTTTAGGAATTGGCTTGAGGGGCCGCCATTGAAGGTGGCTTCGAATGGCGCAAAATGCTGAACCATAATTACCCGAGGAAAATTTCCAGCAGGATTTTGTTCTACAACACTCATTTTTTAAATAGTATATAAGTACTTGCAACAATTTTATCAATATAAGTACACAGTACACAGTTTTTAATTTCAATTATGTTGTTCGTTACAAATTTAACGCTAACTACCAGGGTATATATATTTTTCGGGCGCCAGTATAGAGTTTCTATGCTCACTCCTACCCAGACTTGGGTGTATATAATTTGAAGTGGCACTCTATTTGAATTTTATACAAACGCAGTTTACACATGAAACAATGTTTATTGAATTCGTTGCACATATAATTGGCTTTTACAGCAATAAGCATACGTACTACTTGTACGGAATGTATAAACACAGCTTTCAAGAACAATATATTTTTATACTCACGAACAGTAAGTCAAACCAGTAGTACTGCCACGTAAACTTCTGGCCCGCTAAGCACTAGCGCAGGATAACACCTTTTCAACCTTAACAACCTCCCCTTCTTCATTAATGACGCTGCGTGGTATTTATACTAAGCGCGTATGCCAAAATTAGCATATCCAAAGCAGCTTCTTTAATTCATTCACTCAAAAGTTCGATTCTTGTGAATCGAATCTTGTGTATACCTTACATATATATATATATATATATATATATATATATATGCATACGTACATATATATATAGATACATATATACATAATACATACATACACATACACATACAAAAGAGGTAAACAACGATAAGTAATCCTACGTTAATAACCCGCGGTAGTTTCGTTAGAAGAGACTACCTGAAAATTTGCTTTTTTTTTAGTTAAACAATTGAGTAGTATATAAATTGACTTCAGACTATCCGTGACCCCTTCAAATTTTTTAGTGACCCCCTTGTGGGTCGCGACCCACAGTTACCACTTCTTTAGAGAACGGCTTTGGCAGTGCATTGCAAATAATACACGCAACTTGAGTGATGTTATTTTCAAAACATAGTGTGAAAAAAATGGATTGTTAGTGCTTCTCGAAAATATAAAGCCTTTTTTCTATAAATTGTTTCTTTCGTTTTTTTATTACCCTTTGAAATGTGGGAGTCCATTCTGCAACAATCTGACTAAGAATGAAGAAAAACATTACAAAAATAATTTTTCACTCTACGATATCTTTGAGTATTTGGCTTTTTCAGGTGGCTGTTCATACAGTTTTATTCCCTAACTAGTCGCTGCGTGACCAGCATGATCGCTTTTAGTTTTATATTTACTTTTGCAAAGGAACTCAACGGAAAGTAACCTATGTAAGTAATGTTACCATCACCTGTCTTCATAAATATATGTTGTTAAGGGGTAGAGCTCAGCCAAAAATATTAAAATCATTACTAAATTCACTATAAGGCTGATTCCAAAACATCGTGACTAAAAAATATGAATTTCCATTACTTCAGAACAGAGTTAAAGATTAGACTGAGAAACCCAACACCAATGATTTTAAAAGTTACACCCCTCGCTGTATGTACAATTTTTCAAATTTAAGATATCTACACTTTATCATTACATTGTTGGGGAAAATTTTTTTCACTTAAAACGTGGAGTAAAAATTCAGCAAGTGCTAAAATATACACTGCTTGACAATTGCTAAGGAACAACTGGTTTTTTCAAACTAGCGTTCCCGACAGCTGACTAATCACAGTAAAATGAAATGCAGAGGGCGTAATAGGGCAGGACCTGTTATCTGTATAAAAGGCAGTGCACGAAAACTCTTTATTCATTCGAAAGTTCATGCACTTAGGTGTTTGACGAAAATTGTTCCGTAGGTTCTGGAAGTTATTTCTGTGAAAATCAGTGTGGTGTAGCTATAATGAAGTGCAAAATGTCTGCAAGACAACATTTGAGTGCGTACTATGGTGGACGAGTAGTTGGACAGCTCGAAGCAGGACAAAGTGTCACTATTGTGGCCAGAGTAATGGGAGGGGCAAAAAGTGTCATATCGCGATTTAAAAAAGCCGCTGAAGGTGGAAATGCTATGCGAAAGCATGCCGGTGGTCTTTGAAGGAACACCACACCTCAAGAGGATCGATATGTATCCCTAGTGGCGAAAAGGAACAGCCATCTCACTCCTAGTCAGATAGCTGCAGACCATGCAACCGCTACCGCTACAAATGTATCAGCCAGAACCATTTCTAGGCGATTAAATCAGGTTGGTTTGTACGCACAGAAGCCTGTTCAATGCATCCCACTTCAACCACGCCATCGTCGAGAAAGATTACGTTGGTGTAAGGAACATAATGGTTAAGGTCAGCAAGAGTGGTCCAAAGTGATGTTCTCTGATGAATCCCGTTTCACTGTGACAAGTGATTCTGGCCACCAGTTAGTGGGAAACACGTTATGCTCCACAGAATGTTCAGGATCGTCATCGGTATGGCCAAGGCGTGATGGTGTGGGAAGGCATTATGCACAGTGGTAAAATACATCTTCACATTTTTGAGCGAGGTACCGTTACATCGCAGCGGTATTGCAGAGAGATTATTCTGGATCATGTTCGTCTTTTTAGGGGTGCGGTAGGTCCAGATGTTCTGTTTATGGACGACAATGCACGCCCACACAGGACCGCTGAAGTATCGGACACACTAGAAAGTGAAAATATTGAACGTATGACATGGCCTGCTTACTCTCCTGACCTAAATCTTATAGAGAATGCCTGGGATGCTCTTGGAAGACGTGTTTCTCAAAGAACTTTCCCTCCCCGAACCATGCGAGAACTAAAAATCGCCTTGAGAGAGGAGTGGGACAATATTCCCCAAGGACTCCTCAATACTTTAGTAGACAGCATGAAAAACAGATCCAAAATGTGCACTAGTGTCCGAGGAGGTCACACACCTTACTAAGGTATTCATAACTGTTTCAATCAGGCAGGAAGACCCATTTTTCGTGGCTGTTTGGAAATGCTCCAAGGAGCATCGTTTTTGTTTTTCGTTTTCTTCTTTTTCCATGTGGCGTAATCTGTACCATTTTGAATAATAAATAATGCACAGTATCTCTACTAAATATGTACGAAGTTTCATTTCTTCAATCAATGTATATTATGAAATATTCCGAAAAATGTGACTGTCCCTTAGCAATTGTCAAGCAGTGTAGTGTGGATTAAATCTCTGTATGTACTATTGCCCATAATTCAGATATCTCCACTTAATCATATCAAATAATAAATTGCTGGGAAAATTTCTTCACTTATAAAATAGAGTAAAATCCAGCAAGTACTAAAATATAGTGTGGATTACAACTATGATATTCATAAACCTTCTTGATATACACAGTTGATTATTTCAGAAGTAGGAGATACTACAGTGACAGAATTAAAAGAACGGACTCTAGATAAACCTACATACACGTGTCCATGACTAAACACTGGATTTGATAGGTCTAAACATATTTTGTCAAAAGATCAGTGGTTGTAACAAATGTCGCCACTACACACACGCGGTTTTAAATTGCAGACGGCCGCTATTGTTTACATCCGGTAGTTGTAGCCGTTGCCATTCGGAGTGTAGAAATACTGTCGTTTATTGTGCCACATACCTACGCGTTTTATATATATATAGATAGATAGTAATATTGGAATGTTTATGCAGCGCTGGAAATTCTTGATTTTCTCCCTCGATTTCCACTGCATATAACATTTTTACAATATTACTTAAAGGCCGTTGCTCCCCAACAATGTAAAGTATTCTTTTCAATTTCTGCAAATATTGTTTTTATAAACGATCTCCATTTTAACTTTCTACCCGCATTATACAATTCAACAGCTCCCTGCTTCCCGTGCAAATAGAAAAGAAGGCATTGGGGCTACTCTCTCGAGAGCATACTATAACTGCAATGGCTTAGAGTAATAGTAAAAATATATGTTTGAAGAATGAAATTTAAGGCTAAAAGCGAAATTGAAAATTTAAAAGTAAAGACAGCCAGACTAGTGAATGAAAATATATTCTGTTTTATACGATATACTGAGATTCTCAAACATCCTAACAGAGAACGCTGTAAATTTTTAACACATTTAAAAAAAGCAGTTTGTGAAGGAACTAACGCATAGAAAATAAATGTTGATACATCTCTTCCGCCCGGTGCTTTTGCCTTTTCGGTCTGATATGGAACTGAAATACAACTGGAGCGTATAATTTATTGGTTTTGTTGTGCTAAGGAAAACCGCTTTTAAATCTTGGTAATATTATATTCTTAGATCGTGTATTATATATAACACACTTATCCACTATGACTTTTTGTAGACCAAAAAAGTTTTAAATTATGTTTAATTGAAATAATATTTAATGTTTTGATGATCGTTTAGGTCGTCCACTATCCGTGAGTGACATGTCTTGAATCACACGTGACTCATGAGGAATATTCATTTTCACAACCCAAAAATTCTTGCCCCAGAAATTTTTCGGTTGCTAAAACTTTTATACCTAACGCGTTAAAACGTGTATCCTTATTGAATAATTCCATTCTAAATGGGTTGTAAATTGTGTTATAAATACTTGTGTTTTCCTATTAGACTACACATACAGGTAATGGAGGACAACCTTATGGAAACCTGAGCCGTTTTGGGTTACTTTACGGGTTGCTGCGGTAGGTGCAGCAGCTATAAAGCACTAGGAGGGAATGCAGTTGATATACGTACTACAGGGTGGCTAATAAATACTGTAACACTCCAAAAGATAAGAGTTAATTTTAATCGTTTGGAAAAACAATTTATCTATCTATTTGTGTGATTGGCAACTTTTTGTAAACGCAGACGATTTTTGTTTAAAGTAAAACATGTAGAATATTTTTAAAGATGGAAGCCAAAAGGTTAATGGTTAAACAGCTTTTTGATTGCGGATTTTCTGCAGGTAAAATATTTAAGCAATTAAAATGCCTTGGTTTTAATAGGACGTTTATATATAGGACTATAAATCGATTATTAGATACCAATAGCTGTAAAGATCGACCAAGGTCCGGTCGTCCACGCACTGTTCGTACAAAAGAACGTATCAAAAGAATTCGTGAAAAGATACGAAGAAATCCACAACGTTCTGCAAATAAAATGGCTGCAGAAGAGAACATCAGTCGCAGAACTATGCAACTTATCATAAATGAAAACCTGGGTTTTCGCCCTTATCGCAAAAGAAAAGTTCAAGGTTTGACTACTGCACAAATAGTAAAAAGGTTACAAAGATGTAAGAAATTGCTGAACCGGCACGGTAGCAAAAGTGTTGAAAAAATAATTTTCTCTGATGAGAAGCTGTTTTGTACAGAACAAAGTTATAATGCTAAAAATGATGTTGTATATTCAGCAACCTTCGAGGATATACCTGAATATCTTAGAACTGTTAAACGCTTTCAGAACAAGAATTCTGTTATGGTTTGAGCTGCAGTGTCACACAATGGAAAACTGTCTCTGAAATTCATCGATAAAGGGGTAAAAATCAATGCTGAATATTACAAACAGGAAGTATTGGCTACACGTTTATTACCACATGCTAACAGATTGTATCCCAAAAAGAATTGGATATTTCAGCAAGATTCTGCACCGTCCCACCGATCCAAAACAACACAGGAATGGCTCCATGCCAATTGCCCGAAGTTTATCAAGCAAGTAGATTGACCACCTTCTTCACCAGATCTAAATCATTTAGACTATTGCATTTGGGGGATTTTTGAGTCTAAAGTAAATGCTAAGCAGCACAGAAGTTTGGACTCCCTCAAAGCTTCCATACGGAGTGAATGGGACAAATTACCTCATAAAATGATTCGTGCTGCAATAGGACAGTGGCGTAAGAGATTATCTTTAGTAATCGATAAAGATGGCGGTCGATTCGAGTAAAATTATTTCATGGTAAACTTTCATGTATAATGTTCATAATATTGTTGTATTTTCCATTTTCTATTTCATCTGTGTGTAATTAAATGATTCGATATTTGTCACAGTATTTATTAGCTACCCTGTACTTTCAATTTTACTACGGGTACGTTAATACAAAGGTGAACCAGCCGCTTTTTTTATTTTAACCTACTGGAAAATCAAAAGTGAACCTTCATGATTTCTAATAGGGTTTTTGTTAACGAAATTATGGATACGCATCATTCTTTGGTACAGGTGAAACTGGGCATGTCATATCTAGATTAATCTGATTTTCATGTCTTATATTAAGATAATTTTCTTGTTATTGTAATAAGTCAGAATTATAGTCAGTTGGAAAGAAGTCATTAGCAAAAACGAACAGTGGACATGTTTCACTGCAAGTGAGGGACTTTATTGTGCTGTATCATAAAAATAGTATCGTAACTGCTGAGGAGTTGTTAGAAATGTTTTCATCGGTTGTAAAAAAACCCATTGCAACCACTACTGAATTCGCATACTACACAGAGCTGACTATTACAGTTGGGATAATTCCCATTAACTGAAATACACCATATGGACTATATTACAGATGAGGATTCGCATGTGTACAGACGAATCCCTGATCACAATATTTGCCACAACTGCAGCAGAAGATACGTGAGGCATAATCGGAAGAAAACTTACCAGTGAGAGCTTTAGTTTTTAGTTGTTAAGTTACTTCGTTGTCCTGTAATTGCTGAGATTCAGGCCGCGATAAGTACGACTTCGTTCCGCGTCTATTGCGTTCAGTTTTCCAGACTTCTATGATCTAAAGATTGTGTTAGAAGCACTATAGTCAGTTTCTGACGAACTATAAGCTGTAGTATTTTGACTTCAATTCCATTCAATCCTCAAACCCGAACTGGGAATTCATAACAGTTTTTAAGTTGTGCTTCGAGCTTGTCAAAAGCGCCGCTCTTAGCTGTGAGATTTCCTTCGGAGAATTGCTGAGATTTATGCCGCGATAAGTGCGACTCCGTGTCGCGTCTTTTGTGTTAAGTTTTTCCGTACTTCCCATGATATTGGATGGGACCGTAAATATTGCCCTCTATCTCTCAAAAATAAGGGGATCATCATAATTCTATCCTGACGCAGCTGTCCTTTAATTTAGATTGCTACATTTTGACAAATGAGACTGCCATTCATACAGAAAATCTATTGAACACATTAGCTCCATGAATGTGATTTCAATAAATGGGTTTTGCAAGAAACGGCAGATGGATATCATGTTTTTAATGAATATCCCAAGTGCTAGACGTAAAGATTCATTCCTTTAAAGAACATTTACCTCTTATTTATATTGATTGTTCATACATCTTTTTGGAGCGAGAAAGTAACGTAATATATCCTAGCTTCAAAAAACAAGATTGGAATTATTTCGAATGGTATAAAATTAATTCTGTTCATTTCCAATCATTTGCAGACCCTCACCTTCGAAGAATGTAGTCTAGGTGAACAAGATGGCCACGGGAAATGAACTTCTTCTAATTAAAAGGAGAATTTCCATGCTTTGACCATTTCCTATACATTTACAAATGTGTAATAATGTAATTTTTATAACATGAAATAATAAATACTGAATTATTCTAAAATTTAAAAATTGACTGCACAGGTTTTTTAACGTAGGATTACGTTCCTCAATAACGGTCCCCGGGAAAGCAAAATTTGTTATAAAAAAGAGGTAAGCAACGATAAATAATCCTACATTAATAACCCGCGGTAGTTTCGTTAGAAGAGACTACCTGAAAGATTTTTTTATTTAATTATTCCAAATTAATTCATAACTTGTACACCAATTTCAATTACTTATAGACGTCAATATCGGAAAAACCTGTTGAAAAGACCTGGGGGTGTTGATTTTGTTTGAACTACTTACAATAAACGTTTTACAATCTTCGGAGATAGGTTATATTTTTAACGAAACACACTATGTTCTTTAAATTTATGCTTCTTATTTGCTTCATGAAATGCAAGAGCAATACATATGGTTGGGAGTAAAACAAAATTTGAATCTCCCGCGTGGTAAGATATAGGAGACTTTGTAAACATGAAACGCAAATCTACTAAAATTTCTTTGCACTTAAATATCAACTAAATGTAGCACCGACATTTTAAAATTTTCGGAAAATTTGTTGAGATTCTTTGTAATTCCCTAGAAAGAAATATGTAACATAGAAGTAATTTTTTATAACGCATGAATTCCTAATTATTTATTTAATAAGATATGGGAATCAGACGTCACCGAGGAGCAACTATAATTGTAATTAGTTTCTGCCGTTCAGAAAACACTGGGCAACACAGTATCCTTATTTCTTTTCCTTTTCGGAATTTTTTATGATGGAATTTTAGCATCGTAAAAGCATTAAATTTCTATTTAGTTGCATGATTATTTAAATAAAATTTATTCCAAGGTTTTAAACAAATATATTTATAAAGAAAATAATTATTTTGCTTATCTGCTTTTATGTTAATTTGAAAGTCCAGTTAAAGAGTAAGTGTATTATGCCGAAGGCTTGTACTATGCATTCTTCTCCTTTGCCACCTTCAAGTATGCTTGTTTTATAGTTTTTCCAATACCTTATTGAATGATACGAGTAGCTAAAAATGTTTGATACGCATTGTAGAGTCACGACAAGGCTGATAAACTCTCTGAGGCATTTTGAAGAAATTTCACAACTATTGATCCATACCAAGAAAGACAGAGTTCTAATTAAAACCGAAGGCCAAATTTTTAAAACAAAAACTCAACAATTTATTAACAAAAAAAAATTAACATTTAAACAGTGCAACATATTCAATTAAAATCCCGTGCAGATTCACAACGTACGGAGCCTAAAACACACATCCGCACAGGCCGCGTTCTCAAGCGTCTCTCCCTCATCGAGGGGGTCGGCAAACGTTCGTGGCAGTTTCTTCGTAGACGCCGAACTTTATTACTTTGCAGAAACGTTAGGATGACAGCTTTACTGGCTGATCTGTGGGGAAAACGTTTTTTAATCCCCCCCCACGTTTTCCGAACTGGTGGAACCGAGCAACACATTCCTTGAAAAATACGCAGCTGTGTTTCAAGCTCTTGTGGGGTCTCGGGAAAAAATAAGACCATATTTCCAGTACGCTACAGTATTAAGATTTTGCAATGAAACCTTTCAGGGAATATCTTGTAGAAATAGAAATCTATAGTCATTTCTTTAAAAATTAATACTGTAATATAATTTAAAATATTTTATTTAAAGGAAAAAGACTATAAATATTAAAATTCTTTAAATATTATGAAAACTATTGGATCATGTGTTCGCAGCGTTTATCTCATTACCTTAACTCTTTAGAACTCTACAAATGTATGTAATAATGCAGTTTAACTAGCGAAAGTTTGACCTAGATTTATCGTTTTCTAAAAGCTGAGAGAACAAGTCTATTGCGTTAGAACACGGAATTTTCATAACACGTAAACAAGTACAGCTCTGCATGCTATAGTTTTAAAACTGATTTAGACTGATTTAGATAGTTTTAAAACTGTTTTAAAACTGATTTTTTTCCTTGTTTCTGTATAATAGCAATCACTTAACTAATTTCTTACCGTATACATACCATTCAAAATGAATGACAAGCCCATCCTCTTTTGGATAAATAATACATAAAGTAAAGGAAAAGTTAAGGTTATCATGAATCAGATTTTCGTTAAAGGAATTCTAAGTGAATGCGACAAGTTGCGAGATAAAGAACTTAAGTACGTGACTGAAGTACCCGATTACTGAAACTTTGGGGAATGATCTTAGTTGTTTTAGGTTATTTCTCAGAGTTAGTTGACTTTGTCCATTAAGCATAGATAAGGCGACTTAATCCGCTTGGATTGCTAAATAGTATAAGACCAGTAACGGATGATTTATTTAGCATAATGCATGTTTTCATTATTTTCTCCAAATTTTCTTTGTATCGTGACTAACAGTGAGTGTTTCAAAAATTCAAAAATAAATTCAAAATGTGATGATATACCGTCGAACTCGTTATAGCGAATCCGGTATATAACGAACTCACAGCTATAATGAACGAAAATTTTGGTCCCACAGTTTTCCTATTGTACGTAATTTAATTAGTATTGTGTCGGTTTAATGTAATCGATTTTAGTCGATTTAATTCATTAATGATCATTTTTAATAAATTTTATCATTTTTTATTACATCATTATTGAATACTCATTGCCAATAATAAGTTATACATTTTGTGAACTCTAGCATTTTTTTTACCGGTTCGGATATAGCGAACCACCGAATAAAGCGAACAAAACCTTTGGTTCCTTGGAGTTCGTTATAACGGGATTCGACTGTATTTCAGTGGCTCAAGTAAATAGTAACTCAAAACTGATTTTACCATGGCAGTGTGTAAATGCTGTAAATTCTGAAATAGTGAGGATAAAGAAAGGCTCAACTTCAGCACCTTTTTACGATGTAATTTTTTTTTCTCTTAACAAACAAGGCGAGCATAAGGAAACCTGTAAGCACGGTGCGCTGTTTTCAATCATGTTATCTACAATACATAGGTTTCGTTCTCTGTTGTTAGATGGAGTACTATGATAGCATGAACTAAGAAGGAAAAGTAAAGGATCACATATCAACAAATTCCTCGACACTTTTGTCATAGGCGAATCAAGTTGTACTTTTCTCTCACACCGTTTTGATGTAAAGAAGCGTCATCTGCGAATGAAAAGTTAATGTGAAATGTTACAAAATGGAACTCGGTTAAACAACAATATGGGGGGATATACAATATAATCAGGGTTCCCAACTATATCCGTTACACCCCCCTTAACTTCTAAACGGTGACAGCTTAGGCCATAAAGTTGGTGTCTAGGTATAGTAAAAAGGCTATGCGCTACTCGGTGAGACAATTTACAACGCCATCTATCGGCAAATTTTGGAATTAGCGTTATTATCTCAAAAACAGTACGAGATACTGGAAAAAGTCAATTACAAAGTTGTTTATCATCGATTTAGTAAGAAAAGACACCTTACGCACATTAATACTCAAAACAGAATGTAAAAAATGAACATTTGTTTGGTCGTGATTTTCAACACTATGACGTCATGAAACTCGAGCGAAGCTGGAAAAGACAACCTCAAGGAGGTCCATGTGCAAATGCGTATAGTGGCTAATGGAGAGGATTTTCAGCAACATAAATAAATGATCCTGAAGATAGGGAAGTGTCTCAGTTTCTTTCTTCCATTCTTTATGACATGACAATTTTTGAATTCGTGACCAAACAATGTTCATTTTCTACATTCTGTTTTAAATATTAATGCGCTCAAGGTAACTTTTCTTACTAACTCGATGATGCTGAACAAATTTGCAAATGACTTTTTTCCCGTATCTTGTACCGTTTTTGAGATAATAACGCTAATTCCAAAACATTCCGATAGATGGCGTTGTAAGTTGTCTCATCGAGTAGCACATAGCCTTTTTACTATACCTAGACACCCACTTTATGGCCTAAGCTCTCACCGTTTAGAAGTTAAGGGGAGTGTAACGGATATAGTAGGTGGGAACCCTTATAACTGGTTCATATGAAAATACTGGTTCATATGAAAATGAAATAGAAGTAAAAATTTTGTTTCTATATATTAAATAGTTTCATGTTCTTAATAAATACTTTAGTAGTCATAACGATATTATAAGTCATACCTAATAAACATGCAGAACGAATGGAATGAATAACGCGAACAATCAGTGACACAAGCGGTTTGAATGGAAAGTAACTAGAAATTGATTGACACGGCAATCAGTATGTTAAAATACAGTAACAAAATCAGCTGAAATCAATCACTGATCAAATTATGTAGAAAATAGAGACACCTATGAAACAAATATAATCGAATTTAAATGGAGAGTAAAATTTTATTCTTTTCTAAATTTGATTAAACAATTTCAGTTATCTTATAGGTGGGTTACTCAAATATGAGGAGAACTTAAAAAATTTAATTGTCTAAAAAATACTTTGAAAACATGTTGTATTACGGATGAAGGTAATATTGTGTTTTAAATGAAATGCTTTAAAAATCTATTCCCTATATTCTATAAAGATGTAATGGACGGTATACAATATTCAGTAAACATCAGTTTCCTTACAATAATTGGAGAACATTTGCTCCAAATTCTTACAAGAGTCTAAATCAATGTAGATCTGAAGTTTTCAATGTAATATACGTTCCACAGTTTTCCTAAACATATCACGTTTTAACAAATGTTTATACTTAATACATACATATTTTATCACCCCATATTATAGAGTTCTCTCAGGTATTAAAACTGAGAACGGTAAAGTGATTCCTGTCATTCTCCCATGCAAATTTCTCTCAGGAAATAAAATCTGAATATTTTTAAGCATCCGAGTCTCAGGATAGTCACGTTTATACTGTTCAAATTTATACACGATCGTTAATTTCGAGTATATCTGTGGCCCATCGTGTGAATAACGACGCACATTGGTCTCAGCAAGGAATTCAAGCACTACGTTTTAGAACCACTTTTAAGCTCGTAAAGCGCAGTTAATGGCTATTTTTAGTGATCTGCTATATTGAAATAAATATGTCTAATTTTATTTTGACTCCTATGAATTAATTAGATTTAATATATTTCAATACTCAATGTAGCAATACATAGGTAATTTCTCTTTGTACAAATTTTATAAATTTTTAACCATCTTTCAGAATACCTTGATATTTTTAATATTCCTTTTATTGTTCTTAAGGCTAAATATCTGCAACTTCTGTATTCGTAATTCATGTATTGTTTTGTGTATTGTATATGTATATATTGTTTATGTAGCTTTGTATGTTTCTTTTGGTGTTTCTTTTGTCTGTGTGCTTTAAGTTGTATCTTACATGCAACGCTGCAAATGGAATTTTCTGTAGTATTAATATACGGTAATCTGAATTTAGTTTTTTGAATAAATAAATAAATAAATAAATAAATAAATACATTTTTAAAAGATGATTGCAATGATGAGTTAAAATGATCTATATTAAGAATGAGTAGAAAGCTTTGTCAATAAAAAGGTAACCCCCCCAAAAAATCTTCTATACTAATAAAGAGACAAGTGGAAGTCGAGAGATCACGTGACCATAACTCATCCGGGCGGGCACCGATCCTCGAAAAAAAAATGGCCGACAAATATACAGGAAACGGTGTAATTTTTTTTCTCATGAAAGTACATAAATGTTACATATTTGGAAAGAGCTTCGAAAACTGATAATTTTTTCTGCGTACACTTATTCTGTTAATTCAATAGTTTTAGAGATATTTTCATTCTAAAATCACTCACTGCTGAGAAACCAAATCATCTGGTGCAGTGGTGCTGCCATCTGTCGGCAGCGACGGGAATGAAAATTGAAAGGAATTTATTCACTTGAATTTAATATATTTGTAGGCTTTTTTTTCTTTTGTGGGGCCCGAAGTACATAAATATGTTACACGGATGGCTTGAGCGTAGCTAGGCAAAGCCCGAGACTAGCCGGGCGAAGACCGGCTAGTAACAAAATAAAATAGGGATACACGAAAGAAATAAGTATACTTAATATCAATGTGCAGCTTGTCGCATTCTAAACTCATATTATTTTCTTTTATAACTGATTTTAAAATGTCTACATATGCTAAAATACAGGGTGATCATAAAAAAAAACTTTGGGGAAATCCTAAACATGGGAAAATCCTAAAGAGCGTTGGAACGGTGCGTGTATCACAAAAAACGGACGCGTTATGCACGCACAAAAACAACTCTGCAAACGGCCTACAAAAATTCGATCGGTAGGCACGGAGGAAATTTGCACATGACAGAGGAAAGACACCAATCACTGATGACAACACTGATCGGACAAAAGAAAACTTTTATTTGGATTACATATTTTCCACATGGGTGCCATCACAGGCCGATAGAGGTCCATATATCGGCAAAGTTTTTTTATGACCACCCTGTATAATGCTTTAATTTACAGTTCAGTACTTTCAAGTTTACCTACCCATTATAAAAGCCAAATAAGTATGCAAATTTAGTGTTCTTTTACATATTTATTAATGTGGATATTATCAGGACCATTTTTTAGCTACTAAGTATTGCAATTTCCACTTTCCTATAATTCAGTGGTAGTTATGTACGCATTGAAACAAAACTGATCATATTTCATGGTTAATAATCCCTTTTTTTTCATAACAGTAATATTTTTATGCTAGAGAAATTATTTTTCTTAACTTATTAGAATAAAATCAGTTGCATGGAAATTCAAAATCAATTATAATGAAAAAGTATTCAAAAATCAAAAAGTTTTAGGTAAGACTTTTGAAATTTTTAGAAGTATTCTTGCATCTTCTCCACCCTAATATACACAATTTCGTTCCCTCATATTAATTTACACAAGAATCAGAATAAACGCACTAATCTATATACATAAAACAGTTCCGTTACTGACAGATAATGCACAGACCAAACCGCTGGACCTAAAGGGCTGAAATTTTGCATGTCGATTCTTCTTATAGTGTAGGGTTCCAATAAGAATGATTTTTTAAACATTCTTCTTAGATATCTTTAAATTAAATTTTTAAGCTGTTTTGTAACATTTTTAAAGTTTGCATTTAAAATAATAATCTGAGGGTTGTAAAATTTATATCACGAGAAAGATCATATAAAATTCCTTTAAAATGCAATTTTTAAAGATTAATTTTTATAATTTAATTTATTAAATGCTGATCACGGGGATTTTTTAAAATTTTTGCGTCCCGTGCATAACAACGAAATAAACTGACAAAAAATAATAATATACGTTAAAAGATAAAATTTAACCACTAGACTAATTCAGATGGAAGTTTTTTAAGAATTTAATTCAAATTAGTATGTTTTATGGATATTAAACATACAAATTAATTGCATACATTGACCGTTTTATTTATTATAAATCTCTCTCTCTCTCTCTCTCTCTCTATATATATATATATATATATATATATATATATATATATATATATATATATACTGCTGGCCACCCAAATTGCAACACCAAGAAAGACAAGAGATATCACAACAAAATTTATTTTGTAGATAACATGTTGACCAAGTATCAAATGATTAAATTTATAGACTTCTGTGAAGTGTGGTTCCTGCCAAAGTGAGTAACCAGAGTAGCCGCCATTGTTGGAGATCACCGCTACCACACGGTTCGGCATTCATTCAAAGAGACTTTGGATGAGTTCTTGGGGTACAGCAGACCAAGCAGCTTCCACACATTGCCAAAGTTGAACTGCTGTGGCAGCTGGGGATGGAATCTGGGTCAATCATAGAGCAACCATGGACCACATGTTTTCTATCGGCGAAAGATCCGGAGAGCGAGGCGGCCAGGGAAGCAATTCAATCTGACGATTGACGAAGGACCGTTGGACAATGCGTGCCACGTGTGGTCGCGCATTATCCTGTTGAAATATGGCTGTGGGCAACCCTGAAGGTAAGGAAGGACGACTGGCTCCAACACCACGGAGATGTAGCGCTGGCTGTTTAAAGTACCGGCAATGCGTACTAGAGGTGTACGAGAGTGATATCCAATACCGCCCCATACCATAATACCCGGTGCAGGACCAGTGTGGCGGTGCATAACGCAGCTGTTCAGCATCCTCTATTCACGGTGTCTCCAGACTCGAATGCGACCATCGTGGTGTTGCAGACAGAAGCGTGACTCGTCAGTAAAGACAATTCCATTCCATTCTGCCGTCCACATCCTTCTGTCATCGCACCATTGGCGGCGGAGACGTCTGTGGTTCTGCGTCAAGGGTAGACAAAGCAATGGACGTCTTGCGGACAGACCACTCTACTGTAAACTGCGTCGAATGGTACGCGCAGACACTGGGTGATGCGTCACAGACTGCCTGTGCTGTGCTATGGTTCGTGATGTGACTGAGCGATCCGTCACTGCCATGCGAACAATTTGCCTGTCATCACGTGAAGTGGTGCGCTGAGGTGGATGCGATCGAACACGCCGGTCCGTCGTACCCTCCTGCATCCAACGATCACATATCCGCATTACAGTTGTTTGGTTTCGTCCAACACGACTACCGATTTCCCTGAAAGATAATCCACAATCTCGGTAGGCTACTATCCTTCCTCTGTCGAACTCGGATACTTGATCAAAAGATGATTGCTGTTTTCGACGAGGCATAATTAATCGTTTTTTTTAATGCGCATTACGTATGATTTGATTGATTACGTACGTTTGATTGCGCATTACGTATAGCCGGTAGAGGGCGTTGAACATCGTACTCTGTGGAGTATAAAACAGGTAACCAAAGCTTGTTTGAGTGTGCTGAATCATTTACAAAGGAAGAGCTGAGATAGACATGCCAGTACGCCGTGTTCGAAGACAATATAAGCAGTTGTCGCAGTTTGAGAGTGGGAGAATCGTCGGGATGATGGAAGCTGGGTGGTTAGCTAGGTGAGTAGCTCGTCAATTAGGCCGCCCTGATTGTGTTGTGAGGAGGTGTTGGGACCAGTGGACACGAGAGATGTCATGTACACGAAGACCAGGCTCAGGACGCCCTCGACAGACCAGTCGTCGAGAAGACCGCCACATCGTAAGAAATGCACGCGTACAGCCAACTGCTTCATCGGCCGCCATCCAGGCACAGGTAGCACCTTCACTAGGGGCCTCGGTGTCTTCTCGAACCATACGAAGGCGCCTGGCTGAAGGACAGTTGGTATCGCGGCGCCCATTACGTGTGCTGCCCTTGACGCCCACCCATCGCCGCCTCCGTTTGGAGTTTTGCCGCGCACGAGGAAACTGGACTGCAGCGGAATGGAACCAGGTCGTCTTTAGCCGCGAATCCAGATTCAATCTCGGCAGTGATGACAATCGTGTTCGTGTGTGGAGAGCCCGTGGTGAACGCTTCAATCCTGCCTTTGCTGTACAGCGACACATCGCTCCCACAGCTGGTGTGATGGTATGGGGTGCCATTGCCTACAATACACGGTCACCTAGTATTGTTCCGTGGCACCATGACAGCCCAGCGGTTTGTTCATGAAATCCTGCAACGACATGTGTTGCCACTCATGCAACGGCTCCCAGGAGCCATTTTTCAACAAGACAATGCTCGGCCTCATACGGCAAGGGTGTCACAAGACTGTCTCCGCACTGTTACTACCCTTCCTTGGCCTGCCCGATACCCAGATTTGTCTCCAATCGAGCATATCTGGGATCATTTGGGACGACGAATTGGGCATCCCACGAGTTTGAAGGAACTAGAGGCAAGGTTACAGCAAATATGGAACGAAATGTCTCAAGACATCATACAGAACTTGTATGACTCAATGCCCGATCGTATCGCATCGTGCATTCGCGCTAGAGGGGGTCCAACGGAGTATTAACTCCTCCGTTCTTTTGCCTTTTTCTCTGAAATAAATTATCCCCTCTGAAATAAATTATATATCAAAGTAGTCATTACGTACGTAAAATTTAGTTTCATTTTGACGACTCCTTCTTGGTGCGCTAATTTTTTTGTCCATGAGTGTATATATATATATATATATATATATATATATATATATTTGGCATTGATTGCTTACATTAATCGTTGTATTTAATTTGAATGTACTCCGTAACGATGTACGGGTATTCAGCTAGTTAACAACAGAACTCATTAATGACTGGTTTATGAAATAACTGATTGAATAAAAGAGTAGAAATGAAGCTAAAGACATGGGCACCCACTTTTTTTGTGTGTATTTCAGAACCATTCAGCTAGATAATGACCAAGTTTAAGATGAAATTAATAGATATCTAGAAACCCGTATTTTCGACGCTTCTATGATTGATTCCTTTACGGTGACAGCTTGTTATAACGATTAAATACGAAAAAGGTCAATTATGTAGAGCAGAGGTCAGAAACGCGGAGCCTGCGAAACAATTTTAAAGAGCCCGCTGTTCAAATATCTAAATTTTAGATATTTGAACAACAAATGCTTGTAGTTGTAATGAAATTGGCATATGGAGAAAGATAATTTATCACATTTTCCAAATTTAAAAAGGGTGATAGAAAATTATTGCGATGAAATTCTACCACCTATCATTTTGCCAAACATTTTGATTCCTTATTGGAAAAATTTAATACCAGATTTTAAGAATTCTACGAATTGCAGGCCTTCTTGGGCTTTATTTACTAATTCTTTATCTCATACAGAGCACGATGTGACTAATAAAATATTTTTCCAACATGGAGGACTTATAATTGGAAATTATAATTATAAGAAATGGCAGTGAATTAAAATGTCGTCATAACGAAGAAAAATTATATTTAGTGAACTGAATTAGATTTCCATTTTTGAGAAAATGTGGTCTGAAATTCAACTCTCTTTGAGCGTCGACATATGATTGTGAATCTTTGTTTTTCAATGTGAAGTACTTAAAATCAAAGTACCGATCAAATCTCACTGACACGCATTTGGACAATGCTTGAAAACTGAGAATTCATCTTATGTACCACATTACAACGAGTTGGCCGCAGAGTTGCAATGTCAAATATCAAATTAAATATCGATTTTAAGATTGTTTTGTTTTAATTAAAATTTGAATTCATGTAATAAAAATTTATGTCGCATTGATATTTTCATGTTTAAATATCAACCCCTCCCCTCCTCTTCATCCAGCGGTGCCCGCCGAACTTCTACATTTCTGAAATATGCCATCCTAGAAAAAAAAGGTTGCCGACCCCTGATGTAGAGAATCAGCTTACCGGTTTTCTCTACTGTTTAGTTCAACTAGTCTCTCAAAATTTTTGACAGATACATACAGCACAACCAACATTTCTTCAGCCTTCGTATCTCTTATTATATACAGGGTGAATCTGTAAAAGTGGGCAAAATTTTACAGGGTGATAGAGCGCAGCAATTATATATATAAAAGCCGTTGTCTCTGTATAACACTTTCGGTCTGTATTCATCTTTCAATTGAAGCCCTCGGTAAATAAACGGCCGGTTAGGCCTAATTTCAATTTCAGATGTGGATCAGAATTTTTTCTTACCTAAAAACTAATATCTTCTCCATCAAATCACGTTTGTTCTACCTATTTTTCTATAAAACATTCAGAACTAAAAAAAATTGGATGCTTTTAGCTGTATATTTAAAAGTTTTTAAAAATCTGTTTACTTTTGCGATGAATTCTGAAAGTAAACAAACTTGAATATGAATGAATCAAGTAGCTCAAGTATTCATATCGCGTAGTGAGCTGTAAAAAACTGGATGGCAGTCTACTACTCCAATCGCATGAAAAACTAAATAAATAAAAAAAATAATGAAAGGGTTTGCTTTTACAAGGTGTGGATTAAATGCAATATTGTTAGATAATTCGGGATATTTTTTAACTTTCATATACTTTTTCCATTTTTACGTCATTATTAGTATTATGACATCAAAATGACGGGTTGGATGGCAGTCTACTACTCCAATCGCATGAAAAACTAAATAAATAAAAAATAATGAAAGGGTTTACTTTTACAAGGTGTGGATTAAATGCTATATTGTTAGATAATTCGGGATATTTTTTAACTTTCATATACTTTTTCCATTATGACGTCATTATTAGTATTATGACGTCAAAATGACGGGTTATCTTCTAGTAAGAGAACTATTCGTCGTAGAATGTGGGGTCGGAACGCAAGTGGTGAGAAGTTAAAAGGAAGTTTTCCACTGTCCCATTTAAAGAATTAACACAAGAATGAGATGAGATACTTCAGAAAACATTTTATCGACAGGAATATAATTGATGTATATGCTCAAAGAAATTGCTCAAAAGAGCTTCTGTCAGCTGTAAGGCAAGCTTTCCACCTGCGGGATAGGGACTGACACACATTTGCGAAGACACCAGGCATTTCCGGAATATCGTCGGCAACAGCGGCGATCGTGGCGAATAGTTCCATATTGGTTTCAATGGGGCTCTCATAGATTAAGCTTTTCCTGTGGCCCCACAGGAAAAAGTTCAAGCACAAGAGATCCGATTGAGACACTTTCATATCATTTACAACGCCACCTAGCGGCTCACTGTTTGCGTTCCGCCCTGTTTTTCTATGACGAAATTGCTCGTGTAGATGCGTTCTATCAACCCGCAAAGTTTTGCCCACTTTTTCAGATTCACCCTGTATAAGACAACTGTAATAGCCTCTAAACCTCTAAGTTATCAAAGATTTGACTGCATAACATCAGCACATTGAAACGGAACGCACAACTGCCAAAAAAAGAAAAAAAACCATGATGCATCGAAGTATACTTTTGAGGTTTATTTAAGAGTGGAATTGAATTTAAGAAGCAACTTTGTTATAAGGTCCTGAGATTCCTCCTCGGATCTTATACTAGCAATCTTTTTTGGGGGTTGATTCCTTCAAATAATTGATAAAGGTAGATATCTACCGATCATTAAATCAACAAGAAGAAAAAACAACAAAAATTTAATCTCACTTTTCGATGTTTATTTATTGTTTTCATTCGTTCTAATGGGATAACATAGAGTATAAACAATATTCGGGATACCTTTACACTATAAACTCTAGGTCCCCAAGTAGAAATTACTCATCACCTTAAAATTTCTCCTATAAATCTAAATGAAATAATTACAGCAATAATATTTCTATTCGGAAGGTAAAAATATTATATAATTCTACATTAATAAAGCAGAAAAGTAGATTCTTTTACCGTAGCAAACATAACACTAATTTCGGTAATAATTGTAAGAGCGAATTTTTTTTATAATATTTCTACACACACACACACACACACACACACACACACACACACACACACATATATATATATATATATATATATATATATATATATATATATATATATATATATGTAATATTAACGGTGGCGATACACTTAAGAATGGCATAATCGTAGAGTCCTAGAGCATTGTAGTGATGGTACCGGGACGAGGCGAAACTGAGAATCAACTGAATTCGACTCCAGAAAGGAAGAGACTTCTTGGTCGTCCTTAAACCTGATTTATTAGGTGGCACAACCACTAGACTGTTTTTTGTGCCTAATCAGTTCAGCGGCGTATAATTTCTGAAGGTACATTTCTACAAATCACTTATTCCGGAGTCTGTCGGAACACATATACACGACAAAAGGACGCAGCATGAAGCAGCTGCGACTACGTAGGACGGATACTGGACACAGAAGGTCCGCGAGGTAACGTTTTCTGCCAAAAGGCGCGATCACGTTAAGACTTCTAATTGGTCAATTTATGACACCTCACTTAAACGCCATATGAGGTGATCGTTTAGTCAGACCTTCTCGAACTTTCTTTCGTTATGTAAATCTGGCTGTGCGTGGCTTTAGGGGAAAAACTAATTGATTATCTCGGTTATTTCTAGGTCAACATTAAATTGGGGGACGGTATTGTGTTGCGATAAGATGAAAGAATTTTGAATAGGCGTTTTAATGATAAGGAAAGTCATTATTTCAATTATATATATATATATATATATATATATATATATATATATATATATATATATGCATAGCGATCTGCATAGAGGCCACGAAGTATAACAAAAAACCCATTAATTGATAGATTTCCCCGAAATATCTCACCCATTTCATTATAGCAAATTACACTGAGTTAAAACAATAGCATCAGCTTACTACCTAGTCTATCTATTCTCGTGCTTAATTAGACTCCAGCATGATAATGTCGAACTCATTACTAATCCCAGACTCATTTTGCATACTTTGACCTTAAACTTATATTTTCGGAAATGAGCAAATAGAAATATGGGAAAGTAATTTTACAGATATGAAAACAATTATTATTGGAAGAAATTAAAAAACAAGAACTTGCAGTGGGCGTCACTGGCTTTTAACGTTAATCGATATTACAAGTGTTATAAATTACGTTATGCACCCATTATTATCCTCTGTGTACCCGATTTGAAGGAAACAGAAAATTTCGTATTCGGTTCTGAATCGTGTTCATTCTTTGACTGAAAAATCCTTCTGAAACAATATCACTGCCGGGACACGCAGCACATATGTGATAGTTTGAGCATGCTTTAATATTATCCTTTTATATTATAGGTTAATTCCTTAGTGTGCGACGGAGCCCCACTCTCTCGTTTAAAAATTTCCTGGAAAGAGAGTTCATGATTTAAGAAAGCACAAACACGGAATCGTCTTGGAAGTGAATTGAGAAACGAGACTGTAGGGTGAAAAGTTTTAGACTTAACTGAGGATGAACTGGTGTGTTGTTGTCTGCCGATGCGGGACATCACTCAATGAAAACATTCGCACATAATGCGCGAGAATCGTAGGTTGCTTTCAATGTGTCACCGTAAAAGCGAATCAACACTAGAGCGATATGCTTGGGGGTTCATACCTTCTCCCATAAAAATACATTCCGGTCTCTGAATTTAACGTGCCCATATACGGCCTAGATATGAATGTATTTAAGGTTTATTTAAGAGCGGCAATGAATTGAATAAATAATATTGTTATCGATATATATAAAACAGTTCCGTAACTGACTCACTGACATACAACGCACAGACCAAACCGCTAGACCTAAAGGGTTGAAATTTTGCATGGCGATTGTTCTTATGGTGTAGGGGTGCACTAAGAAAGATTTTTGAAAAATTGTTCTTCGATTTTTTAAAATTAAATTTTTAAGCTGTTTTTGTAACTTTTTTTAAGTTTGCATTTAAAATAATAATTTGAGGGTTATAAAATTTATATCAGATGATAAAAATTCCTTTAAGATGAAATCTTTTTCGAATCTTTACCTCAATTTTCTGAGTTTTGGTGAATTTTTAAAGATTAATTTTTAGAATTTAATTTATTAAACGCTGATCACGTGATTTGTTTTTCTGGTACTATTAAATAAATTTATCGTCACGTGCATAGCAACTAAATAGACAAAAAAAATATTTTTTTCTCTTTCTAATGCAGCAGACGATTGGATATTATCCAAAAAAATTAATTTTCCTTACGATTTTTTTATAAATATATATATAAATATATTCTACATCAATTGTATACATTGATCGTCGTATTTATTATAATATATATATTTATTTTTTTTGGTATTAATTGCATACATTGACCGTTGTATTTAATTTGAATGTACTCAGTAGCGAAGTGCGGGTTTTCAGCTAGTAAGGTCATAAGAAACGTCCTCGTGTCATATACTAGAAAACTTCTTTTGGGTGTTTACATATTGAACATAGAGGACACGAAGTATAACAAAAATCCCCTTAATTGATAGATTCACCCGAAATATCTCACCCACTTCACTATAGTAAATACAATGTTAAAACAATAGCATCAGCTTACTACTTAGTGTACCTATTCTCGTGCTTAATTACGGCCTAGATACAAAGGTAGTTAATGCGTTCGTAGGGATTAGAATGGAGCATCCCCAGTTCTAAATCTAACGGTACCTCGTCCCCAATCGAACTGGTGTTGTCAGCGATTGCACTTCAGTTCTATACACTCTGCGTAATATTTCCTGTAAATAATTTTTTTTGGTTTTGTTTACCAAGTAGAAAAATTTGATTGCAATTAGTGCCTAATTGCAATAGAAGGCACTTCTGACAATGTATTGAAGTAAAAGGCTTAGATTATCAGAATATATCTAGAGAACGTTTTCAAGTTTATGAGTGTTATTGAATACCCTCCTTGTCGGTCAAAAAAAAAAAAAGGCTAGAAAAATTTTGGTAGTCTAATTTTTAGCTTTTAATTTTACATCCAATGACCTGAATTTTTGGTATTATCAAAATACACTGAAGTGCCACTGAATTAGGGATAGCAAGCATGTTTGAAATAAATATGATTTCCTTAAATTTTGTTTCAACCGCAGAAACGTCATATATCACGCAATCATAATATCGTACAGTTCTTTGGACGAGTAAGGCATTATATATATATATATATATATATATATATATATATATATATATATATATATATATATATATATATATATATATATATATATATATATATACATAATATATATATATATATATATATATATATATATATATATATATATATATATATATACATATATAATATATATATATATACATATATAATATATATATATATAATATACATAATATATATATATATATATATATATATATATATATATATATAGTAGTATCTTCTTTATAAAATTTCTGTCATAAAAGTTTTGCAGATGATCCGAGCCAGACAGGTTAGTAAGACGTATCATATAACACCTAAATTAAATAACTATTAGTAATTTTTTTAAAAATTGAATGAGAAGAAATATTAAGATTAAAGGAAAATAAAAGTGCAAACAAAGAATTGTAAATGAGAGATCAGGTTGAGGCGGCCGAATTCTCACGACCTTTACTCGAACTACAATTTCCAGATCACGCACATTGCCGAAGGTCAGAAGCCTAATTTTTACTAGAAGCTTCGATCTCAATCGATATACACCTGATTATCTTTTTGCACGGAGGATACGTTACAGAGACTACTGTGAAAAAAGAGATACAGTAAACAAATAAAAATTAGAGATAGGTTCCAAACAGATATAATTAATATAATTACAAGATAAAAAGAACTTTTTATACACCATGTTTTTAAATTTTCTGTTGAATCATATAAACTTGACAATTCTATGTATTAATAAATACTTTTTTAAAATTTTATTGATGAATTATCCCATCAACTTGAAGAAAATGAAGTTAATTGGAAGTTAACTTGCGTTTAACTTTTCGTTCCCGTCCCGGCCGATAGACGGCTGCACCAGTCTACAAAACTAAATTAACTGAAATTGAATTCAATCTGCTTAAAGATTAAAATAATGCATTGTAATCGTGTTCTGAGCTATTCCAAAAGTTTCAAATGTCTAGCTAGTCGAGAAGTTAGTTAAAAATCGAATGTAAGATTTGGACTGGACAAACACACACACACACACACAAACAAACAAACTAACAAGAAAGCGAGTTAATAAAAACATGGTAATAATAATGTTAATTAATGAAACAATAAACGTGCCCGTTTACTGTTGTATTTCAGTGGTGAAAAATCCCTCTCGTCAGTGGAAATATTGAATGGCCATATATATACAAGTAGTGTCGTAACTAGCCATTCCTGTGCTCTGTGCTAGAATTTAAATTTCGGCCCCGTAATTAAGTAGGTTTGGGAAAATAATAAAACAAATACAGCAGTTTGCCCCCCCCCCCTTTTCTGGGAGGGTGCTCCTGTTGCCCCTGAATAGTTACGGCACTGTCTACAAGTGTACCTTGGACAAAATGAACAAGTGTTTCTTTTGTTTCACCGATCATGAATCCGAATTCGATTACCAGACGCTATGATTTTGTATTCAGTAGTTCTTTATATGATTCTTCATAATGTGCTATAATCATTTTTAAATCACGTTAGAATGGCAACAGTGTCACCATTTATGAGAAAATGATGTCTAAGTTCATTGCCTAGTTGGAAACCTTCTAGAAATGTACTTCAAGATAGTAGAACTCCACCTTCATCCTTACTACTATATAAACTAACTAGCTGAAAACCCGCACTTCACTGCGGATTACATTCAAATTAAATACAACGGTCAATGTATGCAATTAATGCCAAAAAAAATTTTAAAAAAATATATATATTTATAATAAATACGACGATCAATGTATAACTGACGTAAGTAAAAACAAAATATATATTTGCAAAAAAAATCGTAAGGGATATTTTTATAGATAAAATAATATAGAAGAAAATATTCAAATTAAATCTAATAAGACATACTAAAGAATATAGTACAGTTAATATAGTACAGTTTGAGGAACATATCTTTTACTGTATTTTAATATTTTTTTGGATAATATCCAATCGTCTGCCGCATTAGCAAGAAAATACAAATCTTTTTTGTCTATTAAGTTGTTATGCACGTGACGATAAATTTATTTAAAGTACCAGAAAAAGAAATCACGTAATCAGCATTTAATAAATTAAATTCTAAAAATTAGTCTTTGAAAATTCACCAAAAATCAGAAAAAGGAGGTAAAGATTCGAAAAAGATTTCATTTTAAAGGAATTTTTATGATCTTTCTTGTGATGTAAATTTTATAATCCTCAAATTATTATTTTAAATGCAAACTTAGAAAAGTTACAAAAACAGCTTAAAAATTTAATTTTAAAAAATCTAAGAAGAATTTTTGAAAAATCTTTCTTAGTGCACTCCTACACTATTAGAAGAATTACCATGCAAAATTTCAGCCCTTTAGGTCTAGCCGTTTGGCCTGTGCGTTGTATGCCAGTCAGTCAGTCAGTCAGTCAGTTACGGAACTGTTTTATATATAAAGATGAGGAATCACCTACATCCTCTGAAATACTCTCTGAGATCATTGCACTCAATATTCTTTATTCTTTTTAGATTTTTAAACCGCGTTTACGAAAAAAAAAAGTGTAGAAAAAATTGGTTATTTTCTTGAACCGTATTATTTCAAAACCGTGCAAAAAGAGAATCGGGTGTACTTTTCACTTCATCTTTCTGCTTTATATGCAGCAGCAGCGTTATGCTTTAGGTAATCTTACGATGATTTGAATTGTTAAATTTATGTTAATAAATTGTTATGTTTGTTTGTGAGATGCCTGGTACCTTATTCTACATCAATGTCTCATGCATTGAAAATCCTTGAAAATGCCGGTCAGAGTCCAAATTAATCTTAGAGCCTCTGAGAAAAATGTACCTGCAATAAAATTTCCAAGTACGAGTTATAACATGTAACGCCTTGAAAATTGAATTTCCACTAAAAGGGAAATTTGAGAAGCTGAGTAAAGATATTCCATAGCAATACATAGAACGGATATAGGACAAAAACCAGCCACTTTCTGCAAACAGACAAAAAAAAATCAATTCTGCTCTACACTTCTTTTAAAATTTAGTGCTTTCAATTCTCGCATAAGATACATCAGCTTTTCAGAAAAATTTAGTTTCATAACCTACATATCCGAGCAAAGTTTCGCATCCCCCCATGAAGATATTACTACATAAAAAGTAAAAAAAAAAAGAATTGAAAATTGAACATCAGGAAGATAAAAGTTATTCCATCTGAATTTGCACTTCAGTGCTTTTCTTTTATGCTACGCGATCCAATTTGAAAAATGAGAAAAAAGAACCCAGGAATTTATTCCAACCACGTTTCTGCCATATTGACTGATATATGTGAAAAATGCGTATCAGTTGCGAAGCTGAATGTTGTTTCTTATGTAGTCTATTTCCGATGACAGTCACTTACAGGCTATAAAAAAAAACAACCTAAAAAGGTTTTACTGTATTCCTTACTTCTTTTATCTGAGCTGTTCTATCAACATATCTGGCACACACTCAAACATAAATATAAAATTGGAGGGTTATAAAATTTATATCACGAGAAAGATCATAAAAATTACTTTAAAATGAAATCTTTTTCGAATCTTTACCTCCATTTTCTGATTTTTGGTGAATTTTCAAAGATTAATTTTTAGAATTTAATTTATTAAATGGTGATCACATGATTTCTTTTTCTGGTACTTTAAATAAATTTATCGTCCCGTGCATAGCAACTAAATAGACAAAAAAATATTTTATTTCTTGCTAATGCGGCAGACGATTGTATATTATCCAAAAAAATATTAAAATGCAGTAAAAGAAATGTTCCTCAAACTGCATTATATGAACTGTACTACATTCTTTAGTATGTCCTATTAAATTTAATTTGAATATTTTCTTCTACATTATTTTGTCTATAAAAACATCTCTTACGATTTTTATATATATATATATATATATATATATATTACATCAATTGTATACATTGATCGTCGTACTTAATTATATATATATATATATATATATATATTGGCATTAATTACATACATTGTCCGTTGTATTTAATTTGAATGTACTCCGTAGTGAAGTGCGGGTTTTCAGCTAGTTGTATATATATATATATATATATATATATATATATATATATATATATATATATGATGGGGGGGGGGTATATGTGTGCACACGCTTTTTGAAAGGAAAGTTGAATACGAGTGGCATTCTCTGAAATTGCTTGGTTGCTGAATTTTTTGTTTCAAATCTGCATAGTATTTTTATAAATTATTTCTCCTAATATGGACATTTGAGAAAAATGAATTGTATGAAAATTTTTAATTTTAGTCGCTATTTATGTGAATTATCATCGTTAAAGTTTGTTTCTTAAAACGACAAAAAAAAAGTGACTTGAATCTGGGGACTTTTTGCTGCTTGAAATATATTTAAAATTAAGAATATATATATATATATATGATAATATTATTAATAACCTATAATCGCCCTCTCTGAAATTTCCTTTCTGATCTGGTAACCTTTCCGACTCCTTGGCGAGATGCTTCGCCTTTCCATAGTTACTTTGTCCGAATATTCTAGCAACCTCTCTTTGATCTAATTCTATTTTTGCCCGATACGATTTAAACACGAGGCTGGTTCCGAGCAAGTAAGATGTGCTGCATTATTCGTAAATAAATCCCTTCGTTCCTTAAGCTGACTTTATTATTTTCCGGCCATGATGTTTGCAGTATTTTTCAGAGATGACCATTCAGGTCATCTCGTATATATATATGTCTGTGTGTGTGTGTGTGTGTGTGTGCGCGCACGCCAGATCCAAGTAAAGCCAAGAAATTTGGTTTTACTTGAATTGTGATATGATTAACGAATATGATTTGAAAGCAAGAAAAAATATTTATTATTTAAAGAACATATATTTCTAATATTAGAAAACTTATAACATTTAACTAGAGATGGAGTGTCTTTTGATTTAGTCTTCGAAAATGAGATCAAATAATTAAGTCACGTTCTCCAATATAATACAACTACTAGAAATGCCAAATGAATTTTACACAAGAAAATCCTTCCTGCGATATACATGCATTTTGTTTCCATTCCTAATTCTCAGAAATATTCAATATTCTTTCAGTTGAAAAGAAATATTATGTTAAACAAGGGATTCGAAATGCAACATTTTGATCTACAATTGAATGGGAAAAGATCTGTGTTTAATTAATTGCAAATCTCAATTCACATGTAACATTTATTTAAACGATTAATTGTTTAAATAAAGTCTTTTGAAATAAATTATGGTGCTCTCGGTTTTGAAGTATCAATGATTTAAATTTAATTCTTGTATTAAACAGGAGATAAATCTATTAATATGACATGCAAACATCTTTCGCCAATCGCCTACTATTAATTGCAATTCTGAGAATGAAATTCGGTTGGAAACATTTAAAAAGCAAACAGGATAACTGAATTAAAAGAAGTTTTCAGGAACTGTTTACGTTGCTAAGTTACGTAAGCTCCCGAGTAATGTCTAGCTCCCACAAATGGGTTGGAAATTAAATGAAATGTAAAACATCGTTAATGAAATCTCAAAGAATTTATTTCACAAACGAAGTGAGCCAGACAAATTAATTCTTTTTTTTCCACCCGTCTTAACGGTTCGGTAATTCATTTTGAAATTGAATAACTGTCTATACATAGCATAAAAATATGATAACGAGCGTTCATTCACTTTGACGTGCAAGATATAAACTGGTGGCGAATTAATGCTTTTACAGAATGAACAAAGAAAAAAAATATTTTCCTGATAACAGTTCGCCTGTGCGCAAAAATTGTGATGTTAGCATCCGGAGAATAAATTCGTGTAATCCCTTTGGTAATAATTATGAAAATGAATTGTTTTTGCGTTTTCAACTTAAAAAGAACTGTGAGCATATGTGCATTGCCCAAACGAGTTTCCTTTTATTACGCTCAGTTATTGAATTTTAACAATTTAATGAAATTTGTCTGGGCTTTTAGCGTTTATAAATTACTAGCTGAATACCCGTGCTTCGCTACGGAGTACATTCAAATTAAATAAAATGGTCAATGTATGCAATTAATGTTAAATTATATATATATATATATATATATATATAAAATCGTAACGGATATTTTTATAGACAAAATAACGTAGAAGAAAATACCATTCATCCGATTCATGTCAGACCTTAGAACGACGAAACAGATGATACGAAACAGCTTTAAATCTCACATTTCAGACGAGTGATTGCATCTAGTATTTTCTCAAAGCATCTAGGTTGTTATTGAATCCGAAATCGGTTTCAGTCGCCTCGAAATCTCGTGTCCACGCGGAGTTTGCACATTCAAATTAAATACAACGGTCAATGTATTAATTAATTCGTATGTTTAATATCCATAAAACATTCAAATTTCAATTCAATTCTTAAAAAAACTTCCATCTCAATAAGTCTAGTGGTTAAATTTTATCTTTTACCCTATTTTAATATTTTTTCGTCAATTTATTTCGTTGTTATGCACATGACGCAAAATCAATTTAAAGTATCCCAAATAGAAGAGAAACCACGTGATCAGCATTTAATAAATTAAATTCTAAAAATTAATCTTTAAAGATTCAACAAAAATCAGAAAATAGAGGTAAAGATTCCAAAAACATTCCATTTTAAAGGAATTTTTTATGATCTTTCTCGTGATATAAACTTTATAAGCCTCGAATTATTATTTTAAAAGCGAACTTTAAAGAATTCACAAAGACAGCTTAAAAATTTAATTTTAAAAAATCTGAGAAGAATTTTTCAATAATCTTTCTTAGTACACCCCTACACTATAAGGAGAATCGCCATGTAAAAATTCAGCTGTCTAGGTCCAGGGGTTTGTCAGTCAGTCAGTCAGTCCAACTGTTTTATACATATAGATTAGTTGACAGAAAACCTGTAGCTCTCGGATTATTTCAATATCAATTACTTTTGGTTTTTTATGTCTGTATTTATCTTATTCTATTCAATCTCGCTATAATATTTTAGAGGGTTCAAGGCAGTCTTGTGGCAGCGGGTTGGACTTGGAATTAGAATTGGAATTGCTCGGTTCGAATCCCGACGAACGCAATGAAATGCCTTCGTGTCTAGGAGAGGGTCGGATATGTGCACTTTAAATTCGTATACCAGAAAGTCCTTCTATGATGTCAGAGAGTTAGGGAGAAAGTACGAGCCCCCCAGATGTCGCCACTGGGGGGGCGATCGGTCAAAACTGAGGTGACACCTGGATAAATCGGACTCTAACTCTTGTGGTGCCATTCTAAACCGAAGCCGCAACCCTCAGTCCGCAAGCTTTTACTGACCTAGTCTGGAATACTCCGGCCAGGGGTCATATGTAATAACAACAACACAATATTATAGCGATATGGCTATAACTAAAATACACTGCTGGCCACCCAAATTGCAACACCAAGAAAGTCAAGAGATATCACAACAAAATTTATTTTGTAGATAACATGTTGACTAAGTATCAAATGATTAAATTTATAGACTTCTGTGAAGTGTGGTTCCTGCCAAAATCAGTAGCCAGAGTAGCCGCCATTGTTGGAGATCACCACTGCCACACGCCTCGGCATTGATTCAAAGAGACTTTGGATGAGTTCTTGGGGTACAGCAGACCAAGCAGCTTCCACACGTTGCCAAAGCTGATCTGCTGTGGCAGCTGGGGATGGAATATGGGTCAATCGTAGAGCAACCATGGACCACATGTTTTCTATCGGCGAAAGATCCGGAGAGCGAGGCGGCCAGGGAAGCAATTCAATCTGGCGATTGACGAAAAACCGTTGGACAATGCGTGCCACGTGTGGTCGCGCATTATCCTGTTGAAATATGGCTGTGGGCAAGCCCTGAAGGTAAGGAAGGACAACTGGCTCTAACACCTCGGAGATGTAGCGCTGGCTGTTTAAAGTACCGGCAATGAGTACTAGAGGTGTGCGAGAGTGATATCCAATACCGCCCCATACGATAATACCCGGTGCAGGACCAGTTTAGCGGTGCATAACGTAGCTGTTCAGCATCCTCTCTTCACGGCGTCTCCAGACTCGAATGCGACCATCGTGGTGTTGCAGACAGAAACGTGACTCGTCAGTAAAGACAATTTCATTCCATTCTGCCGTCCACATCCTTCTGTCATCGCACCATTGGCGGCGGAGACGTCTGTGGTTCTGCGTCAAGGGTAGACAAAGCAATGGACGTCTTGCGGACAGCCCACTCTACTGTAAACGACGTCGAATGGTACGCGCAGACACTGGATGATGCGTTACGGACTGCATGTGCTGTGCTATGGTTCGTGATATGACTGAGCGATCCGTCACTGCCATGCGCACAATTTGCCTGTCATCACGTTAAGTGGTGCGCTGAGGTGGATGCGATCGAACACGCCGGTCCGTCGTACCCTCCTGCATCCAACGATCACATATCCGCATTACAGTTGTTTGGTTTCGTCCAACACGACTACCGATTTCCCTGAAAGATAATCCACAATCTCGGTAGGCCGCTATCCTTCCTCTGTCGAACTCGGATACTTGATCAAAATATGATCGCTGTTTTCGACGAGGCATAATTGATCTTTTTTTTGAAAAAAACCACAAGAAAAACACAATTACCGAACTTGAAATCGTCGAAATCTCCAAGCCTTAAATAGCGCTTTGAAGTGGCGCCACAGGCGCGCGTGATGTGCGTCTGCGCTGAAATTCTAATAATTTGCATATCTCACCTCCGCTAATGCATGTTGTAAATTTCATGTGATTTGCATGTTTCCTTCAGGGTGTTGCATTTACAGTGGCCAGCAGTGTATAAAATTTAATTTTGGAACTCAATGTAGAATCTAAAGATACAAACACATGCACACGAGAAAAAGTACTCATACCAACTAATTTTTATCGCAAACTTGTAAGATAAATAACATTGTTTTTTAAAACACATAGTGGTTTTCAAACGTTATTGTAGAGATTAAATTTCATCAATGATGCAACTAGATCTTATCTCTCGCGGATTATACAGCGAAAAAGAAGAGAATTTCTAATGGATTTTAATGTTGAATCTATTGAATTACTATTTTCAATGAGTTTCTTTTAGATTCCTGGGAGGGAGATTACATCGCAAACTATCCATTAAGTGTTCCTTCTTGAGAATAAAGTAAAATTTGTTTTTCTCGTTTCCTGAGAAATTTATGTCTTGGGAAGTCGATATGGAAATTATTTTTCCTTTTCAACAACAATTTGTTAAGGTTCACTGTTTTTATCGCAATACCTAGAAAATTTATAAATATAATTTTATTTATAATTTTTTAAGTAAAACCAATTTTTTCATCTAACATTTAAAAGCAATATTAATTTAAATCTGTTTCATTATTTCAGAAAATTTTATTAGAATACCAATTCGTAGATAATTTTAAAGACTTTCCTGTTGACATTTTTAGTAAAATGTGAAACAATCAAATTTATCTATGACAGAAAGTGGGAGAGAAGTGATACCCGGAAGTAATACTTATACCTATCTGATTATTGAAGAATAATTTCATTTATTGCAAACAACGGGTACAATAACAACAAATCTAGGACCACTTAGAGATTATTTGTCCAAATTAATGTCTACTTCTCCATAATATGAAAGCAATTTTTCTACTCCTAACAATTTTATTACGAAAAAGAGAAATCGATTGTCCAATACTGATTTAGATGCATTATGTTTTTTAGAAAAATTTTCCAAGTTGAAAAAATAAAGGCTTTTAATTTTTATTTGAAATCATATTTTAAAATCTATATATTGTATTTTGTGTTAAAATAATAAATGAACTCAGCATTACTGATTATAAATCATTACTATATAACATTATAAACTGAAATTTAACTGACGGATGTTATTTATATATTATGTGAGAAATCTTGAAATTTACTGAGAAATAAGCGGTAATTTTTTTTCTCACGAGAAATGAAAACTATCGGGAAGTCTTATCCTACTATTAGCAATGAGTATAGTGTCTGTTGCAAGCATTAATACGGTTTTAGTTATAGATAAAGGTACAACTACCGAGAAATCCTTAACAATTTATTGATTCTCGTGTATCATATCCTTTAACTAAACAGTAATTTGCGGTATCGCACCTCTGCTAGAAGAATATTACATCTCCAAAATTTTCCATTTTAAGATAACTGCACCACAATGCTCTATAAGAAGTGCGTCTCATTCTCGAATAATGTTATAACCCAAGTACCAACACCATCTCGTAGATGGCGCTTATTACCTCTTCCACAACTAGAAGGGGGAACTTGCTCATGCGCGAAGAATGAAAATAATTTGTCAGTGCCTAATGTTGTATTAAAATGTTCTTGCAATAAAAATGTCCATTAAATTTTATTTGGAAAATAAATTTGTATTTTTTCCTAACCTGCTGTTCATGTTATCAAGGTTTTTCTTTGTATAGTGAAAAGTTTAGATAGATTGTGCATTAGCACAGAGATACTGACACTATTCCCTCAAGCTTTTCAGTCCATGTTGACAAAATGAGTTTACTAGAAGAGGTTATATCTTGTAATTAAAGCTCAAAATAATGCTTTAAAAATTGAAAACAACTTTAATAGTATATAGTTTTGCCTTCTAAAGTGATGTAGCGGTCGAGCGATTTCGTTTCATCTTCAACTGACAAGAAGAAACCTCTGTGAGCCGAGCGAAGAAGAAACCTTGGTGAGCCGAGCGAAGAAGAAACCTTGGTGAGCCGAGCGAAGAAGACATCAGCGAGGCACACTGGTGTAGCCATATAAATACCGGGAGTTTCGTGAAGAACGCTCGCTCCCTCTCGATCCTTCTCTCGCACGATTCCTTTCCAGTACTCTGCGAATCCAGCTCACCAATCCGCCTACAATAAATTTAACCCGGGAGTACAGCCCGATGACAGTTTTATGTTTTTCACGTTAAAGCTTGTTTATATAAAGTTTGTTTGTGTTTTTAAGTTAGAAGTTATTAAAGACGTTAAAGTTTGTTTACCTTGGAGTCATTAAAGTAACCACACTACACGCCGAATAAGGGACTTTGACAGTGGTGACCCGGTCGACAGTGCTGGTGAATTCTTGACTTTCTTATACCCCATGCTTTGCTGCGTTTTGTGCCAGGTTGAGAATTTGTCATTATAGGTTTAGAAAGGGTCCTTACACATCAAGTTGTTTTTGCATGTCGCGTCATTTAAAGTTGTTGATACTTCCAAAGGGTTTTTAAAACTGTTTTTATAAATTTGGTATTTAAAGCTGGTTGTAATGGAAGCGGAGATTAAACCTGAAATAGCAAGGGTCGCTTTTAGGGCACCTCCCCTTTGGGAAAAAAGACCTTGATTTGTGGTTTTTACAAGTAGAATCGAGTTTTAAAGCTGCAGGTATTACCGTGTCCGAAACAAAGTTTCATAATGTTGTTACAGCATTGGATGCGGAAATTTTGAGTTATGTTCGGGATATGGTTCAATCCCCGCCGCAACATGACCCATATACAGCCCTTAAAACCCGTATTTGTTCACAATTCGCGCAATCAGAAGTTTCTCGTTTAAGAGCATTATTGCAGGATTTACAATTGGGTGATTTCCGCCCATCACAATTATTGCATAGGATGCAGACTTTGGCTGGTAACAATGCTTCAAGTGATGTGTTAAAGACTTTATGGATGCAACGCTTACCGGTGCATACACAACAAATACTTTCAAGTAGTAAGGATAATTTGATAGACTTAGCTTTCGTTGCAGTTAAAATATTGGAGGTTTCTGAACTGGTCCCTGAAGTTGCTGCGACTAGTACGCAAAACAGCGAAATTGGTATGTTGAAAGCTGAAATAACTGCCTTGTCAAAAAAGGTGGAGCGACTTCTTAGTGATAGACGCAAATTGTATCATACGCGTTCCCGTTCCGATTCAAATTCTAGAAAAAATTTAAATTCGGGTTCAGAAAAAGTTAAGCAATGTTGGTACCATTTCAAATTTGGAAAAAAACGCAAAGAAATGCGTAAAACCATGTAGCTATGAGGAAAACTAGCGGGCCCATTTGTTTTTGCGACGGCATTTGATGGCCTGAATTCTAGTCGCCTATTTATTCACGATGAAAGTTTAAATTTAAAATTCTTGGTGGATAGTGGTGCTACAGTTTCCGTATTACCTAGGAATAAGCTACAGGTTCAGCCAAAACAGTTCAGCCTCTATGCTGCAAATGGAACTAAAATAAATACTTATGGATTTCAAAAACTAGTATTGAATTTGGGATTACGCCGTAACTCTGCATGGTCTTTTATGATTGCAGATGTTTCTCGCCCAATAATTGGAGCCGATTTTTTAGAAAATTTCGGATTGCTGGTCGATGTTAAGAATCGTAGGTTGATAGACCCACTGACTACGCTTGCAACTAAATGTACAGTAATCGCTGGGAAATCTTGTGCTTTAACGACTATAGCTGTAAAATCGCAATACCATAGAATTTTGGCTAAATTTCCAAATATTTCTAATCCTGCTACTTTGCGAAACACGCGGAAACGGCATAATATAACACATTGTATTCCTACTAAGGGTCCACCAGTTTATGCTAAGGCGCGCAGACTTGCACCTGACAAACTTAAAATTGCAAAACAAGAAATTAATAATTTATTAAATCAGGGTATTATACGGCCATCCACTAGCCCATGGGCCAGTCCAATACATTTGGTGCCTAAAAAGAATGGCGAGTGGAGACTATGTGGAGATTTTAGACGTTTAAATACCGTCACAACACCCGATAAATATCCTATTCCTAATATTCAAGATTTCTGTTCTAATTTGCATAATAAAACAGTTTTTTCAAAGCTGGATTTGGTGAAGGCGTACCACCAAATACCTATGGACCCGGAATCAGTACAGAAAACGACCATTATAACACCGTTTGGGTTGTTTGAATACTTATTCATGTGTTTCGGATTATCGAATGCGGCGCAAAGTTTTCAGAGATTTATGGATCATGTGTTTCGAGATATCGAATGCTGCAACGTGTATTTAGACGACGTTTTGGTCGCATCTACAAGCAGGGAGCAACACATTCACGATCTTGAAATTGTTTTTCATAGACTTAATGAATTCGGTATAGTTTTAAATACAGATAAATGTATTTTTGGTAAAACTAGTTTGAATTTTTTGGGATATTTAATTTCTGAAAAAGGAGTAGCACCATTACCTGAGAAAGTAGAGGTTTTGAAGAACTTTCCTTTACCTGAAACGGTTGTCGAATTACGACGCTTTTTGGCAATGTTGAATTTTTACCACCGTTTTCTTAAGAATGCAGCTACAATACAGGCAGCGTTATATGAGTTGATAAAAAGCAAAAAGAAAAACGATCGAACTCAAATTCAATGGTCTGAAGATTCAATTCAGTGCTTTAATAGGTGTAAAGAGGCAATTTTGCAAGCTACACTATTAGCATTTCCCAAACCAGAAGCTGACATTTCCATTATGGTCGATGCTTCGGATTTCGCGGTTGGTTCTGTGCTACAACAAAGTGTGAATGGACGGTTAGAACCCCTTTCGTTTTTTCGCGAAAGCTTTATCCAACAGAACGTAGGTACAGTGCCTACGACAGAGAATTGCTCGCTATTTATAGTTCTATTCGACATTTTCGTCACATGTTGGAGGGCAGGAATTTTACAATTTTTACGGATCATAAACCTCTCACATTTGCTTTTAACCGTAATAGTAGTAACACTTCCCCTAGGCAGCAGCGTCATTTAGAATACATTGCTCAATTTTCTACCGACATTAGACATGTTTCGGGTGCAGATAATGTTGTGGCAGATACGTTGTCGCGAATTTCCGAAATTCAGCTCCCAAATAAATTGAATTATGAAGCAATGGCACAGACGCAGCGAGGGGATGGGGAATTGGAAAGGTTAAGAGCGGCAGATAATTCTCTGCACTTCAAAGGTTTTGAATTTTCTCCCAGTGGCTCAACTCTGTTTTGTGATACATCAACTGGACTGGTTAGACCTTATGTTCCCTCAGATTTTCGTCGGATGGCATTCCAGATCTTGCACGAACTTTCGCATCCTGGAATTAGAGCTACTGTTAAATTAGTTAGTGAACGGTTTATTTGGGCATCTTTGAAAAAGGATGTTACTGCTTGGTCTCGCGCATGTGTTCAGTGTCAAAGATCTAAGATCCAGAGGCACGCCATTGCTCCGTCTGAAGCATATCCTTTGCTCGTTGTCGATTCACGCATGAAAATATAGACATCATAGGTCCTTTGCCACCTTCTAGAGGGCAGCGCTATTGTCTGACATGTGTGGATAGATTTTCCAGATGGCCGGAAGCTTTTCCGATGCCAGATCAATCTGCGGCAACGGTAGCCGAGACATTTTATGCGGGATGGATTTCTCGATTTGGAGTACCTGACACGGTAACTAGCGATCAGGGCAGACAATTTGAGAGCAGTCTATTTCAAAGCCTAACCCGTTTTTTGGGGATTCAAAAAATTAGAACGACCGCTTATCATCCGGCAGCGAATGGCCTAGTTGAGCGGTATCATAGGCAGTTGAAAGGCTCTATTAAATGTCACGCAACTGAGCGCTGGACAGAGATCTTGCCTACTGTTCTACTTGGCATTAGAACGAGTTTCAAGGAAGACATTCAGTCCACGGTCGCGGAAATGGTTTATGGTACTCATTTACGTTTACCAGGGGAATTCTTTCGTGACACACTACGCACTCCCCAAATACAGTGCTCAGAGTTTTCGATTATGTTGCGGGATCATATGCAGAAACTGCGGCCTGTTCCGACAGCACATCATAATACCCAGAAGGTTTTTATACATAAAGAGCTCAAGAATTGTGACTTTGTTTTTGTCCGCCAGGATCACGTTAGGAAACCTTTGGAACAACCTTTTGACGGCCCTTTCCAGATTGTTTCGAGACACCCTAAGCATTTCTGTCTCAATATACGAGGCGCTAAAGCCACGGTTTCGATTAATAGGCTAAAGCCTGCATTTCTTCTTAATGAATCTAACTTGCACAAAAGTTCTATTTTACAGGATGATCTGTCTAAGAAACCCGAGGTGACAACTCGGTATGGACGAAAAGTCAAATTTAGGTTTAACGTCTGAACGACTGGAGGGGGAATGCTGTAGCGGTCGAGCGATTTCGTTTCATCTTCAACTGACAAGAAGAAACCTTGGTGAGCCGAGCGAAGAAGAAACCTTGGTGAGCCGAGCGAAGAAGACATCAGCGAGGCACACTGGTGTAGCCATATAAATACCGGGAGTTTCGTGAAGAACGCTCGCTCCCTCTCGATCCTTCTCTCGCACGATTCATTTCCAGTACTCTGCGAATCCAGCTCACCAATCCGCCTACAATAAATTTAACCCGGGAGTACAGCACGATGACAGTTTTATGTTTTTCACGTTAAAGCTTGTTTATATAAAGTTTGTTTGTGTTTTTAAGTTAGAAGTTATTAAAGACGTTAAAGTTTGTTTACCTTGGAGTCATTAAAGTAACCACACTACACGCCGAATAAGGGACTTCGACAGTGATTTCAAAGAAATCCTTCTAAAGAGTTTCCTTCTAAAGAGTTTCCCCATCAAAATTATCATAGGGATTCATAAAACAGGAAATAAAATTTCGACATATATTAGGTTAGCTCATCCTGAAAATCTGGCTATTTTGAGATGTAACACTCTTCCAGCAGAGATGTGAATATATCTGAATTACAACCTCCGTGGCCATTTTCTGACAAGTGAATAAAATATTTTTGACTCCGGGTACAGAATTCACATTTCGATCTGTCAACTATAGAAGTTGGAAACTCAGTACGTCTTTGTTTTTCTTTCTTCGTATTAATCAGTATTTTATCACCAAATCTTGATACTTTTCTTTACAGTGTATCTGACACATGATAGGTACGAAATATTTGTTTTAAGTAGTAATATACGTGTGCTTAATTATTTGTTTAATTTAGTAATTTTTCTTTCTTCGTATTAATCAGTATTTTATCACCAAATTTTGATACTTTTTTTACATTGTATCGGACACATGACAGGTACGAAATATTTGTTTTATGTAGAAATGCGTATGACACAATTCTAAAAATAAATAAGGATGAAATTCATTTCATTGGCAGCACGACATGAGTTAGATATCCTAAATGAAACATTTTGTGCTTTTTGAACACAAACTTGAAATCCAGTGAGAGCACTATATAAATTGTAAAAACAAGTCAAAATACATCAGAAATGAGATAGCTGAGATAAAAAATGAATAGTTTAGTACTAGAAAATACTTTAATGGTATAAAATTTAATCGAAATTATGCATTTTAATTATTAAAACCATTACTTGTAACGGAGTAGTTTCATCTCGTCTAGTTCAAAAAAAAAAAATTCCACAATCTCGAGATAAACAATTTCTTCACTTCTCTTATTAAGTTCTTTCTAAGGACTTCGCTTTAATTGTGCTTTATATATTTCCATAATTGTGAATGTTGAAACTTCGTCAAAAAATTCCAGTTGTTATGAAATACATACTTCTAGTTACATATCTATATATATAAAACGCGTAGGTATGCGGCACAAAAATCGACGATATTTCTGCACTCCGAATGGCAACGGCTGCAACAATCAGATGTAAACATTGGCGACGCAATTTGCCACCGCGTGTCAACATGGATTTACGCACTGAAATCAGGAATGCTCGAAAGCGAGCTGCACGATCAAGTGAAAATTGGAAACAGTCTCAAGAAAGAAAGCGAAGAATAAATAATTTATTAAGAGAAAGAGAGAGCATAAATTATCGCGAGGTTAGGCTTAACCGTCACCGGCATAGCAACCGACAGCCAGTAATAATTAATTTCTACACTTTTTTCAGTACTTCCTGAATTTTTACTCCATTTTATAAATGAAGAAATTTTCCCAACAATTTATTGTTTGATATGATTAAGTATAGATTTCTGAATTGTGAACAATAGTACGTACAGAGAGTGATGTAATCCACACTATATTTTAATACTTGCTGAATTTTTATTCCGTTTTTTAAGTGAAAAAATTTTTCCCAACAATTTCTTATTTGATGTAATGATAAAGTGTAGATATCTTAATATTGAAAAATAGTACATTCAGAGAGGGATGTAATTTTTAAAATCATTGGTGTTTGGTTTCTCAGTCTTATATTTAACTTTGTTCTGGAGTAATGGAAATTCATATTTTTTAATCACGATGTTTTTGAATCAGTCTTATGGAGAATACCCCTTAACAACGTATATTTATGATGACAGGTAATGGTAACAGTCCTTACATATGCTACTTTCCATTGAGTTGTTTTGCAAAAGAAAACATAAAACTAAAAGCGACCATGCTGGTCGCGCAGCGGCTAGTCTTATTGTATTTACTGGAATTTGACGAGCTCACCAACCATCCCTTCCCCGCTTCCAGTTGCTTAATTTATGTTCACAATAGAAAAATATTGATACATAGAAAGAAGTATGAAATATTTAACCACTTACCTGCCAATAGATGGGTAACCCTTGACTCCACAATATGAATTACCTGTCAGTAACAGAGTTTTCTATTCCAAATAGTTAATTGTTCCGGCTCACTTAATAAAACACATAATCCTCTATCCCCTCCATACTTAATTTTACATTATATTTTAATATTTTTACGACGGTATTTCTGAAGAAACTGTGCGCAAAAGATTCGATTAAATACGGTACATTATAAAACTATTTGTCTAATATGTCATTTATTTCTTACACATTTCCATCCTATATTTGTTCCATATGTGTTGTAATAAAACAATTTTACAGTGACATTCTCCAGGTTCAGTTGTCATCTTTATTTCAGTTTTTATTACTTCAATTTTATTTGCACCATACCACCTTTTAAAAATACCATAATTTCCTGTTTATAACACTACCGCCATTTTAGTAGATTTATGCATACATACATACATACATGTATACAGTTATAAAATGCTGATATATACACTCTGTCATAAAAAATATATGCACCCAGAAGAAAATGATCTACTATCACGAAACTTAACATGTATGTAGTATGAGGAGATAAGCAAATGATTACAAATTCAGAAGAGCCTATGTACCCATTAAATCCACCTATGGCAGCTATAGAAGCCGAAACACGGCGTGGCATCGAATTAAAGAGGTCACATATGATCTCTTGCGGAAGATCATGCCATAATCTTTGCAACTGGGCAGTCAATTCACCAGTATTACGGGAGGGCTGCAGTTGCCTTCCAAGCATGTCCCAGACATGCTCTATTGGCGAGAGGTCTGGTGACCTGGAAGGCCATGGGAGTACGTGATATCCTTGAAGACATTGTTGGGAGAGTCGAGCAGTAAGTGGAAGAGCATTGTCTTGCTGATTAATGGCACCTGGGTGACTTGATAGCATAGGCAGTCCAACTGGTATTAAAATCTCGTCCACGTAACAGCGTGCCATCAGAGTGCGTTGAAGGACGACTAGAGGTGATCATGTGTTCCAAAAAATCGCTCTCCACACTGTGACAACTTGTGTAATTGCCGCATGCCTCTCGACAACAAATGCGGGATCGGACCGGTGGCCTGGCCGCCACCACACGCGTATGCGCTGGTCATCAGCAATGAGACTGAATCGGGATTCATCGCTGAAGATCATACGCCTTCAGTCGGTCACACTCCAGTTTGCCCGAGGTCGGCAAAAATCCAATCGACACTGCCTATGATGTGGGGTCAGTGGTAGGGGTCTTAATGGACGTCGGCGCCTTATACCTGCGTCGGCCAGTCGTCTCCGAATGGTTTCCCTTGATACCACCGGATGTCTGGAAGGTGGTAAATGGTGTCGAACTGATTCTAGCGACGTTGTTGATGCGGACGTGGCCGCTGTTATGATTGCGCGATCCTCGTGCGCATTTGTGTTCCTGGAACGCCCTGACCCTCCGCGACAATAGACTATCTCTTTCGTGATCCATTGTTGATAACACCGAGCAACTACCATATCCCTCCGTCCGAGGTGGCGGCCGATACGCCTGTTCAACCAACCTGCTTCTCTGAGGCCTACTTTACGCCTCCTCTCAAAGTCCAACAATTGTTCGTACTGTCACCGGTTACGTCTCAGAGGCATCTCTTGTCATAATACCGTCCATCCAAGTCGACAGATTTGTTTGAATTACCCTATGGAACGAGTAATCATGCTTTTAAACTCTCCCAGCTGCGCATCTCATATGCGCAAAGCGCGCTTACCCTTGTCTCAGACGCTGAGGCTTTCTCCTATAAGGGTTTTGAAATTGCGTAGGAAGGGACAGTCAAATTTATAGAGTATCTATGCTCACTTCTACCCAGACTTGGGTGTATATAATTTGAAGTGGCACTCTATTTGAATTATATACAAACACAATTTATACATGAAACAATGTTTATTGGATTCATTGCACATATAATTGGCTTTTACAGCAATAAGCATGCGTACTACTTGTACGGAATGTAAATACAGCTTTTAAGGACAATATATTTTTATACTCACGAACAGTAAGTCAAACCAGCAGTACTGCCACGTAAACTTCTGGCCCGTAAAGCACCAGCGCAGGATAACACCTTTTTCAACCTTAACAACAACTCCTCCTTTTTCATTAATGACGCTGCGTGGTATTTATACTAAGCGCGTATGCCAAAATTAGCATATCTGAAGCAGCTTCTTTAATTCACTCAAAAGTTCGATTCTTGTGAATCGAATCTTGTGTATACCTTACACTGGCCTCCCTCGAAAAAAAAAATTAGGTAACTGAGGTCTGAACGGCTTCAGTTAACTAATTGAAAACGCGTGCTGGTCTGACTTTTTACATAATGGGTGGCAAAGCCAAAAAACCTTCCACACGTTGTGTGGGGGAAAAACGTCACTACCATTTTACAAAACTAACCCCGAAGGGTCCAGGTGACACCATTACACAGTGGATTTGCAGAGTTGCGGATACTGGGCTGGCCAACTGCGCCCTAAAATATCTATTTTAATTAAAAGTGACAACACAATTGCACAGCATGACATTTCTTGACTGTATCTGCTCTCCCCCAATTTATAATGTACATGTGTTATGATTTGCGAAGTTAGTATGTTAGTTGTTTGTTGTCTGTAGTTAGTATGTATTTTTTTTCCCTACATGTCCCCTTCAAAAATTTATACAACAACAGTATACCGTTTTTTTTTCAGTGCCTCACCACTTCCCCTCAAAATGTTTACACAGTATATACACTGGGGAACTTCAAACGAATTTGGTTCGATTTTATTAAAGGGTGGGAGTTAGAATAAGAAAGTTGATACAAGACTTGTTCCTCATGAATGCAGCAACTTCACTGCACCAGTTTGTCCAATCCGCTGAACCTCTCTTGATGGTCGCAGTCCTAGTAAAGGGGTTCGTTGACCGTGTGGGCATCCTTCGTGCAGCAGGTCGTTGGTCCTGAGGCGCTGGTCCGGCTTGACGATGGACAGGAGGTCTCTTGGGAGGAGGCCAACCTTGCTGGGCGGCTGATATCTTGCGTTCCCTGTGCTTATGCAAAGGAGCTTTAAAATTGTCATTCTTCCTTTTTACAACCTTGTGTACCTTATGTGTGCCACGTTCATCCTTAGATGGAGGTTTTGTAGTGCACACTTTACTTTTCTCCGTACTTTTTAGAGTATAGACATTAGATTTTAATGCAGATTCTATTTTTTGAAACTTATACGCCGCACCAACGTGTTTAGTAACTGGCTTTATCTCGCTGCTTGTGTCATGTTTTTCAACAACCTGACTCTGTTTTTCGTATTTGTGCTTATACGACTTCTTGTTTACCGCCTTAATTACTTCAGTATTAGCAGTTTTAATGCTGGAACCTGAAGGCTCTTTTTCACGTTTTTTATCCCCCTTAACTTTAGTTTTATTCTCTTTTGACAAAAAAGTTTCTTTGAAACTTGCGACATTAGAATCGTTATCATTTAAATTCTTTAACACTGCTTCAGTTTTAGGAAGATTAAGCTTTTCGTACTCGTGCGTTTTATTGCAAACTTTCTCTATAACTTCCGAAGCATCAGCTAAACTACTTACATTATAACTCTGTGTCAACTTTTCATCCTGATTCTCAGTCTGGTTTTCATGTACTTTATTTAAAACCATATTATCAACCTGGCCTACACAATCCCCATTCGGCTGGAAACTTGAAATAATATCATCACCTAGCAAGTTCCTACTATCGTTTAAAGAATTTTTATTGTCGTCAACTAATAAGTATTCACTAACTTCCGTAACGCATACTTCGTCATCTACTAAATTTCCTTCATTAACAGATGTGTGAATATCATCTAAAATATCAGGTATAGCATCAATAATATCAGGTATAGCATTAATAGAAGTGTCAGATGATTTATTTTCTAAATCACTATCATTAGTATCGGCACTATTTTCAGAAATTTGTACTGGAATTACCTCATCATTCCAGCTAGACTCACTTTCTTTATAAGCCACAAAAATACCCTGACTTTCACTATTCTCAAAATAATGATTACTGCTCGGACAAAATAATACATTTGACCAAACAGTTTCAACAGGTTGAACCATATCATGTGAATCAACTTGCCAGTGCAAGTAAGGTGCTTCCCTATTATTTTCTTTAAGTGCACTAATTTCATTATAACGCCGTGCGCTTCTATTATTTTGCCTGCGGTACTGCTTACGCTGCTGGTTTGAAACTCGCGAAAAATTTTGGCGCGGCTGTATAAAACTTCTCGTACCTGAATGACGGTGAGGGGTAGCGAAGAAATGTCTATTGTCATATTTAGCTAAAGCTTGAAGGAGGGTAACCTTGCTTGTAATTGTTTGATTATCTAAAAAATCTTGAACACTTGGCTTCAAACGTTGGATAACTATTTTTAAGATTACCGCTTCCGTCATTCCCTCTAAATATTCCTCACACTTGGAAATCTTTTCCATAGCAAAATCTAATGCAGACTGACCTTCACGTTGCCTTAGCGAATAAATTTCCGCTTCAATTTCACTTTGATTAAAGGTCTTTGGAAAAACACTAAGAAACTGTTGCTTGAATGACAAATAGTCAAAAATCAGATTACTGCTTTTCATACACGTGTACCACTGAAATGCACTACCTCTTAAAGCGGCTAGAGCAATTTTAAGTTTATCCCCCTCTGGGGTCCATTGTTGCTGAAAGTAATGCTCAATTTTCTTTAGGAATTGGCTTGAGGGGCCGCCATTGAAGGTGGCTTCGAATGGCGCAATTTGCTGAACCATAATTATCCGAGGAAAATTTCCAGCAGGATTTTGTTCTACAACACTCATTTTTTAAATAGTATATAAGTACTTGCAACAATTTTATCAATATACGTACACAGTACACAGTTTTTAATTTCAATTATGTTCTTCGTTACAAATTTAACGCTAACTACCAGGGTATATATATTTTTCGGGCGCCAGTATAGAGAATCTATGCTCACTTCTACCCAGACTTGGGTGTATATAATTTGAAGTGGCACTCTATTTGAATTATATACAAACACAATTTATACATGAAACAATGTTTATTGGATTCATTGCACATATAATTGGCTTTTACAGCAATAAGCATGCGTACTACTTGTACGGAATGTAAATACAGCTTTTAAGGACAATATATTTTTATACTCACGAACAGTAAGTCAAACCAGCAGTACTGCCACGTAAACTTCTGGCCCGTAAAGCACCAGCGCAGGATAACACCTTTTTCAACCTTAACAACAACTCCTCCTTTTTCATTAATGACGCTGCGTGGTATTTATACTAAGCGCGTATGCCAAAATTAGCATATCTGAAGCAGCTTCTTTAATTCACTCAAAAGTTCGATTCTTGTGAATCGAATCTTGTGTATACCTTACAAATTTTTTGGCCACCAAGAAGTCCCAATTTGACCCCTTTAGATTTTTTTCTATGGGGTTACCTGAAAACGATTATGTACGCCAAGAAGATCGATCTGGGACCTAGGCCATTTATTGGACAGGAACAGTGCTACAATAGCGACTGTGATTCCTATGATCGCTATCTGGATGGACATCGGCTATCGCCTAGATGTGTGCCGAGCGTCGAGGGGTGCTCGTATCGAAACCTACTAGACAATGTCAAAAACTTGATTAGTTTCTGTATCTTTTGGTGAAAAAATAAACACCATGAGTTCTATCATATGGTTCTTGATTTCACGTTGCAATCATGGACACCTTTTTTGATGACCCTGTATGTATATACAGTTATACGATTATATATATAAGGTACAGTTATTTGACAGTATAGTCAAAGTGTTTAACTTTCAATCAGAACAAACCTTACAATGATTATCGTCATTATAATTTCAATAGCAGTATCAATAGTAACGATAACATAACAGTCAAAAAGATTTCAAGAGCATATGATACTTGATAAACGAGAGGTTTATTTATGCCCATTGTATTTGTTTGATATAACTCCATTCCCTCTGATCATACAAATTATTGATTAAAACTTCTTATATAATATTTGTATCACGAATTGTTAAGTAACAGCAAGAGTCTAATATCATTTGGTCCGTTATTCTGCAATGAAAAATTGAGTTTCTCACACTTTGGGTGCCATCGGTTATCCATAAAGTAAAGCTATATTAAAACGTTACATTTTATCCAGTAGTGCCCGAGAAAAAAGGTGCAGATAATACGCAGTGGCCTGTAGTACTCACCAAGAAATTAAAAATTTTCTTCTGTATATATTACTGATTACAGGCTGGAAATTGCAGTAATTAAATTTTAATTTTGCCAACCACACATAGAGCCAGTGTTTGCGGTGCGTGATTTTCTCTGAGAAAACCTTTGAATACTATGGCTAAAAAAAACCCACCTACAACATAGGTTTGAACTGGTACCAATGTTGTTGGTGACATTTCTGGATATTTAATGGACAGAGTTTAAGGAAATTTGGAATGTATACACAGTTATATAAGAGAAAAAAATTATACCATACAGCAGTCATGGTACGCACTCATGATCTTCAATTAGACTCATTAGAGAAGGAATGTCCAACACCCACGTTGCAAGATCGAGCATAAAATGACTCTAATATAGGGCATGGTCTCTTCTCAGACTCATACAGCTCTCACAGCGGGATTCCATACTGGAAACGAGACAGTTTGAAAAGTCCTTGTGACCGTCGGTCCCAGTTCAGAAACAACGCGATTTTCAGCTCCTGGAGGGTTCTCGGAGGGGGATGGCACACAGAAATTACCCTCCTAAGAGAGTTCCAGACATGTTCAACATGGTTTAGGTCTGGATATCTAGCCGGCAAATCCATCCGGGGAATATCTTCCCTTTCAAGATAATCGACTAGGTGAGCCTCAAGTGGATGAGCGTTGTCGTCCAGAAAAATGAACCGAGAACCAACTGCACCACTGAAAAGTCGAACATAGTTCTGTAAGATCTCCTCCCTATACCTCTCACCAGTCAGGAACTTTGGTCAAACCAATGGAGAGATGTGCGGCTGTCCAACACGATGCCTGCCCAGACCATGGCACCTGCGCTGTCATAGCGGCCCCTTTAGGGATCTACGTGTTAAACCTATTCTCCCAGCAACTTAAAGATTGACTTTTAAATTTTACAATAGTTTCTCTCCTATAACTAGTCCTATTCTTAACACCATTCCTTCCTATGATCCAGGGATCCCCAGCTCTGCGGAAAGGCCAAAAGCTTTATTGCGCCGTCCAGATATCTCCGTCTCACCATCTAAGAAGCGTAGGAGACTGAATGCATATGATTATCTGGCCAAACCTACTTTTTGTTTCTTCAGCTTCTTAATCCAAATTTTAATTTCCCTGTCACGTCATACTGCTAAGACCCGGGAAATTGGGCAAGCGCTTGTCGCCCCTTCTTACGAAGCTAGACTCCACAACTATCAAGTTTAAATCCTTTAATTATTTCTTTTACCTTAACATAATTATTTTAATACTGCAAAAACCTCCCTTTTGGGAAACCGATTTTGATTCCCTGCCCTGCCTTGCCTATAAATGGAGCCAGTAGTCCAATACTAAATCTCATGATTGGAAGCGGTCATTCCATTTCATTTAAACGAAAGTCATCGTCAAGGTATCTGCTCTTTAGCACACAGTTATCGGTTTACCCCTGCTCTGTGGGGAAACGGAATTTTCTTCGCAGGCCAAAGCTAGCACCTATCACGGATCCAGGCGGCAGTTGTGCTATTTTTCTAAATTCCTGGGCTACAACTAGTTTACTTCGGAAAATTACTATAAGTGTATTAATTCATTATCCGTTCGGAGGTGAAAGCAGTTCAGTGCTTCGAATCGCTAGGAACTCCATATACCCTACTATCTTGACCTTGACCTAGCGGCCCCTTTACAGATGTTAGAGGAGAGTTACCGGGTCCCAGGTTTTCTCAAGATGAAGGTACGTCGAGAATCAGTGCCCAGGCTAAATCACGACTCGTCTGTGAAGACCTGACTGAAGTCTGGTCCATTAAGTCTGCACCATGCTAAACAGCTTTTGGAAACCCTGTAATAAAATACTCAAGTGCGTATGATTTTATAAATATTAAATGCTATAGAACTGAAAACGATTGAAATTATGCAATCCATAGCTTAAAATACTATTAAAATAATTCCAGTAATTACAAAATTAGCTAAAATTTATAAAAGTTATATAATTTGTAGGTTTATACCGACATTTTGAAGAGTTAAAATCTTCAGTTTTTGATATAACTCATAACATAATTAATGTAGCTAGAATCCTTAAGCGCAAGATAAATTATATCAAGTAATATGAAATTTATCATATTCTATTTTGATAAAATATCTGGAATCTTATTTTTCATTTCCGCTGTTAAATATCTAGTTATTTATCCCCATTTTCGTCAACAAAAGATTCCTCATTAAACCGACAGATGGTTTCATTGAAAATTTAATATTACACTGTCATGGCATTCTAAACTTAGTAACATAAAATATAATTAAATGTGCCTATAACAAATTTCTTCACTGCCCTATGTTAAAGAAACTTGTTTTATTCTGTTTCAAGACATTTAAGGGGTACTATATTTTAGTTCTTTTCGACAATGGGGTTGTTAAATTTGTTTGGATTACATTTCCTGCAGACAAAAACTCAGAGCTAGAGAATTAAGTACTTGCCGCATGAATATTTGAAAGTAAAAAAAACAAACAATGTGACCTACTTTATAAAAACAAATAGCGTGTAATTGCTTTGTTTTACAGATGGTAGACAATATGTCTTGTTCCTGTTCATTCTTTATCCTTTAAACTGTGAATATACAATTATCATCTTATAATTTTATTACGATCTCTTAAATTTTATATGTTGTAAATAAGCACGGCTTAATTGGCTGAGAGGGCTTTGATCAACTTTTTTACTATCCAAGGGCTGGGAAAAACTGCAGACATCCATGCCAGCAGTGAAACTCGAACCTACAGGCTCTGGGCCAGAGATCGCCTAGTGGTAGCTTATTGGCATTCGGAACTGAGAGTGCTTGGATCAAATCCCGACAAACGCCTTTAAATACTTTCGTGTCTAGGCCGGATATGGGCATGTTAAATCGGAAGACCGGATGGCCCTTCTTTGAGGTCAGTGGCTGGGGAAGATACGATCCCCCCCAGACGTCACCACTGGGGGTGCTCCGTCGAAAATTGAAGTGCACCTGTCTAAGTCCGACTCCAACACTTATGGTGCCATTATAAAATCGGAAACGCACCCTTCAGCTCGCGAGACTATGTGGAATTAGTCTGGAATAGAATTCAGGCCAGAGGGCATACGCAACAGCAACAGCAATAACACAGGCTCTGGGAACAAATGCCACCAACCTAGTCATCTGGCTATCGTCCGTCCATGTTATATTTAAACTGACGTATTTAGGAAAAATTGAAAACCAGCTAAGGTATCGAATATTGATTAACCTTTAGCATACGGGGCCCATTTTTAAAATTCCATCTTTAGAACGGAAAATTTCATATCCCCTTTGAAAGAACGGCCATTAAGGGGTTATATATATATATATATCTGTGGTTTGGAACAAGAAGTGCCTAAGTCAGTTTTTTCGAAGGTGACTTTGTTTACTTATGTCTCTTTAAAAAATATTATTTTCGATGTAAGAAGCACCCAAGTCTGTCCGATGCTTTAAAAGTTTTTTCTTAACCATTGAACAGACTTGAGTACTTCTTACAATGAAAAAAATATTTTTAAATAGATATAAGTAAGCAAAGTCATCCTGGAAAACACTGACTCAGGCACTTCTTGTACCAAGCCACAGATATATATATATATATATATATATATATATATATATATATATATATATATATATATATATATATATATATATATTTTCATTCTTGGGCCCGTATTCTTGGGTTACATGCTATCCTACCTTGTAAGGAAAAGGTTAATAACTGAACTTCCCAATTTAACTCATTCGCCTTCCGTGTTACCGTCCACCGCTGACATTTTTCAAACTGACAGACTATGTCCCGACACAAAGTATTAAATGATGACTGCGACGGAAAATCTATTCTCATACTACATTCAATACCGAGGTGCTTTTATTCAGACAGCAGCCTAAGAAGAGTCAGATATATCTTGAGAGAGTCCTTTTAAATATTAAATATGTTCCCATCACCACCACAAATATTTCTGAGGAGCTGGGAGATTATTAAATCACTTGCATGTTTGTCAAGGGCTATTTCTGGCACAGACATTTCAATATATGTCTCATAGGACGTTACAAAGAGAACTGAAAATGAGAATAAGACGATGGTTAAACATTGTGTTGCCTATAATGAGATGTGCGTATCGTCCTCTATGAACCTGTTCTGATCTACCCACATTCATTAGTTATGAGAGGCACTATATTAATTTTAAGGAAATTTTAATTTTTTATTTACATTTAATATTTCATATTCAATTTGAATGAATGGTTTATGGAATATTTTAGTTTGTTTAAGATGTAGGTATAAGCATCTATATAAAAAGTATTGAAGAAAATATATTAAATTTAGCACGTGTTGATTTCGCAATCATTTCATTGCATGTCACCCTCACACACATATATAGGTATACGTACACACATACTACTTTACTGTCTCTATTTCTCTCTCTCTCTTTATATATATATATATATATATATATATATATATATATATAAATTGTTAGAATGGAAACACAAGAAATATTTATGCATATTTAAAATTCTTATACATATACTCATCATATTTTGGGCAAAATATAATTAAAAATTCACAACAAAAAGTGGAAAACATAGTTTGAAATTAAAATGGCAGATGGCCATCTCTCCTTCAAGCCGAGGAGAGATTTCCATCGAATACAAGAAAGAGAAAGTGAAGCTAAAATTGCAAAAAACAACACATTTCATATAGTTAATCATGAAAAACATATAGCAATTTGTAAAGATGCAATCGTATCACGGAAAATGAGTGAATAAAGTTCAAATAAACAACATTCGAAGTATTATTACAACCCTTCACTTTTCGTAAAATTTTACGACATTTTTGGCAAAGGTCTTGATAGTTTATGCACGTTTCATGGAACCACTTCAGGCACCCTATGCATTTTATCAAGTCATCCATTTTGGTTGTGGTATTGTATTCTTCTCCACAGCCAACACAGTGATCCTCATCAAATTCTATTCCCGCGGAATCTGTAGAATCTGATAATTTCAAATGTATTTCATCTTCTTTGCTACTGGAGGTGTCTTATTTTTGTTTTTTTCACTTGTATCATTAAAACGGTGCTTTATATCCAGTTTTTTGGCAAATTCAAAAGTGAGAATTCTCACATCATCTCGACTAAATGGGAATCCTTGTTTCTTCCTTCGTTTAATGTGTTTTACTAATCTTTCTTCGTTTACTTTTCCAAACATTGGACCAAGACCCATGCTGCCTCTATTGGAATTATTGGTCTTCAATCGGCGCCCCAAAGTCTTGCGTGGAATGTGAAATGCTACAGACACTCCTTTTACCGAATATGACCCCGTTTGCACAGCCTCCATTGACTTAGACAAATCATTTTGACACCTGGACCCTCGGTTTGAATGAGGCTTTCTTATGTATTTATATGTATTCATATGTACTTGTTATGTATTTTACATATTTATTCTGCATCTTGAAAATCTGGAAAAAAACATCATTCGGCATATTATATTATTATTATTATTATTATTGAAATATTTATATTAGTTAAAATTGAAACAATTATATCCATTAATATAAATATAAACATAAAAGTTATATAATTATATTAAATATAATTATATTTAGTTAAAAACTTCACTACGTATAATTTTGAAATATTGAATAAAGGTGGTCATCTCTCCTCGATTTTACGTGGCCATCTGTCCTGAAATAGAAGGACAGATGGCCACCCAATTTAAAGAGTCACTCCGCCATTGTAAGTCTTTGTTTTAGATTTAGAGGCAAAGATTGGATTAAATACGTGCCTTAAAAGTTCGTAAAATAAAAAAAGTAACGTACGTATTGCAAAATCTTCAGATACCTAACTCAACAAAAATATTCAACCACTAGATTGAATAAACATTAAAATTTCACTTATTTTTTATAATCGAAACACACAGTTGTACCTCGCAATGAATGAACTCGTTGAACATTTTCTACGAAAAAATTTTAAACTGTCATCTATGATCAAGTTATGGAAATATTTATATTGGCCCATTACCTCATTTTGAACCTCAAAATAATTTAATGCAATAATATAGTTAATTACACAAATAAATTAAACTTTGATTAAAAAATTGTGAGAAGCAGGAAAAATCCCCTCCTTAATAAAAATAACCTAAGATGTTTCTGAAAGAATTATCTGAAAGTAATCAGTGATAAAAACAAAAATATAATTATTATGAGTAGTAGTTTTAACGATAATTTAGATTTTTTTAACCTAAAAGTGTATTCTAATAACAACAGATGTTTTTCTTGGTTATATAAGAAATATCCTTAAGGTTTCAAATTTATACAGATCGCTTATGTAATATTTTCCTAGTATTTATTAGTGAAATTATTGATCTAAACTCTTCACTGTTTCCTTTTTTAGACAGTTTTATTTATATATATATATATATATATATATATTTATTTATTTATTTATGTATAAAAGAGATTTATTGGCCATATGGTCTAACATACTCTTGTTAAGGATCTAGTAAAAATATATTTCTTCCCTCATATATCATAATATATCATGATCAAGATTAAAAGTACAGTATTTATATTCTGAAAAGTTATATTCCCATTAATATATATTGGTATGTAGAAAATAAATACGAGAAACTATAAACACACAACCAGTATGAATCAAAGGCAATAATTCAGAAATGGAAGAAATTTGATTGCATTATTTTGATTTAATACACAAAATCCAACTTGAAATTTAAATATAAATTAAGAGAGGAAGAATTCCACTATAAAAAAGGATCAAAATAAAACTATTTATCTTAGTTTCAAGCATTTGAATTTTGGATTATATATATATATATATATATATATATTATTTTTTATCTATTTTATTTTTAAATTCTACCTTTCTGCATACATTCTCAAGAAACGGAGACTAATAGTCCTGTTTCTCTCATTCCTTCTTTCGTTACATACATCTACATATACAATCCATAGTTAACATTTCCTTACATTCTCAAAAGGAACAAAACTTATATTTTAATGTAGTTACAAGTGTCATCAGTTATCACATTCTACTTTCATTATGTTAAGTATAGAAAATAACTTAAAATTCGGATATCACAAAAGTGAGGAATAATTCTGATAAAATTTATCTTGATTATTTATTGAAAATATAATCTTAATGTCTTTAAAAAAAACAAGTTTTAAAACTGGAAATTATATAATTTAATTTAATCACAGAGAGGGGTTTGTAGTATATTAAAGAAACTTAAAAATAGATAAGTAAATAAATTTTGAGTATGAAATCTCTTAGTGAGAATTATAAAATATTTGCAGTGTTTATAGGAAGCTTAGAATAATTCTGAAGAAAAATAAATTTGAATTTGACTTTAAAAAGACTTAAAGATAATTAAAAAAATAAATAATAGTCCAAACTTTTAACTTCACTTTGTAATTTACATAAAAATCCAGGCTTTTAAGGGCACTTGAGGACATCTTAGAAAAATAGATCATTAAGTCCATGCTTTTAAGGGACATAAAAATACATTAAATATATAAAAATAATTTATTATACTTTGAATATATTTAATTTACTTATTCTGAAGAAGTTATTAAGACATATTAAAGTATATTTTTTTTAAAGTTCTGAATATTAAAAAATTAAACTTTAAAAAAAATATTAAGAGTTATTCAAACATATCCTTTATTAACATGTTAAAATGAGAAAAAAAAACTCAAACAGTTATTAGCTGTAGGAAAAACAAGAAATTTAACATGAAACGTATGTCTCGGGGGATCGTTTTCACGTTGCTTTAACAAAAAAACCCTGTCACTACGAGTCTACAGAAGGTTGTTCGCACTTTATGGAAACGATATTGATAGTAAAGTTTTATGTATAAATGCCATATTTTTGGCTGCGATTTGCGTCCATCTGATAGCCATGGTTCTTGAAAATAGCTCTAGCTCGAATTTTCCATGAAAATAAACTTTTTCGTAGTACTGTCATATCAATTTTACCCCATTCTTCTTGGACCATTTTTCAAAGTCCGTTAAGTGTTCTTGGATGCCGTTTTCCTAAGGCTCCTTTTAATAGACCGAAAACGAAAAAGTCCATTGGAGAAGCATCAGGTGATTTTACAGGTGTTTCATTAAATGGGATACACTTTATTCCTGTTTTTGATTCTTTCTTTGCTAAATAAGCGGCAGTTCAGTTAGATGTGTGACGAGAGGCCTTGTTCCTATGAAGCTAAACTTTATCAATGTCCTTTCCATTTAAGGCTGGAATTTAATCTTCAAAAATTGTTTCTAAAATATTCTGCTGATAGTAAATTATTTTTGGCTTTACTTGACTCTTTTTTTATTTTTAATTTGCCATTGAAACACAATCCTGCAATTATTATGAATCCCTTTGGGAACTTTTCTGTACACTGACGAAGCCATTTCGTACAGTCATTCCCGTCAGTTGAGCAATAGAAAATAGATCTTTTTCATTACAGTCACTTAAATACACCCATGCCTCATCGAGTGTTACCAAAAATTTCCATATTTCAGCAGCTAGGTGTTTTTAATATAATTTTCTACAATTTGCTTTTCTTTCAGCAGTATGCTTTGGCAAAAGCAGATGAACTTTAGGTTTAAACATCTTTTTGAATTTCAAATCTTTATGAATAATTTTACTTACAGTGCCAGAAGGCATTCATACTTTCGATGGAATGCATCTTTGAGTCGGCGGATTTTCTTTTAGGATAAGAGACTTCACTTTCTTGATATTTACCTGTGTTCGAATTGTCTTGGGAGGAGGCTTCACGGTCATGTTTTCATTTTTACTTTCACTTAGACGTTTGTTTCCTTCTAAATTTAATATACTATAAATACTTTTTTTTAAATGCCATAACCGCGATTTTTACACAGCCTTATAATTTGTTGCTACGAATATTTCTCCTCGGAAAGCGTAGTTACGTAACCTTCGAGCCATCAATCAATTTTAGAAGCCATTTTCAAAATAAATCTTTTATTTTACAGTCCAATCAAAGCAAAAGGGTAGCAGACGATTATTTTGAAGTTGCCATATTTTTATCTCAAAATGCAAAAGGCAAAAATAAATTACAAAATCGTTTCCATAAAGTGCGTACGACCTTCTGTATTTACGTGCTTTCTACAGTCTTTTTAAAAGCCAGATTCCCTGAAGTTAGGTTTCTTGCATATACTACTCATAAAATGTTAAATAAACTTATAAGCGAAACCACAATTTCTTATAAAAATCCGTTTGTCGTATCAAAATTTACTCAAACTTTCCCGAAGAAGATACTGTCAATGAATTTCTCTAATTTGAACTTTCTTACGCATATTTGAATATGAGGGACACAAAATCGATACATAGTTTTACATATTCAAGAAAAAATCTGTCCTCAGAAGCACTTTATGTTATTCTCGTTAGTGTGTCATTAAATAAAAAACGTAACAGATAAAATATGCTCTTAAACCAAAATAATATCAAGCATTTTTATTGTATCTAACAATTTATTTTGGTTGTTATTTCAGGTCAGTTAGATACATAAACTAAAGAAAAATATTTTCCCTTTTCGATAACTACTTAACATTTATCAAGGTAATATTTTTTATATATATCAACATAGGTCTTTTATTTTTTTCATGATGCTACCAGACCAGTATGACTGTATGAAAATGAGCATTGATTTTTATTAATGTAAAGAAGATTAATATTTCTCGAATAATATAATATAACAATGCACTATCTTACATTTATTCTTCATGCGATACATTATTGCTGACTTTCAGAGCCGAGAGATGTCTGCAGAAAATGTTTAACTAGATTTCTCTACAATAAATAGCTGCAACGTCAAACATAAATTCTTCCCCTTTTTGCAAACATGTGTACTCCTTTCCTGAAAATACAATGATGATTAGATTTTCTACACAAATACACAAAAATTCAATTTTGGGGAAATAATTTTTTTTTTCTCATCCCAGTTTTCATTCCGTGTAGAATTATTAAGTTAAACATTTAATTTAATCTTTTTATTTGATGTTGTTGTACGAATGGTAATAGAAAAGAGAACCAATTATGGCGAAGGCAAGGATCATGGGCCAATCCAATATTCCTGTTTTGGGAAGCGTTGGTGGTGTAGATTTATTTTAAGAGCCCAGATCGATAATGTCATTTAAAATTTAAAATATTTCAAAAAGAGTTGGTTGTACATTGTAAGTGAAATCAAATAAAATTAGTATGTAGAAGTTATTTATCTGTTTTCAAAGAAACTAAATATGTGGGTAACATATACATTTCGTTAGAAACTTTAATCAAAGAACATTTTCCTTTCTGGGAATTTTTATACTGACGGTAAGAGGAAATTAAATTTCATAGAAAAACAGTACAGGAAAGAAAAAGACATCCAAATATAGTTTATGGAGATTTTAAGCCTTAGCTATGAGTTATCTTGGATAGAATCCCAGGGGGTTCTGAGAAGCCGGGAAAACTTCCTGAAATGTGTTTTGTACCATTAGGTTCTGGAAAGCTCTAGCATTTTTATTCTGAATTCTTAAAAGTATGTAAAGTGAGAAGTTATTCTTAACATCTTT